>CM028129.1:466747500-467220000 GCA_016271365.2 Neoceratodus forsteri | reverse complement strand
CTGAGGTCAAACAGCACTTGTGTAGATAAATCATTTACTGTGTCTGACAGCTCACCATTATATATCCCATATACATAAATATTTATAAATTGGATCGGGACATTGTTTTTGCTCTATTGGATCCTGAGCATCACATGACCGTGCGTACAGCACACCTGCACTTATACCCCCCTCCAAAAACAATTTTGACATTTTATAAGATAGATAAACCACTCTGAGGTGTGCGGTCGCGCTCTGATATACGCACACCTTGGGCGGTTGATGCACACCAAGGCGTGTGTATATCAAATCACAACCGCACACCTCAGAGTGGTATATCTATTACATATATCCCTCTTTCTCCAGTAGTATGCCTTTTTTATTAGTCTGTTTAAATCTTGGCATTTTGAATAGTTGTGAAAACTGTTATTTTGCAGACAGGATTTCTGCAGTTACTAGATTTGTCTTTTGATTTGGAAGGCAGTTTTGTGAGCTGCAAAGACAGAGTGTGTGAGCATAGTTAAGAAAAAACTGCAAGGCAGAAAGTGAAAGCCGAATGAAGTGGTGCCAGTGGGCAGATGAGAGGAGTGGCTAAGTTATGGCATGTCTACTATATGCATACATCTGTGATGACATGTCTACTATATGTATAAACATGAGATATCAGATTTATACACATAGTAGCTCAGATACACAGATGTATCACATAGAATTTATGCCCACACCTGTTGCATATATATATATATATATATATTTATATATATATATATATATATATATATTAGAGGAAAAAAACTCCATTTAATGCATCAGTTAGGGTTGTTCCACAGCAACAAAAGTGAGGAAATTTGATGTTAGGGTTGGAAACCCCTTTGCACCCTCCCAGCCCCACCCCCAACTGGAATGGGGGTGCACATTAGGGTCATCGGTCTAACTGTCACCCCATCACTTGTGGAAAGAAGCTGAGGAATAGGAGAATGGAGTGACAGTTAGGACTGATGACCCCAATGTGCACCCCAATTCCAGTTTCATTCATAAAAGGGGTATGCACCCTTGTGTACTTGATCCCCTCGACCATCTCACAGCTACATGCTACAAGTGATCCATAGGCATGTCTGGTGGTGTGCTCGCACTATGTGCCATGCAGTAAGGCATGTAGTGCTGGTTAAGGGGTGCAGGATACACAGCAGAGAGAATGCCATATCCTTTGTGCACTCCCGTGTGACATCTGCCAGCTGCAAGGGGACATGAAATCTCCCCACCATGCTGCTGCAGACAATCGGGTTAACAGGGAGGGTTGGAGCAATCATTCAGACACCCACCTATATTTTAAAAATGATCCGGTCCCACACTTTCTCAGAATCCAATGGTTAAGCAGAGGAGGGGATCCACTTCAGGATCCAAAATGGGCATCTGACTAGATGCCTGTCTGTGTCCCTCAAACCACCCCTCACATACCTGTGCACTAAGGGTGAAGGGCCATGGACAGGTACCCTGCAGGGGTGCACAGTTGTGCATACTGCACACCCTACACCTGTCTCCAGGTGTGGAGCTATGCAGGCTAGGTGCAAGCAAATCACACGTACATGGCCCGCAGTAGTGCATAGTCCCTATTGAGCACAAAGCTGCTACCACTACTATTATTGTCTTTACTTGAGTCTGGGTCATGAGATGATCAGGATAGTGGAACATTAAAAACATATGAAGTCATCCTTTCAGTGTCTCTGCAGGTGACACCCCGGCGATCTTGGTTTTTTGGTAACAGTGCCTTTTCTATCTAGTCCTTCACTCCTGTTTCAAGGCACAACACCTCCTGAGCCTTTCTTATTTTTGCTTGCTCTGCCAGGGAGTGAATCACTTGTAGGGAAAGGGGAAGTGTTGCTGATGTTACTCACAACCTGGGAGCTATTTGTTTTTTTTTTTATCTGTCAAACACAATTCAGCAGTGCCATTAGGAGGAGGGCGACTGATAGTGCTGCTTGCAGCAAAATCATCAGCTTACTTTTTTCCTGCCTATTTTGTGTAAACTGTGTTTCAACCCACCATTATTATTCTTCATAGCCCCACTTCTTTCTATGTTTTTTGCTGGAAGAATTTTTTTAAAGCAGGGTGATTTGGAAGACACACTATAATTTTAAAATGTAATTTTGCATAAAATTATGCCCAGCATATGGCATGCTAGGCAAGGGATTTTGGTTTTGCAGGATGGTCAGGGTCAGGTCATAGGTGTCATAGGTATCACAGGTGTATCATAGGTATCATAGGTGATATACGAGCAAAGAAGCTTACGCTCATGACAATTCGCTAAATGCCTAAACGTGATACCCCTTGATGTCATTCTTTTTAGAGTACTCATCAAGCCTTGTTTTAAATTCATACATATAGTACTACCACTCCCAACCACTTCATGAGGGAATGCAACTGTTATCACCTTTTGACTGAACCACGAGTTTCATTTGTTTGAATAATTCCTACCTTCTTTCAGTTGTAACATGTGGGCTCTAGTATTATAATGTTGGTTACTGAGTTTTAATCCCAGATAATATCATAGGTTGTGATTCTCAAGTGCTCTAAATATCAAGCACATATCACCTTTTAACCTTCTATATCCCAATGTAAACAGACCCAGTTTATCCAATCTCTTCTTATAGCTTAGGTTTTGCACATGTGTTATCAATTTTGTTACCCTTAGCTGGATTCCCCCTATAGTTTTGATCTGAGCTCTTGTGCAAAGGGTCAGAACTGTGCACAATACTTCAGACTCTGCCTGACCAGCAACGAATACAATGGCTTAATTACACTACTGTCTTTGCTCACAATATACCTCCTAACATTTTTCAATACTCAATTAGCCCTACTAACCATAGCACAACAATACTTTTTAAATTCAAAATCATTAGAGATCAGAACACCTAGGTCCCTTTCCCCATCTACTACCCTAAGTGGCTGATCATTGAATATATACCCTAATATTTAATTATTCCTCCCAAAGTGGATTACAACACATTTGTCAGTGTTGAAATCTAATTTATACGAGTTTGCCCAATGTTCCAGCTGCAGCAGTAAATCTTGTAAGGATCTGATCTCAGATGCCTGATGGACTATGGACCCTACAGTATCTTAGTATCATCAGCAAATTTGGAATGCCATATTCCTTCCACTTTGGGCATAGTGGACATGTAAATATTAATGAGGCAGACCTGACAGGTCAAGAACATTTTCTTTTTTTTTTGTTTGAAACAGCAGGATTATTTGGAAAACAGTAGCACATGATACTTATTTTCAAATGCAATTTTTTCATGAAATGGGGCTGCTAGTCCAGTAGGCTTATGGCACATTAGCCAAGGGGTTTCAGTTTTGCAGGATGCTCGGGGCTGAGAACAAATGATTTTTTTAACAGCAGGATGATTTGTAAACTGTGCAATATTTTTTTAATTATGATTTTTGCAAGAAATTGGGCAGCCCAGTAGGGTTACTGCACACTAGCCAAGGGAGTCTGGTTTTCCAGGATGGCCAGGATTGAGAACAATTTATTTTATTTTTTTTTAACAGCAGGGTGATTTGGAACACACTACTTTTTTTTTTAAATGCAATTTTTTTCAAGAAATTAGGCAGTTTGCCCAGTAGGCATATGGCATGCTAGCCATGGAGGTTTAGCTTTGCAGGACGGTCAGGATCAGATCAAAAATGTTTTTTTTAAACAACAGGATAATTTGGAAAAACACACACAACATTTGAAATGCAATTTTTTTTAAAGAAATTGGGCAGTTAGCCCAGTAGGCTTATGACACACTAGCCATGGGGCTTCAGCTTTGCAGGATGGTCAGGATAAGGTCAAGAACAAATGTTCTTTTTTAAAACAGAAAGATGATTTGGAAAACATAATGCATGATATTTTTCCAAATGTAATTTTTGCCCAAAATATGGCAGTTAGCCCAGTAAGCAAATGGCATGCTAGCCAAGGGCTTTGATTTTGCTGGATGATCAGGTTAAGAATGATTTTTTTTATCCTACTGAGAGCCTGGCAGGAGGCTCAGGTCCCGCCCTTGGAGGGACTTGGTGTCTGGCTCACCATTCCCCCACCTGACATCCCCTATGATCCTCCATGGTTCCCTCCATGACAGGGCTGATTTGAAGGGCACCAGCTTTTCCCAACCCCTGGAGAAAAATCCAGATCTTCAGGGAGCTAGGACTGGTGCTTGCAAGCCATCACAGAACCTGCCATCTCCATTATCCTCCATTTCTTCTACCCCCCTCGCTGACGTTGTATGTCGGCAACATGCCTTTTGTCTTGCATCTCCTCCAGCCACCAGTAGAGGGTGATTGATGAGTGGGAAGGCAATCCCTCCCTCCCTGAGAGAGGAGAGCAGTCCTCTGGACACTTAATCCTCTCTCTCCCCTGCTGACCCCGAGTGAGCAGGGCTTGTTCCTGAACCCAGATCGCCAGCATGGCATGAGGTGCGGCATCGAGCACCTCAACCTCCAGCGCCATCGGGCCAGCACAATTTTTTTTTTAAAGAGCAGGATCATTCACAAAAAACAAAAAACAAATATTTTTCCAAATGTGATTTTTTTTTTCTTTTTGTTTTCCAAGAAATTGGACAACTAGCCCAGAATACTTATGGCACACAAGTGGCTTCAACTTTACAGGATGGTCAAGAACAAACGTTTTTATTTTTAATAGCTGGATGATTTTGGAGACTGTAACACACAATATTTTTTCAAATGTGATTTTTGCCTAAAATAGGGCAGCTATCCCAGCAGGCATATGTCATGCTAGCCAAGGGGCTTTGGTTTTGCAGGATGGTCACATGGAGAACATTTTTTTAACAGTAGGATGATTTGGAAAACAGTAACACAACATATTTTTTCAAACGTGATTTTTTTTTTTACTTTCCAAGAAACTGGACAGCTAGCCTAGTAGGCTTGCAATGGGGCTTCAGCTTTACAGTATGGTTAAGGTCTAGAGCAAATTTTTTTTTTCTTTAACAGCAGGATGATTTTGAAAACAGTAAACATGCAATATTCTGCTGTGAAAATAAAATTGTTTTTTGTTTAAATTTATTGTCCTGTAGTCATTTCTTACCATACCACCACGATCTTTTAATTGTCAGACACACCTTCCCTTTTTTCAGACCACCTTCACAAACCCCAATTTCAGTTTCTTTACTTTCTTGTGTTCTTTCCCTTCTCTCTCTTTAGCTTTTCATATCTTTGTCTTCTTTTCTTGTGCGTCATTCTTTTTCTCTTACTTTATCTTACTTTTGTTAGCACATACCCCAGTCCTACAATTTTTTGTAACCCAACCACCTAAATTAAAGTTTTGGCACACCTCCCAAAACCTCAATTTCAGTTTCTCTTAGCTTGCTTTAATGCTTTTCCCATCTCTGTCTACTTTTTTAAAATATTTCTGTCTTCTTTTCTTGTATTTCCTTATTCCTTCTTTAGTGCCTTATTTTTCTCATCCTATCCTTGAAGTGTAGCAGCAGCACCACTCCCCTAGGATATCCATCACCCTCATCTGAGTCCCATTGCCCCAGCTGCCACTTTTACTTTCCGTTTCAGACCCTTCTCTGGCATCTATATTGTTCTCTTAATTTTTCTTTTTTCTAATTCCTTCTTCAATCTTCTTTGTTCTT
This sequence comes from Neoceratodus forsteri, assembly GCA_016271365.2. Classification (NCBI taxonomy): domain Eukaryota; kingdom Metazoa; phylum Chordata; order Ceratodontiformes; family Ceratodontidae; genus Neoceratodus; species Neoceratodus forsteri. The sequence goes on along the minus strand of CM028129.1, from coordinate 467,214,382 downwards.
AGTTAGTCCTACAGTCCCAACCCAATCCCTTCAACACTTGTTTCATACCAATCCACTCCCACCCTATGTCATTTATAACCTCAAGTCCCCCCAACCCCCATTTTCACTTTCCCCTTGATCCCCTTTGTCATCAGCTTGGCTTGTTTGTTTCTTAATGTAAAGTTTCTTTGTTTTTTTCTAAAGTTTATTTTTTTCTTTTGTGATGTTTCATTCACAAATCTGGACTGTCATGTACGGTATGGGCTGCATGCCCATTGGCTGTAGCTCTGCACCAATGGGTGTGCAGCCCTACGGACAGTCAGTCAGTGGCGCGGGCAGCAGGTGGGTGGGATGCTGTCGCCCGCCCGTCGGGGAGCGGGTGGAGGGCTTTGTGGGTGGGTGGGGGACACTAGACACCAGGAAGATGTTTGGGGGTTGTGATGTGACATTCTGCCCACAGTCGGGCTACGGTCCACTGGACCACCAGGGGAGATATTCGGGTTGGGGGGAGGTTCCATTCTGCTTGTGATCCAGACGCGGGGGTTCATACACGTTCTGCCCATGATCGGGCTGTGGGATATGTGTGGGGTTTCTGTAACTGTGATGCCCGCTGATCGGGCTGTGGGAGATGTGTGGGGGGGGTTCATGTTACTCTATGCTTTCATGATCAGGCTGGTGGGGGGTTGATACAGGTTATGCCCAGGTCGGGCTTCGGGAGATGTGGGTGGGGGGTTGTTTTACGTTCTGCCTACGATTGGGCTGGTGGTGGGGCACAGGGACCGATCTGAGGCCAGCCAGTGGTGGCAGCTGCTGTGTTGCACCCTGCAATACAGCAGCTCACCTGAGTGAGCCCTCAACTTGATCCCTTTTTTTGGCTCAAGGTTGTGCAGGCGCGGGTTGGGGGTTGTGCATGCACAACTCTGCACAACCCGACTGAATATCGGGTTGCGCAGGTTATGCATGGTTCCTCCCCCTCCTGTTGAGCATGCATTCATTTGCATTGCTCTTTTGTGCAACCTGTTGTCAGTGGCATAACTGCCTCCTGCTGAATATCACAGAATGGCACATTTTTGGACTTGTGCATGCGCAACCCTTTTGAATATCTGGGCCATTGTGTTTTGCTGGAGTTTTTTTGTCATCGCATAGCACCCAAATGGTTTGGAATTCTGGTCTAAAATTTTCAGAGTAGAAGGTTCTTGCTTCAGAAGGATTTCTTTTTGGTGGTTTGGTAAAAAAAATATTAATCCATTCCAAAGTTATTACATTGTAAAATGTGGGGTTCTGAGCATGCTCAGTCCATCTAAAAAATAGCTGTATGAAGCTTTTGTACAGGAATCCTTTTTGTGAGGTTTTTTGTATGACACCATTTTGTTTTTGTTTTGTTTTCTCAAAAGAAAAAATTAAAAAAAAACACACAAATGCCACGGTACACGGAGACCAACACATGTAGCTTGCTTATCAGGATCCCCTTAGCTGGATTCTGCACTTAACTGTTGAGGAGTGCCCTTAAAATATTTGTTTTCAAGATAATAAATCTTTTTTCATGACACATGATATGAAAAAAGATTAATTTTTCATATCACAAGGCACAAAAAAAGATAATTTTTCATGAGGGGAGAATCCTTTTCCCTGGTATCCAGTGCTCCCCCGCCCTCCGATTGCTGCCAGCCCCATATTAACTGTGTATTTCCCTGGTGTCTAGTGGCACCCCATCCACTGATTTGTTCCCATTACCATGTTTTGTTTCCCTTGTGTCTACTGGCACCCCCCCTCTGATTGCTGTCCCCATAGTTTATTAATTTGTCCCTGGTGTCTAGTAGCATCCTCCCACCCCCTGATCACTGTCCTCATTGTTTTGTTTTCTTTTCTTGGGATCTAGTGGCACCCCCACCCTCCAATCAATGTCTTCCATGAAATAAAGAAAACGGTCCATCGATTTCTTTTTTTTATAACTCTGTAACAAAGAAAATGATCCTTTGGTGATCTGAGGCCCCCCCAACAACAACCTCCTACTGAGCATCCACCATACCACACTGACACCTCCTCCATACACCCTCACTCACCTGACCAGGTCTGAGGCTGAAGATCCACTCTCCAGTCAAAGACATGTCTTACTGCTGGAACCACTGACTGCAATATGAGAAAGTAAGGTAAACAGGGTTCAATGTATTTCAATGGGGTTTTCAACTTTGGTGCATAACTTTGTCATTTTTAAAGATTTTGACAACAAATGTTCAACAGAACCTTTTTGAGAACCCTCCTCATGAACAATGTTGGTGGCATTTCAGAAAACCTGCCCAAAAGATGATTTTTTGGTCGGTTGATGAAAACACCTCTGGGTCAGATTTTAAAATTTTCACCATACTGGTTCATAAGGTGAGGTTATAAAAAGGGTATGTTGAAGATTTTGGTCAAAATATGATAAAATGGCAAAGTTGTGCACAACTCATGTAATTGTGCAATGCTTGCTTGTAACTTACATCATTTTCAATATTTTCACCCCAAATATTTGACATTACCATTTCTTTACATTACCTCATGAATGTGTCAACTGTCATTTTTTCAACTCTTGGCTAAAATGTCTTTTCATGCCTGTGTTGCGGAATGATGCTGCAGTTGCACAGAATGGTGTTTCAGCAGGGATTTGACAATTTTTAGTACTAGATTCATGAGGTGGAGTAGTAAGAAGGCTATGTTAACAATTTGGTTGGTGTTGCAATACAAATGGAAGCGCAGGGCCCAACATACTTATTCAAATCCATGGAGGGATGGGAGTACAGGGCCCAGAGCACCCTACACTCCATCAGAAAAATAAGGATGCAATTACACAATCTGAAAAAGTACGCATGCATTGGAGTGCAGGGCCCAAAGGGCACTGCACACCCACAGGAAAATAAAGGTATGATTATACTGTCTCAAACAGTAAAGAAATTCTTTGCAAAAAACTATGTTAATGCAACATTTAGGGCTCAGGCTAAAGCAACAAAAGTAGGGAAATGTAGCTTTAGGGTTTCCAACCTCCAAACCCCAACACCACCGCTAAAGCAAATCAGGGGTGGAGTCTTCCTAGGGGTTGTCAACCCTAAAGCTCACCCCATTAGGTGTGTATGTTTCTGAGTGTATAGAATGGGGTGAGCTTTAGTCTTAACAACCCCTAGGAAGAGTCTGCCACTGCTTTGATTTAGGGGTGGGGTTTTAGGGTTGGAAACTGAAAGGGGAAAAATCTCTGGTGTCTAGTGGCAACCCCCCCCACCCTGTGTTATGGGGTTCTTTTTTTATTTAATTAATTAATTTATTTTTGTATTTGTAGCCCAACCTTTTTTTGGGGGGGTCATTGCAATGGTCCCAATGTTATTCCCTGGTGTCTACTGGTATCTCCAGCCCTCCAATGCCCCAGTAATCATTGGTGGCAGTGGCATTCCCCTGTGATGGTCCCCCCTTTTTTTGTACATGAAAATAAAAAACAAATCCTTCATTTGTAACCTGGGAAACAAAAAAAGTCTATCACTGATCCTGCCTGTACCCCCACCCGACCACCCACTGTGCACCCACCTCCTGATTTACCCCTGATGTACCCACAGACCTTCACTCATCTCCAGAGGTCCCAAGTTTGATACCTGCTCTGCTGATCAAAGACACTTATTGCTGCAAAACAAACAAGTGCAATATAAACTAAGGTAAATGTGTTTCTATGTATTTAAGTGGGGGGGTTCAACTTTTAGCCATAACTCTGACATTTCTTTAGATTTGGGCCCAATATTTGAAACATGGCCTCATGGGGACCTCACCTCATGAGCAACATGACCGTCATTAGGCAACACCTTCTGGAAAGGTGATTTCATGATTGGTTGGCAAAATCACCTTTTCAGTGGGATTTGCATAATGACAGTCATATTGTTAATGAGGTGAGATCATAAAAAGACTACGTTGAAAATTTGGGGTCAAAATTTAAAAAAAATGTCTGTGTTATGAGCATTCATTGCTATCTAGCTACGCATGCTCGTAACTTTGGAAATGTTCTATATTTTCAGCATAGCCTTGCTATTACCCCACCTCATGTATGTGACAGCTGCCATTTCTAAAATCCTGGCCAAAATGTGTTTTCACACTTGTGGTGCACAATGGCATTGCAGTTGTGCAGAATTAAATTTTGGTGGGGATTTGAAAATGTCGGGCTGCCGACAGACAGGCATATAACACTTCCTGGAACAGGTGCACATGGGCCATCCGCAAAGCCAAGGCTAACCACTACCAGGCCACCCTCACCTCCTCATGGGTCTGCACCCAGAACTTCTGGGACAATATAAAAGAAATAAATGGGAAATCATGCTCCGCCCCTCCAGCCCACCTTACAGTCAATGGCACCACAATCACTGACCCCACTGACATTGCCAACTGCCTTAACTCCTCCTTTACTGATCTTAGCCCTGTCCTCCCGAGTAACTTTTTCGACCCTACTCACAACCCACCACCTTCAGATCTGCAGCACCCCTGGTTCTGCCTACACACGGTATCTATTCAGGAAGCCAAACCACTCCTGCTTAAAGCACTAAAAGGCACCAGTCCTAGCAGTGACTCCCTGGATCCAAAAATACTCCAGCTGGTTCTGGATGAAGTTCTAGTCCCACTTATGGATCTACTGAACTGATCCCTCTGTCTGGGACAATTCCCCACAGCATGAAAAACTGCGACAGTCACACCTATTCACAAAGGTGGTGACCGGTCCGCCCCCAGCAACTATCGGCCAATTTCCATTCTTCCCAACTCTCCAAAGCCTTAGAAAAAGTGGTGGCCACCCAACTCACTGAATATCTAGCAAAACATAACATCCTGTGTCCAGAGCAGCATGGCTTCCATGCTGGTCACAGTACAGGCACAGCTTTAATGGAGTTCTCCAACATCCTACATGCCTCTCTGGACCTCGGCTCCCTAGTTCAGGCAGTGTTCATTGACCTCTCTAAGGCCTTTGACACTGTCTCCCACCCACTCCTACTAAATGCCCTCAACCATACGGGTTTCTCTGCTGACCCCCTCTCCTGGTGTGCGAGCTACCTATCAGCCCACTCCCAGCATGTCAAAAACAATGGGTTGCTCTCATAAACCCATCCCATCCCATCCCATCCACTCAGGGGTTCCCCAGGGCTCTTTCCTGGGCCCACTACTCTTCAGTCTGTACCTAAATGCCCTGCATAGTGCCTGTTCTGGCAATATTCTACTATATGCTTTGAAGAGTGTAGATGTGATCCCGCTCCACTGAAGATCACGGCGTCAGACTTCTGGAGGTAAGTATGGGGTGCGGGGATGTGGGGAGGTAGGGTGCACAGAGGGTGGGTGCAGGTTGGGGAAGGGGCTGCAATGCAACAGACAGCGAGGGACCATTTTCTTGTTTACAAAAAAAAAACTTTGTGGGAAGGTTTTATTTTTTCCAGGTACATTTGGCACACTGGAGTGGGCTCCCAGTGTGCCACCTGGGTGTTTTGGGGGGGGAGTGGAGCTAATGGGGATTGGGCACCCTATCAGCAGAGAAAATGGGTCTGTGTTTGGGCACCCCCTCAGCAGACAAATTCAACTAGAGAGACATCATGCTAATGGGGATTGGGTTCCCCCATTGGCAAATGAACTGTGGAGGGGGCATGCCAACAGGGGGACTGGGCACCCCGACATTGGCTTCCATGGGACTGTGAGAAGCATATGGTGACAATCGCTGCCATGTTGATTGAAATGTTACACCAGGCAAGGCACTCCCTGCAATGAGGGGCTACTCCTTCATTGCAGCAGAGAATTTCTTTCAATTTCATGGCACACTTCAGAGCTGCTGTCATAGCCAGCATGCTCATTCATTGGTGCCTCAGAGACAAACCCCAAAAAGCAGTGGCAGCATTGGCCACAACACTGCTGCACCTCCACAACCTGCTACTCCAGCAAGCTGTCACAACATGTTTCTTGCATATGTGTGCAAGCAAACATAAAAAGTACTGTACAGTAAAAATTTGCTTAAGTATATGTTTGTGCAGAGCGCTTTGATTTGTGGGTGTAGTCTTAGTGTTTACTTTCTTTTGTTTGCAGTTAGAAGCTTTTCCTAAAATTGCCTTCTAGTTTTTATGGCCCATGGTTATTTCAATGTTTCAGTTTTCTATTGCTTATATTTTCCTTCAATTTCTCCTGCCCCATGTGACAGTGATGCATTCAGGACCATTGATTCAAGTGTCCTTTTGATTTTTGATTCTTTGTTTTCAGCCACGTGGGTGATGGTGTGCTCACATGCCTGCTTCTACCCCACTACCTGTCTCCTCTGGTTGATGCTGCTGTCCCTAGCTTGTGCAACCACTGCCATTCTGTATCTGGATCATGGGGACTGACTCCTTCTCACTGTTGTCTGTCACTTGTACTTTTGAGGTCTCCTTCTGTAATGTTGTATGCCACTTCTGAGTTGTTGCTTCCATGTGGTGGTCAGCTCTGTTTGGGCCAGTGGATTTCTCTTGTGCTACTTGCATTAATGCATCTAACCATGTGAAGTGTCCTCTGCCTGTTTCCCTTCTGTGGCTGTTTACCTACTATGAAGATCAGTCTGCATGGGTCTGTACACTGGTGGCCTTACTGTGCTGGGTCTTTGCTGCTTATCATTTCTTGGGGCTGCAGTCTCTCTTGGCATCTCTCTGTCCCTACAGAAGCTGCTCCCCTGCAGTGCTGCTTATGCTCGGTGGTGCCACTTCTCTCCTGGCTAGTGAGTGTGCCACAGTTTTGCTTAATACTTCTGGACTTTTGGAACTTCACTCTCCAGGATTATGAGCCTTTGATCTGCTGCTTCTGCTCCTGGTTCAGAAATGTCTACCAAACTGCTTAGGCTGCTAACCAAACTCATCTCTGCAGGGTGACAGACCACGGATCTACGATGCTAGTTCAACAACACTTTTGTCGATCGGCATCACAGTGATGGGATTTATATCAACTGCAAGTTGCAGTAGACATAAATCCCTCATGTCTCCCAGTCCTGTTTTTTTTTATCGGGGGGGGCTTAGCCCCCGACCCCCTCACACCACCCATATTAAGGATTATCAACTCCAGTCAGAGTTGATTCAGAGAGGGGGTGCAGGTCCAGGAGACAGTGTGCTCCTGTCTTGGGTGCACCAACACAGTGACCTGTTGCCAAAGTGTTGATTTTGTCTATAGTGAGGCATGTCGCTGTGTTGGTGTTGCCATCGGGTCAGCATATCACAGACCGCAGCCGACAGAGGAGAGTGTCAGGGGTCTGTGCAGATCGATTTTTTTATCTGTGTAGTTCTTTTGCTGCAGGTATGAGGGTTGTGTGAATTGGGGACAGAGGAATGGACTGGCTGAGAAGGAGTGGGGAACAGAAAGCTGGATTCATTTCTGTTGTTGCAGCAGTGAGCTGCAGTCCCTCTCTCTCTCTCTCTCTCTCTCCCCCCCCTTGCTTTTTGTCAAGAGTGGATGTTTGACTGACAGAGTGTTTGGCTGCCTGAATAAAGGAATAGAGCACAAGGCAGCCAATCAGCCAAAACAAAAGGATGCCAATTAGAGTAGTGCGAAAAAAACTTCCGTTGGTGGAATTTCTGCGAAAGTTAGATTTTCACTGCTGCAAAAGTGCGGAAATCAAATTAGCAACTTTTGGGGAAATTCCAACTTAGAATTGTGGAATAAATTTATAAATTTAGGATTATTGTATTAAACTGTAGAGAACAAAGGCAGCAGAACTAATCACTGAACTGCGGAAACATTTCATGTACTAAGGAGTAATTCATTAAACTGTGGAAAAAAATACTCAGAACTGCTGTTCCACAGTTCATGTGTATTATTCCACAGTTCAGTCAAAAATATTTTGTGGAACAGGGTGAAAATTCATCAAACACATTAGTTAGATTCCAATTCTGCCAGTGGCGGAAGTTCAGAAAATTCCACAAAATTTCCTAATTTTCACAAAAGTTTAGTAAAGGCCGAATTCGCAGCTTTTGCCCACCTGTAGTGCCAATTTTAAATCCTTGGGCTTCCTTCTTAAATACTGCAAGTTGAATGTGTGACACATGTCAGCAGCACTTTTAATTGAATGCACTTCATCTCTGTATCAATTGTTAGATATGTAACCTATTAGTATGTATATCAGGTGCTTGTTGTTGTCTGCCAATGTATTTGTTGTCTTTTTATCTCTGTATTCCTCTACTAGCTCCCTCAGGTTGCACCAGGAGATGAGCAACTCTATTTGTTCAGTGTGCCTGCCTGGTGAAACTTTTTCAATAAATAAAAATCAATAAAAGTTGCCCAAATCCGTACAGACTGCAGCTGACAGAGGACAGTGTCGGAGGGTCTGATGTGCAGATTGATTTTTTTTATCTGTATAATTCTTTTGCTGTAGGTATGAGGTCGTGTGAATTGGAGACAGAGGAGCTGACTGGCTGAGAAGGAGCAGGGAACAGAGAGCTAAATTTGGCTCCAATTTTGCAGTAGTGAGCTGCAGTCTCTCTCTCTCTCTCTCTCTCTCTCTCTCTCTCTCTCTCTCTTTCTCACTTTTGTGTTGAGTGTGCTTGATTGGCAGAGTGCTTGGCTGTTTTCCCACTTAACCACCCTCCACCCACCCACCCACCCACTCAGTTCCTGTGCTAATATTATAGGCAGTAATCTGATTGACAGCAGAGTTCAGCTCTCACTACTGCTGACTACATTCGAGACCCAGCTGATACAATAGCCTAACAAGCACAGGGATGTTTGCAGGTTATTTGGAACTTCCTCTCAAAGGTAGGATTGTTGGCTAGATTGTTTTTAATGTAGCTGTAAGCCTAGCTGCAATCGTTGTTTACAGCAACAATGCCTGCCAAACTGCTTATATAAAGAAAGAAGAGCCTACCAAAGCACAAGGAGGCTCAAAGAAAGGAAGGAGAATAAACACAATATTTTCTTACAATAGATGTGGTGAGTTGCCAGGAGTGTGGGGCAATTGTCTTCCAGAGTCTTCTCTTGAGGGTGGGTCATTGACCTATGTGTAACAATCTGAATGAGCTCAGATCACAGCTGAATGCAGCTAGAAAGGAAATACCAAAGCTTCATTATCTGATGAACTGAAAATCACTCCCATCATGACCTCTTCCCCCAGAGGTCCACCAGTCCAGGAGGTTGGAAGGTGGTGGGATGGGGGGAGGAAGTTTCAAGAATGGACCAGGTGAAACCTGTTTGGCCCAGTATCATCTCAACAACCAACCAATTTGCACCCCTAGAGAAGGTACAGGCCCTCACTCAGTGAGTGGAGACCTTGAGTCAGTCAAGGGGATAAGGCAGTACAGAGAAAAGGCATCTGGTGGTGGAAAATGAAAGCAGAACAAGATTAAATGTATGCAAACACTTGTCATTTGGGACTCAATGGTAGGGGCAGTCAAATCCCACTTGATTAAAAGTTCAAAACCCATGGTGACAGTGAAATGCCTCCCTGGTGCCTCAGCCAGGCATAACATTGACTGCATCGGGAGGATCATGGACAAAGCAAAAGGAAACTCAAGGTACTGATTAATCTTTGCATGAATGACCTGGTGAATCACATGGTGGTAGAAACCAAGCAAAACTTTATTAGGTTGAGAGAGATGCTGGCTGCTCATTTGACCTCCCTGGCATTCTCAGAGGTCCACTCAGTATGTGCAAAGGGGATTGCGTGAATAGGATCAAGAACAAGGAGATCATAGCACTTAACACCTGGCTGCTTGAATGGTGTCAGGAAAAAGGGCACCAAGTCATAGGTGAATGGGTAAACTTCTGGGAGACCAGACTTTTTAAGTTTGACAACTGTCATCTAATCAAAGAAGGGATGAGTGTGCTGGGAGAGAAATTCAACACACACCTTGGGTGTTTAAACTGAATGAGGGTGAGTCTGATGCTAAGGAATTAATCAGCTACTATATATCACAACTGGAGAGCAATCATAGGATGCAGGGAGATAATCCAAGGGCCCAGAAAGGGGGCAATATAATCAGATACAAGCAAAATAATCTAAAAAACAGGTAGAAAACTAAGGCTCCTGGTCTATGTAAGGGGGTGTGCCTCAATGCCAGAAGCCTGGGCAACAAGGCCAGTGACCTTCAAGCACTGATGGCAGAGTCCCAGGTGGACTTTGTGGCTGTCATGGAGACTTGGGCTTTGTAAAACAGCAACTGGAATCTCTCAGTACAGGGGTACTCACTATTCGGACTTGATAGAATGGGAGCCAGAAGGAGAGGGTAGCACTTCATATTAGGGATGGGCTAGAGGCCATGATAATTGATATCAACAGGAAGGAGGGGGTAGAATCCCTGTGGGTACAGCTAAGCTCTACATCTGAGAAGAAGGTCTACATCAGGGTGGTATACAGGCCTCCAGGTCAAGCAGGGGACAGGGATGAGAAGTTCCTGGAAAATTAGAGGGGTGACTCAGAAAGGGGAAACAGTGGTGATTAGAGACCTGAACTTGCCTGATGTTGACTGAGGCATTCCAATGGCTAGATCATCAAGAAGTCAGTTGGTGGTAGAAGTCTTACAAGATTTCCTATTCATGCAACAAATAAGTGAGCCAACTTGGCAGGACACCATCCTGGATGTGGTCCTCAACAACTCTGAACTAGTTAGTGCTGTTATGGTTTGAGAACCACTGGCAAACAGCGACCACATCTCTTTCTGGTTTGATTTAGCCATAGGGGATGTACAATCTCAATCCAGGGCAGAAATCTTAAACTTTAGAGAAATAAACTTCAAAAAAATGAGGGAATTAGCCAGGGAAAGACTAGCAATGATCCACGAGCAACTGGAAGTAGAAATCATATGGGGGCATATTAAACAAGTCATCTTAGAGTCAACACAGCTGTGTGTAAGGACAGTGACAAAAAAGAACAAACATAAAGGATCCATGTGGTTCACTAACCAAGTCAGAAAAGTGATAAAGGCCAAAAGGGAGGCTTTCCTCAACTTTAAAAGGAATTTGAGCAAAACCAAATGTGAAGATTACATACAGAAGACTAGGAAAGCTAAGAGGAAGGTGAAAAAGGCAAAAGCAGTGGCTGAACTTTGGATAGCGGTGGAGGTCAAAACAGGGAACAAGCAATTCTTCGGGTATATACAGAAGAAAAGGAAGAAAGGGGAATGGGTAGTTAAACTTAAAGATGGTGACAGGATGGTGGAAGACAATTGACAGAAGGCCACTGTTTTAAACTTCTGTTCAGTGTTAACCAAGGAACACATAGGCCCAGTGCCCGACAGTGGTATTAAAGCAGTTGACAAGGGAGTCCCACAGATGAAAATTACAACATTCACCACCAACAGGGTTAAGAAGGCACTCAAGATTGTAAAACAGGACAAATTACCAGGGCTCGGGATGCTAAAGGAGTTAGCAGGGAAATTGGACGATCCCTTGGCACATTTCTTCAACTGTTCACTTCAGATGGGAGTCATACCAAAGGACTGGATAAGAGTTAACATGCAATAGTTAGTAGGTTTTGGTCGAGTAGTTACTACCCTATTACTCTACCCTGACCATAACAAAAATGTCCTCCTCCATTGCACTTTGTGTCATAGGTTGCTATAGACTCCCATCTGCTGCCTCTCAAATCCTCACCCATCTAATTACTATTATGGGGCATGGCTCCCTTGAAACAGTTATCCTTGGGGATCTTAATCTTGATTGGATGTCCAAGGCCGCTGCACCACTTAAGGAGTTCTGTGATGCCCACGGGCTGACGCAACGTATTGGTGAGCCTATGTGCCCTAATAAAAAGAACCCTGCTAATAGTGCACTGCTTGATGTCATCTTAGTAAGTAAACCGCACTTGTTCACCCATGCAGGAACCTTCTTCTCTGATGTTAGTGACCATAGCATCATCGCCAGCATAAGATCTGTCCAGAATCCACTATCCTCATCAAGATTCTCCACTAAGAGGTCCAGACTTAATTTTGATCAGTCTGCCTACCTTGATGAGCTACAATACTCGTTGCATTGACAGGACTTTTACCTAGCTAACTCGGTCCACTTGGCATATGACATATTTTCTGATATTGTGACTGGGGCATTAAGTAAGTACGCCCCTCTTGTAAAAGTTAGGGTAAGGAGTAGAACCTGTCACTGGTTCTCTTTAGAACTCAAAACAGCACTTCTGGACAGGGACAAGCTTTGGAAAAAAGCACAAACAACTAAGGTCTTAATGGACTGGTATCACTTCAGGAAAGCCGAGATGCTAAGGCCTCCTTTTATCATTCAGAACTGGATTCTGCTGCCAGGAGCTCCTCTAAATTTTGGAAGTCCATTAAGGATATGTCCGGACATACCCTAGGGAACTCCTTGCCTGCAAAGATTACCTCTGGCACTGCCACCATCTGTGACAAAATGGAGATCCTGAATGCATTTAACAACTCCTTTGCCACCGCAGGGCTGGCACTTGACAACTCCCCTGCATGCTCTTTACGCTCCCATTTGGGTGCGTAAAACTCTGAACCTCTTCTTACCAACTCAGTCTTTTCTTTCCAGCCTACTTTGTTGAAAGAGGTCAAAGAACTTCTATTACAGTTGGATACCAAAAAAGTGCAGGTGCTGACTCTCTAGACCCATGCTTTCTAAAGGTTGCCTACCATGCTTTAGCTGTACCAGTTACCCACCTATTCAGTCTCTCAGTGTCCCTCGGAATCCTCCCACCCTTATGGAAAACAGCTCATGTTATCCCTCTGTTTAAATCTGGGGACCTCTGTGATCTAAACAACTACAGACTGATTTCTCTGCTCCCTATACTGTCCAAACTGTTGGAAAAAATTGTAAGCAAGCAGTTGAGAATGTATATAGAAACTATGAAACTTCTAAACCCAATGCAGTCTGGCTTTAAAGCACAGCATAGCACCATTACAGCCCCAGCCAAAGTGACCAATGACTGGCAGCGAGACCTGGAGAATCAAAACTTCGTCTGTGCAGTGTTCTTAGACTTAAGTAAGGCTTTCAACACTGTCGATCATGGCCTGCTCCTTTCCTCCTTGAGGGCGATAGGAATGGACTCACTATACTTGCATTGGTTTGCTGACTGCCTCTCTGACCGGTGGCAGCAAGTCAAGGCAGAATGTGAACTTTCTCCCCTTAAACCTCTGCACTGATTGGTCCCCCTGGGATCAATTCTTGGTCCCCAACTGTTTGCAATTTACATAAACAACACTGACACCAATATAACTAAGACCAATATCCATCTGTTCTCAGATGACATGGTTCTTTATCTAAGTCGTCCTTCACCAGAAGCTGCCTGTGGAGACCTACAATCTGAATTCAATCTACTTCAGAGCCAACTCCTAAACAAAATGCTCCTATTAAATACCAAAAAAACTAGAACAATGCTATTTTCTTCACCTCTCCATGCTGCAAACCCAGCCAGTGCAGGCTCCATTCCACAGATCACAACAATCCTGGGAGAAAACCTAGAATTTGTCAATAAATTCAAGTACTTGGGAGAGTGGCTCGACCATAGACTACGGACCATATTGAAGATCTGCTAAAGAAATTGAGGCAGAGGCTTGGACTCTTTTTCAGGATTAATAACTTCCTTACTAGCAATGCCAAGTGGTGGCTGGTACAAATAACGTTTCTCTCTTTGGTCGACTATGCTGACTTTCTTTATAGTCACTGCCCTGTCTCTCATCTTGCTAAATTGGATACGTTGTATCACAGTGCTCTGAGATTCATTACTGGCCTACCTTTTTCCACTCATCATTGTGCCCTTTATGCTGCCATGGGGTGGCCCTCCCTTCAGTAAAGGAGAAACAGAAATGCTATACTCTGGGCGTTCAGAGCTATTATCAAAAAACTACCCGTATATATCTCTGATTGTCTAACCGCTATGCAAGCTTGGGAACTATGCACTGAGAAACTACTCCTTTATTTCATTAAAGGTACCTAAGCTAAAAACATGCTTTGGGAGAAAGGCTATAAGCTTTACACTGCCGTCTCTATGGAACAAAATACAAAATTTGCTAAAGATAAGTACCCCGGTCAGTCTATCCTCCTTCAAGACACTATATGACCATTCGGTCAAGGAAATTTGCAACTGCTTCCCCCAATCCTAAACTTCCCTACACTTATAGCGTACCATGATGATGTTGTCCTCTCTGCTACACCTGACCTTGTGGCCTCTCCTACACATTTCTCTAATACCTAATTGTGTTCCCTGCCCTTCTGTCCTGTGTCCTCTCCGAGGCTTCATCTGTCCCTTGTCTATCCCCTATCACTCTGCCTGTACCTTATCTCACCTCACCTGTCACACACACCCTTCTACCCTGTTACACTGTTGTTGTTTTTTTCTTTTTTTAACTCACTGTCTGTCTTGGTACTTATGGCATCATATGTAATATACCATTACCTAACAATTGTCCTTGTTAGTACTTCTAGCTACTGTTACTAGACTTATTATACACCATGAAGGAATTGAACCACTGTTTCCAAACTGTTCTCCACTTATGACTACGGTTGACTATTGTATCTCTGTATTTTATAATATTATTGAGGTGTTATGTGTGTGACTGTATAATATATTGTATATCCTGTGTTCCTGTGCTAACCAGGTCCTTCTTGTAAATGAGCTAGGCTCAATGGTGTTCGCCTGGATAAATAAAGATTTGATTGATTGATTGATGTGAAAGACTGTTTTTGACTGTAAGCTGTATACTATTACACTGTTTGTTAGGTGTCCTGATCCCTGTAACTTATGAGGCAGGTATGAGAGGCACAGCTGCTCTGATTGAGCATGTTGCTTTTTCTGAAAAATATTATACCCATGGTGGGTATTGCTGAAGCAGGTACAAGAGGTGCAGGTGCTTTGAGTGAGCCTGCTGCTGTTTCCAAAAGGTTGTATCCATGGTAGGCATTGATAAGTTAGGCACAAAAGGAGCAGCTGCTCTGAGTGAGCCTGCTGCTGTTTCCAAAAAGTATACCTGTCACAGACATTGCTGAGGTAGGTACAAGAGGTACAACTGCTTTGATTGAGCCTGATGCTTTTTCCAAAAATGATACCCATGGTGGGCATTGTTGAGGCAGGTACAAGAGGTGCAGCTGCTGTGAGTGAGCCTGCTGCTGTTTCCAAAAATGATACCCATGGTGGACATTGATGAGGCAGATGCAAGAGGTGCAAGTGCTCTGAATGAGCCTGCAGCTGTTTCCAAAAAGTTTACCCATAGCAGGCATTGATGAGGTAGGTACAAGAGGTGCAGCTGCTGTGTATGCACCTGCTGCTGTTTAAAAAAATTATACCCATGGCTGGCATTGCTGAGGCAGGTATCATTAGCAGCAGGGATGCTGTTTTAATTCAAATGTGGAATGGGGTTGTAGGTGTGTACCATGAACACCAAGGATGCTGTTTTACTTCAAACACAGACTGGGGAAAGAGGGGGATAAGTCATTCCACACAGGATTTTCTATTCATTTCATACACATCCTAGTCATCCTATTCAGTATCACTGTTTGCAGGCTATTGTTCATGTTCAGGGTCAGAATTGCATAATTCAGTGTTCGGGACAATTGGGAAATTGTCAGCATTCATTTTGAGAAATGTAAGCTGTTCTACATTTACAGGACTTACCAGTGTCCTTTGGTCAGTGACTATTCCTCTAGCTGCACTAAATATGCATTCTGAATACATGCTTAAAGGTGGACAAATGAGATATATTATTGCAAAATTTTCTAGTTCTGGCCATATTGTTCTCTTTTATTTCCAATAGAGTAATGGATCTTCCTTGAAAACAATCACTGTATGGTCTGCAAAATACTTCTGGATCATTGTGCTGTGAGAGGCGGTTACCAGTCTGGCAGGTGAACCAGCTGCACTTTCTTTACAGGATACTTGCTAGTCTATGTTGTTGTAGGTGTCTCAGAATTTACTTGCCTTTCTGACCATGAACATAGGATGCCAGAGAAGTAGCTGTAGATGTCCTTTTGCTTGCTGATAACACTGGTGATTGTGAAGAATTTATAGATGTGCTATTGTCTGCACCAGCAGCGCACTCTGATGGTTCAGCAGAGTTTGACTACTGTACATCAGTTAATGGTGTTGGTAGGGCAATGTCACAATTGGTTAACAGAAGATATCTCCAATAGTCAATGTCTTCCCCTGCAGGAATGATGGCTTCAATGTTCCCTTTAAAGTGTGGTTCTAGCAACATAGACAACACATACTGCCGGTGCCATTCTTAGACATGGCATTTATTCTCTGGTCAGTTGACAGTCTGAGACTCAAGTCATCTGCCAGCATAACAGCAGTGGTGCCTTTTTTTGACTGAAAGTCTTTCTTTATTTCATCAATGTAAGTCTGCACTGACATCACATGTGACAGTGCCTCAAAAGGCTCCAGTAAGGTGACCAAAGCTTCAAGTAAGCTCCAAATGCTGAAACTGTGCATGATGTCTGCTTTACCTATTTGATGTTGCATGGTGTAGTCATGTACAGCTTTTTGTCTATTCAAGAAGCCTTTCCAACATGCACAATGTTGAATTCCAGCAGGTTGGAACTTCCTGCTTTAATGTATGCAGGGGTAAGATGTTTGACCTCTGCAGCTGCTTCAGGATTTTTTGTGCTTTTTATTTATTTATTTTTTATTTATTTATTCAGAATTTGGATACAACATTTGAGTATAAAACTCTTTTGCAAAGATTCCACATCAAGGATGCAGGGAAGACAGTACAGACAAGCAATTATTACAAAAAATCTAGAGTCAAGCAGGAAAATATACGTGGTTACATAATGCTACCAAATAAAAGTGATACTTGTACCAATATAGACTACTATACAGTTCTGTTATAGAGCAGCACTAGGGCTTTGTCAAGTTGGTGTCAAGAAAAGCAGCCCTGAGTGTAGAGAGAGAAGGGGAGGTGTAAAGAAGCTTGGTGTACCATGGTCAGGGGTAGTGTGAAGGGACTAAAAATAGGAGTGAGTGTAGAGGGTAGAAGATGGGATTAGTTAAGGGAGGGTGGAGTGAGGCATTTTTGCATAAGTAGTGTAAATAAAGGAGACCACAGATTGAGGTTAATGGGGCAAAATGGTGATAGGAATGGTGCAGGTGAGTGGTAGGTAACTTCAGATGTATCCAGCCTAGATGGAATTGACAGGAGATATTTGCAGTTCAGGTGAACCTGCACTGGTGGAGTAGACAGGGGATCTTAGAAGTAAGAGGTGAGAGGTTATTGTAGCAAGCAGGTAGCAGTAATGTCTGCTGTGAGGCAGGCAAACAGAGACAGGGAAGTGAAGTGTCTTTATCGTGGGGGGACCAGCTCAGAGCCTGCAATCACTTGCTCATACTCCTGAGAAATTGCATTAGCTAACTTTTAAAGGCCCGAGGATTAGCAGTGCTTAGAGCAGTTCCTAGGATCTCACTGAGCCAGAGTGGTGCTCAATATGTGAAAGAGCACTGTCCCAATGCAGTCCTATGGAATGGGTCACTGAGCAGGATCATGGATATACTCATAGTGTTGCATCTTGACTTTCCAGCCTTCACCAGCTTTCACAGAGTGGCTGAAATGCCCACATATTTTCCTAGCAAGGTCTAACAAGTTTTCAACATTTCTGTTTCCATTTAAGAAATTATGGATGAGAATATTTAGACAATATTCAAAACAAGGTATGTGTTGGTAGGTGCCATCTCAAACAGCTTTAACTATGTTGGTACCATTATCTGACACTATGAACCCTGGAGATAAGGAATATGGAGTAAGCCATTTCTGGAATTGTTTTTCCTGCCCCTGCAAAATATTTACAGCAGTGTGATTTTCCTCAAAAGTGGTGACACATAACACAGTCTGCTTCCTACTTGTTATGGTAGAGTAGGGATTACTACTTTCTGACTGAAAAATTTCCCAATGAGCTGTATCATTCATGTAGTCAATTGTTTTGTTGCTGGTCTGTATATCTGAAGTTATATGAACCTCCTTCACCTCAGAGATTTCAACTGATTAATGACTTCAGTACACACCAAGTCATACTTCTGTAGAACAGCCTTTTTTTTGAAAAATATTTTTGACCAGAAATGGTTTACTGTAGTTCAGTCTGGTTCTTGAACTTGAGGAAACCTTTTTGGGCAACAAAAGCAAAAGGGAGTTAACAATTGGCCAACAGCTCTGCAATGGCTCTATTTAACAGCCGGCATGATGAATGCCTGCAGATAAATTTTAATCTCCTCACAACACTTTCTTTTAATGTTATTTGACAATATCTTTTTCATTTTCGGGGGAATGTATTTTTCATGCCCATTTCACATGGAGCACTACTTAAGGGTTTTCCAGTACTTCATGGTATCAGAAAACAATCTATATTTGTCTGAGAAAACTGCGAGGTCACATCAAGCAATTAAGTGTCACTTACTGCTTCCACTGCATTGTTACTATGGTCACCACCACCACTACCTCCACAATCACTCATACCAACTGCACTGCCCCTTGCCGTGCCCCACTCAGTTGGGTGTTTTGCCTTTGCATGTTCAAGTTCGAGTTTATTGTGGGAAAGACTCCGTTGAGCAAGCTCATTCACAAGGAGGTCTTGAGGCACATACACATACAGTTCACAATTACAGAGACAGGAGATATAAAATGTAGAACAACAAAGAAAAAAAATATATAATATAAGAGGTATACACAATAGAAGTCCTTATGCTATATATGCAGTACATTCCAGCTTTAATCTTGCCCTAAATTATGCAACACATTTCAGCTTAATAAGTAGAGGGCCATTTGGTACCTAGGAACTTGACTTGGTGTTGGGGGCCTAGTAGCACCTACATATGTCTTTTAATTTAGAGATAGCTAGTGTTTTGTAGGAGTTAATTGATATGATGTTGGTTAGCTTCAGCATGGCTAGTAGTTGGTTCCAAATGTTTGGGAGGGCATGTGAGACAGCTCTTTGGCCAGCTGCGGTACGTGTCCTGGGAACATCTAGTAGGATAAGGGTAGATTTCCTTAGGGAGTAGGCGTTATGCGAGATGTGTATGAGAGATGTTAAATAGACAGGCAGTTTGTGGAGTAGTAATTTGAGGGTCCAAATGCCAGCATGCAGGAGGCATCTGGTGGCAAGAGAGGTCCACCCAACTGCTGCATAAAGATCAGAGTGGTGGGTCCTGTACACAGAGTTAGTAATGAAGCGAAGAGCACAGTTGAGCACGGAAGAGCATGTTGCATCACTGCTGATGTTCCAAAATTTACAGTTTGCCACCATGACTGATACTGTTTTTGCACAGACTGCACACAGCTTGAGAGTTGTCTGCAGGGTCAATATAAAACAAATTTCACACTAAAGGTTTACCTTTTTTGCTTTGTACCACAGTGTGTGGCATTTTTCCTTATACAGTCAAGAGACCAGGAGAAGACCCTACACTGCCATTTATTTGGTGAGATTAATTGTTCTCATTCATACTCTTCTTTTTTTTAAATTTAGCATATTCATTTTTATGTTTGCTTACGTGCATGTGCAAGAAACATAGTGCCATCATCCTAGTTTTTGGAGGTGTGGCAGCCCTCTTCCAATTCAGTCAGTCTGTTTGCAGGCACGGCCGCAGTTCTCCAATGCCTGCTGGAGCCATCTATGACAGCAGTCCAAAATGCAGTGGAGTGCAGTTGAAAGGGGGAGCAACGCTTCAGTGAGCAGTGATATGATATCGCCTGCTCATGCGTGCTCCCCCTACACACACACACACACGCACGCATACTGCATGCTCGCCCCCCACACTGTGTAGCAGACGGGGGTACCCAATCCCCGGTAGGCTGTGCTGTGCCCCCCGCCCCAAAGCAGAGTTACATATGCCACGCTGGGTGCCCACCCCAGCGTGGCCACACATCATATAGCCAACAGGGGTGCCCAGTCCCCCGTCGGCTCCAATGGTCCCCCCCCCAGTACAGGGTGCCACGCTGGGAGCCCACCCCAGCGTGGCAACAGATATGTATTGCTGATGGGGGTGCCCAATCCCCATCAGCCCACGCCCCATCAGCCATCCTTGTGCCACGTTGGGAGCCCACCCCAGCATGGCAAACATCCTGCATCGTCATTTAAAAAAACAAAACTGAAACTTAAAAAGCGGTCCCTCGCTGTCTCTGCCCCCACCGCGTCCAACCACTGTGCACCGCCTCCCCACCCTCCCCTCACCCCATACTTACCTCCGGACTCCAGCGCGATGATCTTTGGTGGACCGGGAACAAGTCACCTCTTCAAAGCTGACCGTGAACTGAGAAATGCCGGTAAGCTGTATAATGGGATAGATAGGGTTTTCAACTTTGCTGCATATCTCAGCCATTTTGAAATTTTGCACCAAATTTTCAACATGGGGTTTTGGGACCCTTTCTCATGAATGCTGTCACTGTCATTGGCGTTAATCAGGCCGAAGGGTGATTTACGCGATCACTGTGAAATCACCTTCCGGGACTGAGTAGTGAAACGACACTGCCACTGTTCATAAGGTGGGCTCTCAAAAGCCTATGTTGAAAATTTGGTGGAAAAATTCCTAAAAATGACTGTTTTACGAGCGTGCATTGCGCAGTTCCTATGCATTCTTGTAAGTTCACGAATTTTCAATATTTTCACTCCAGATTTTCAACATTGCGATTTTACCACACCTCCTTATGAGCAGTACAGCTGTCATTTTTCACATCTTGCCCAAAACGTGTTTCCGCCCATGTAGCGCACAATGGCACAGTCGGTGTGCAAAAGCAATGTTTGGGACAGATTAAGGAAATCACAGTTACACTGTTCATGAGCAGAGGTCTTAAAATGGCTATGTTGAAAATTTGGTGACAAAAGTCCATAAAATGACTGTGTTATGAGTCAGCATTGCGCAGTTTCCACGCACCCTCATAAGTTCATGACTTTGTAATATTTTCAGTCCAGATTTTCACCAGTGGCATTTTTCCACACTTCCTTATGAACAGTACAGCTGTCATTTTTCACAACATGGCCGAAATGTGTTTTCACACTTTCAGCGAGAGATGCATGGTCGCTGTGGAAATCATTGTTCGGGACAGATAAAGAAAATCACAGTGACACTGTTCATGACTGAAGTCCAAAATGCCTGTGTTGACAATCTGCTGTAAAAAATCCCTAACCTAATTACATTACGGGTGTGCATTGCACAGTTTCTATGCTTACTAGTGACTTCACCAGTTTTTTAATATTTTTACTGCAGATTTGCAACATTGCCATTTTTTACACCTCCCCATGAACAGTACAGCTGTCATTTTTCACATCCTGTTCGGAATGTGTTTTTGCACCTGTGGTGCTAAATGCTGTAGTCGCTGTGCATAAGCAGCTTTCAGCTAACAAACTGATATTGCCACTGTTCATGAGGTGGGGGTCACAAAAAAATGTTGAAAATTTGGAGTGAAAATACCAACAAATGCCTGAGGTGTTGGGGTTTCCAACCATAACGCCCCACCCTGTAGAGAATGACAGGCATCAGGGGTGTGACTTGGGATTCTTGCCTGTAATGCTCATACCATTCCACATCCTGTAGCCAGTGAGAGGCATCGAGGTATGCCTTGGACTCTTCGGCCCCAAAGTTCACCCCATTCTCCTATACCACACCCATCTCACCGTATTTCCTGGTGGAATGGGGTGCGCATAAGGGCCCAAGGCACACTGTGACACTTGTCAGTGTCTGCAGGGTATGCAGGGTAGGGTGTGTTAAAATGGCATGGCCGTTATGCTTGATGACCCAAAGGCACACCCCAATGCCTGTCACTCTCTGCAGGGTGGTGGTGGGGTTGGCTTCAGTTCAATACTTCACTGCCATTTCTATTATACAGCTCAGTAACTTCTACACTACCAATGCCAATGCCAGCAAGCAAACATTCAGCATTGACAAATGCTTGTTTTTTCTGCTCTTGCCTCTCATGCCTTACAGCGGCATCCTCTCCTACCCCTTCATAAAAACTACTCACCGTATTGCCACAACATTTAGAAGAACTGGAAGTGCTGTCATGTGGGAAATACCCTTGGCTATCCCATTCCCCATCCCCACTATTACCATCTCTATCAGAATTCATTGCCTTAGCATCTGAGCTTATTTTTGAGGAGGATGCCTCCTTGCATGCTGCTTCAGCAGCTGGAAATATCCTCATGGCACATGTGACAAAATGTTCAGTACCTCTATGAGTAACTCCTGTCAGTTCTTTCCGAAACTCTACTGTCATTTTATCGATAGCATATTTTTTTGTTCAGGAGATTTAATGCCAGTCCTGGTGATGTTATTATTATTGTCACTATGTTTTTCATTAGTGCTATGATTCATATTGTCCATATCACTAACAGCTGTACATGCAGTAGCACTGTGTTTCCTTTTAGTAGACTTAGACTTGGAAGTATGAGACACAGTAGACACAGCTTTAAAAGGATATTGTTTCACAAACTGCTGGACAGACAATGTAGCTGAATATGTCACAGCAATAATGACAGGGCATGGGTCTCGGTAGCACCTAACAAATAGTGTAAAACAGACATAAATGGCTTCCACTAAACTGCACAGATAGACAGTGTAGCTATGGCATGGTAATAAATGACAGGGCTTGGACCTCACGGGCACCTAACAGTGTATACAACCATAAAAGGATTTCACTATGCTACAGAGACAGGCAGTGTAGCTGACTATGTCAAAGTAATAAATGTCAGGGCTTGGACCTTGGGAGCACCTCAAACACAGTGTAATATAGCCGTAAAAGGATTTCACTATGCTACAGGGACAAATAGTTTAGCTATGTCTAAGTAATAAATGACTGGGCCAGGGCCTCAGGGGGGCACCTCACAAACAGTGTAATACTGCCATAAAAAAGGATTTCACTATGTTGCAGAGACAGAGAGTGTAGCTGACTATGTCACAGTAATAAATGATAGGGCTTGGGCCTTAATGGCACCCGACAGAAACAGTGTGATACAACTGTAAAAGGCTTTCACTATCCTGCAATACAAGCAGACTTAATAGACCAAATGGCCTTCTTCTGCTAGCTTCTTCATATGTTTGTATGCATGTACTATGTAGCTACGTCACAGTAGTAAACAACAGGGATCAGGGGCACCTGCAAACAGTGTAATACTTCAGTTTCAAACCAGGTGGAGGACAGAGCTTGCCAACTAAAATGGAGGCAGCATAATCTGCTCTGAGATGACCACTGGGGACTGATTCTCATCCATCCGTCAGGGCCAACACCGTGCTGGAGATGAAAAAGACTGTTTAAAAATAAAGTAGGATGAAAGCTTGCTACAGAAACCATTTTGGAACAAAACCTCTCTCCTTGTGAATAAAGGCACCACTGAGAAATAACAGCTGGCACAGAGCACGTTGTGGGCCACCAGACAGGGCCATGAACACCATTTGCAAAAGGAAGCAGAGCTTATGATCAGCGACACTTGGAAACTTGATTTTTATAGCCTGCATACCAATTACCAAAAATGGCACACCACTCTACCTCTACATCTGCAAAGATGAACTGGCAAATGTTACTAGGATGCTAAGCCAAGGTTTAAGTGACACTGCTGAATTAAAAGCTAGTACCACGTGGATCAATCTTGATCTACAAGCCCTCTCCATGAGAAAACTTGAGGGCTTGCTTCATACTTACCATGGGCAACTCAGAGAGCAGCACAACCAAATACAATATTTGTTGAGAGTAAAGTTGAAGACATGAAAAATAGGACATGCTGCAAGAACATCAGGATAGTTGTCATGCTCAAGGGAGCAGACGGGTGGGATATGGTGTCATTCCTGCTGACCGCCTTTGCCAGCCATCCTCTGACTTACTGTAATAATGGGGCTCTACGACAGATCGAATGGACCCACCACTCCCTTGCACCAAATCCTAAGCCTGGTGAGCACCCCAGACCTATACTCTGCAAATACCTGAGATACCCCACCAGGAGATCTATCTTAAAACAGCAATGGAGAGAGACAACAAAACATAGCAGAGTAATGATATCCAACTTTATCAGGGCTTCCCAAGGGAACTGTCTAAAAAGTTCAGGGCATATGCCAATGTAAAGCAAAAACTCCACAAACAAAATATCCCAATGTCTCTCAGGTACCCTGCTTTACTTCGCATTCAATTTCACAGAGAATTCATCACTTTCAACAATCTGGGTGAAGTGGAACAATTTCTGTGGGACATTCAGAAAGATATCAGTACCTGTTAAAACCATGGGTCACAGATGGTCAGGAAATTTGATTTAATTTGATAAAATTTGTTTTTAAAGAGGCAGCAGTTTGTTAGGATAAGAATCCCATTTACAACAAAGTCCTGTGTTAACATTGAAAAACAAGAGCTAAACACTACGTACATTAAACAAATCAATTGCACAATTAAAATAATTAATTAAAACATGTACAAGTTTTAACTTAAAAATAGTCAAACCACTAATGTGCTTCAATTCATACGGCAATTTATTCCATGGAGAATATACAGCCCAATACCGATCTTCAAGCAACATAGCCTCCCTCGGAGCCATCCAAGGAGAACCCTGGCAACAGGTGCTGATAGGCAGACAGAGAAAGCAAAATAGAACTCTACCACCTTGTAAGACCTCTCCCCAGTGAGCCAGATCACAAAGTGTTCAACACCTACACTGACAGTCTGATACCAGCAGCAACTCACCTAGAGACACCCCCATCAAGGTCAAAAACAGGTATGAAGCCCTCCGGGAGTTAGCACCTACTGCCCTCACTCTGCCCGGTGTAATGGGAGGAGGATATGAATTGACCTAGCTGCTGGGGCTGAAGTCCATGGACTGGGCCCCTATCTATAAGGAATGGGCTGACTGCATCACAGAGTCCATAGAAGAAGTGACATGTCCTCCACCATCTCCAAAAGCCATCACCGAAGGAGGGTCCTGAGGATACCCTGCAAACTTGATATAAGATGCAAGAACTGGTACTCCCCAGAGATGTGAGAAATAAGCAGGGACGTGGATAAGGTTATAATCCCCTTATGACCTGAAAGTCTGTTATGCATGGGAGCTGAGAACCATCGTGTAGGATCCTGACAGTCAACCACAAAAGTGATAGCACCTATGTGGACACTGAATTTTGGTCAACAACTGTGTCACTGGCTAACAGTACTGCAATGAACACTGTGAACTGTTATTAAGCAGTCTGAGCTGAACTAAAGACAGCCCTTAATCAGCCCTCATGTTCTTTAGGTGCTAACAGGCTGCTGCTTTGGAAAAATGTGGTGCTGCACCATGTATGGACAGCACACTATAGTGCAACACATAAAATGAATATGGGATGTCAAATCATCCAGAGGGGTGTCCTTCCATATTTCACTCCCTTTGCTGTGTCCACATAGTGTTATTACTGTGTGAATGAGGTTTTTTCTTTTTATTATTTGTCCCTTTCAAGGTTCAAAAGTGTGCTCAATGGGGGTAGAGGGCAGGTCATGAAATGTTATTATTAAAGCATGGGAGCACTGTTTAATGTTAGCATGTTATGCAAGTTACAATGTCAGGTACGATCTCTGTAATGGCCAGTTGGCCACTTATTAACTGTTCCCCTTTATTTTAAAGTTTGTTTCTAGACTTAAATTTTGCAGTAGCTTGGAGGAGCCCCAGCCACCCCTAGGAGCTATACCAGGCTACATATGGGTCAGAGTCTCAAACCGAGTCTCTTGGAAGAATTCCTCTGCTTGGACAGGTGGGTAAATCATCCTTCCCCTTCCTGCTGGCAGTAGCAGTAATAGATGAAATAGATAGATGACCAGTCAGGCAAAGTGTTGGGGGATAAGTAACACACATAACCACCTTCGGGTACCACCAAGGTGCAGAGTAGGCTATGATCTTAGTGGTGTCACAATCCCCCAGTCTGCATGAATGTTTTCAACTACCTGAGAACTACATGAAAGTGGACCTTATGTTAGCCGCTGAGACCATACTTTATGGCTCAGAAATAACTGAATACTGTGCTTCAGGCCCGAGGGGTAGAGAGCTATTTCCCATATAAAATAGCCCTGGGGAACAGAATAACATGCCTCTTGTTTCTTACTGTTTGGCATGTCTCTCCATAGCTGGTCTGACATGCAGCACAATCTCCAGATGTGGAAAAGTTTGAAATGGGTTCCAGGGGGCCCAGTACAGGGTTTTATTTAACTCTAAAAATTGATTAGTGTTTTGCTCATAAACGTGCTAAAACATTGTAAAAATGCATAGCACCTGCCTCACTGTGTTTAACAAACATAACACTTCTAGAAAACCTATATAAATACTTTCTGAACAGTTAGTACTGCCCCAAGAAAAAACTGCTAATCAATTATTTAAAACCCTGCAGTATGTATCTCGCTAGATAACTTTATGCAGGTTCTTAAGAAAGGGCCTCACAGTGCAGAGATACTTCAATATTTATCCCCCCGGAGTGGCCTTCCCTGACCGTTGGCAGCCGTGAAGGGAATACAGTTGCCTGGTCTAGTCTGGGAAATCCCCCTCTAAATAGAAAGAACTTTAATGCTTTCATGTTTCAGATTATTGTTCTTATTGGTTATTGCATGTAATGGTGAACAAAATGTTATTCACAATGTTAACTCAGGAACCCAAGTTTTTCCTTAGAATGTTGTTTTGTGAGACCCTGGGTTTACTGTATAAACAGGTTCCTAATGTTCTTAATGCAGGAAAACAGAGTACAATGGCTACAGATCTCCAGAGATATGGTCTACACTAAAGTTAGCACTCCAAAAGGAGGGTCTTGGAAGCTCACTGACAAAGATGCAATGGGGGTTATATAGATGGAATTGTATACTCCACCCTAATGTAGTCTCAGATGAGGATAATAGCCTGTTATAATATCCCCAAAGTACCAATTTTCTGCCATGGCTAATGTGATATCATTGGTAGATATCTCATGGAATGTGAGGGGTCTAAGCTCTCCAATTAAGAGGAACAAGGTACTATCCTGGTTGAAATAACTAAAGACACAGGTGGCCTTTTTACAGAAGACAAAACTCAGCAATCAAACGGCCCAGAAATTAGATAGGGAATGGATGGGCTGGGAAGCACACAGTACTTCAGGGAAGGCTAAATGTGCAGTCTTCCTATTGTGCCATAAAAATCTAAAATGGAAACCCATAGAACAACAATCAGAAAGTGAGGGCAGGTGGGTGACAGTCAAAATGTCCACCCTCACAGGCCCAATAATTTTGATGAATATCTTTGCACTGAACAATGATAGCTCTGAATTTCTTTTAATGTGGTGTCTCAGAAACTGATGGACATGGCCTTTGACAACCGTGACATTATTCTGGGAAGGGACTGTAACCTAGCTATGGACCATTTCCTAGATAGATCTAATGCCAGACCAGAACCTCACATTAAATCCCTTCACACACTGCAAGATCTACTGTCATCGCACCAGCTAACCAACATTGGTAGACTGTCTCACTCCACCATGAGGGATTATACATTTTTTTTCAGCTGAAAATACAATGTCCAGTAAATTGGACTATTGGTTTACATCACCAAAGTTTACCCCCAGTGTGTCGGATGTTACTATAGTTACCCTGTATATTTCATACCATGCGCTATCAGTGATGAGCCTCCTCTTCAACCCTCACCCTCGTAAATCCCTAATGTGATGTTTGGACCCCCTCTTTCCCAAGGCAAAGAATTCAAACAGTGGCTTATAGCTGAATCTTAAAATTACTTTCTAGATAACTCCCAGGGCTTGTCTTCCTATGCCATGATATGGGAGGCATTTAAAGCCATGATAGAGGGTAAACTTGTTAACTTTGCCATGTATCATCGGCACTAATAGGAGAAAGAAGTGACTCAGCTGGAGGAACAGCTCAAACAAAAAGAAGCCATATATAAAAAAGACTCACATCAGCTAAATAATACAAATCAGGTGTTTGAAACCACATCCCTGAGGATCCAGCTCAATCTGCTGGCCACCAGGAAAGCTGAGCTCCAACTTCGTGAAACCCAACACAAATACTGGGTCAATGGAGAGAAGGCTAGCAAGCTGCTTTCCTACAGGCCGAGAAAGCAACAATCAGAAAGATACACTGCACAGCTTAAGGACCCCAGTGGTAAATTGAGTACAACCCTAGACGCTATCAATAAAATGATGACCAGGTCCAGTAAGAATTTGTATAAAGTACATGCAATTTGGAATAAAGAGAAATTCTCAACCGTCATGACTAACCTACCTCTCCCTAAGCTCTGTGAAGCCAAGAAAAATGACCTTGATGCCCCCTTCACAGAACAGGAGCTCAAGCTTGCCATCCAAAACATGGCTCATTACAAGTCTCTGGATAGTGTCAGCTTCCCAGCTGACTTTTACCAAACAATAAAAAGCAACATAGTGAAGCCAATGCTGAGAATGTTGCAAGAGATGCATGCATGGAAGGAGCTATCAGACACCCTCAAAGAAGCCATCATTACGGTGTTGCTCAAGGAGTGGAAATACCCAGCATCTCTGTCCAGCTATAGAACTACAGTATAACACTGATCAATGCTGATGCCAAAATATTGGCCAACGAACTCGCCTCCCACCCAGAAAAAAATGCTTCCTTCCATAATCCACCCCTCACAGATGGGATTTGTTAAAGGGAGGATTGCCTTGGACCACCTTAGAGACAATATTTCACTGATACAATCAGCTGCAGTACCCCGGCATTACAGTGGATTTTGAAAAAGCTTTTGATTCAGTGGAGTGGGAGTATCAGCATGCAATCCTGAACTATGATGTCGACACAAACTTTAGTACTTGGGTCCATAAACTATGTAAGAGTCCCATGGTAAGGCTTTTAACCAATGGTACCCTCTCTGACCCCTTCTTACTGTTTAGATATACCAGACAAGGTTGCTCCCTTTCAACCCTGCTATTTGTAAGGAGCATCTTGCAGCAGCAATTCATAGAAACATAGACTTTGATGGCAGATAAGGACCGCTTGGCCCACCCAGTCTGCTCATTTCCCTACCTGACAGATAAGCTGCAGATTCTAGTTAATCAACAGCTTACTCCTCCTGCCCCCCACTAGAATTGCCTTATTCCTGTCCCATGCATTCTTGAATTCTCCCACTGTTCCTGACTCCAGAACCTCCTCAGGAAGGCTGTTCCATGCATCCACAACTCTATCTGTGAAAAAATACTTTCTAACATTACCTCTGAGACGTCCCCCATCTTCAAATTGTGCCCCCTTGTTCTTGCATACCTCTTCTTCTGAAAGATACTACCCTCTTGTACCTTGTTAATTCCCTTGAGATACTTGAAAATTCCTATCATGTCCCCCGTTTCAATTCAAACACATCCACAAATAACAGACAGAGCAATCCGAATACTATACTAAATTATATGCTGATGACTGTCTCATACTCACAAGCAATCTTGTACAGTAAGTAGCACCCCCCCCCACCATCTCGTATCGATCTTGGATGACTTTGCAGGTATTTCAGGGTTCAGAATAAACATCAGTAAGTCTGAAATACTACCACCTAACAAATATGCAACCTAAATGTCATAGGTAACAGGACCTTGGCTTGTGCCCATAAAGAAATTAAATATCTTGGAGAAAGAGTCACCCCAGACCTGCAGAATTTAGTTGCTAGAAATTTCATATATGCCAATCACACAGTGAAACCTGCACCATAAATGACAGTCAAGCTACAACATCGACAGGTCGCTGAACTGTCACTGTGGGACCCAGCACTGCTTTCTGGGGTTCTTGCATCCCCTTTTTGAATCAACTCCAACTCGGAGTTGATTAGTTTAGTTACAGGGGTGCAGGGGACCTCCTGCATAGACTGTTCAGGGGCAAAGCCCCGAGAATAAAACAAAGTCTGTAGTGAACGGTTTTATGTTGATAACAATTGCAGTCGACATAATACCGTTGCTGTAACACTGGTCGACAACGAAGTTGTTGAACCGGCTTCGTAGAGCCGAAATTTCAACCCTCTAATAGAAAAAAACTCAAGAAAGAGGTGGAGAGGTAGAAACAGCTACATCTTACGATGGCAGGAAAGATAGCGGCTATTAAAATGATGCTTGCCCCCAGGGTCTTTTACTTACTATCCCATCTCCCCTTAGAAGTACCAGAGAAATGGTTCAGGAACTTAAACCCTTAATGGAAAAATGTTTATGGCAAACTCTTCCCCCAGGTACAGTAGAACCACACTGAGGGCCCCCTGGACAAGAGGTGGATGGAATCTCCCACATTTCACACACAATTCATGTGCCTTCTTCGCAGGAAAGATATGCCGGCTATTTCAGGAACATACCTCCAAACCTTCGGATTGGATAGAGATAGAAACTGCTGTGCCCCAGGGCTCACACCCTACAGCGTACCTTGGTCGCCCCTTTCAAGGAGTTTCCAAACCTGGTTCACCATGAAAGTAAAACACACTGCTTGGCACAAAATGGGACAGATAACTAAACTATGTCAAAACCCTGGGATTTACACTCCCGTAAGGAGGAACCCTCACTTCTGTATTGATCACTGTCCCATTCATTGGAAAGAGTGGGAAAACAAGCAAATAAACAGAATAAAGGATTTTCTAACCCTGGACAGGAGCACATTCGAATCCTTTCAGGAACTGCAAAAGAAATATGGCTTGCCAAAAGAGGACTTCTGGAAATATCTGCAGATGAGATGCATCTACAACAAATGGTCAAAGGCAAGGTGTATGTGTTCCATTTGTAAGACTGGGTGTTCTGGGCATCACAGTACATTGCCCATTTATTTACTTATTTAGTTTTTGTTGACCAGGAAAGGAGCACTAGACAATTCTGCTTACTTTCAGCTTCATCAGGGGAAGGTGGGGGGATACAGATGGATGCCAACTGGCATTGAACCAGATTAAGCTGTTGGTGATATTTTTAGTGAATGGGGGAAATTTGGCCAGGATACCGGGGAAATTCCCCTACTCTGCCTGCAGGGGGCCTTGCTTCCTGTAAGCAGAGGGGATCACTTTGTCTGTGGTACCAAGATGGTGTCCAGGAGTGCTACTGATCAGGAGGAAGTTATGGAGATTGAGGAACAAAATGAAGAAATGGGAACTTCCAAAGGGAAAATTAATTTAGAGGATGCGAAAAATACCACAGAACAAACAAATAATCCAGGTGATCTTGATAGTTCTCATAATGACTCAGATATTTCTGACAATGATATTGAAACACAAGACAAACAAGATGTCAGAACTGAAGGGGTCTGGATCATGGAAAAACAAATACAGTCACAGTTGGATGATGAGGAAAGGTGATTTGCCATTATAAAGATGAAAATAAACCAGAGACTGCAACAGATGCACACTGACAGGGACAAGAAAGCTGTCAACCAGGCCAAGTTGAAGCCTGATGACACAGTAGCATCAAAGGGGCCGACTGTCAGCTGGGCAGATGTAGTTGAGAATGAGTTGGCACTTCAGGATGCAGCGCATGCAGAAAAGGCCCTCGCAGGGCATGCAGGTACAACTTCTGGTATTTCCAAAAACAGAGCAAATATAAATGTGACAAAAGTGGGAGAAATGTCTGGAATGGCACTAACAAACTCCATGGAGTTTGGCCTAGGACAACCCGAGACTGTGTGTCAGGCCACAAAAAACTGGTCTGTACAAAATGCTTTACTTGCAGCAGGTTGGCAAAAAGATTCTGATACTGGTAACTGGAAATCTGGGCCTTCCCCCATAGAAGTATGCCACAAAGAAAGAATAAAAATTTCCAACCAGAAATGCCCCCAGAATTTCATTTTATACAAAGCCCAAGCCTGCATTTTGAAGGAAATACAGCACCCCAGCAACCCGACAAAAATGTAGAAATGCAACCATAGAGAAAGAGTCATCTGCTAATTTAGGCCCCACACTAACTGATCCACAAACACAGAGAATACAGTTTGCCTCTTTATTCAAATTACCTGTAATGCCTGCAAAGAGACATAATGTGGTAAGGCTTCTGTATGTGGGGGGATTGACTGAAATGCCAAAAAGGCAGTATGTGGCAAGAAGTCTATTGAAAGACTCTAAAATTCTTTGCAAATGAGACCTATGCTCTCATACACGTGTCTGGAGAGACAACATTTGATATAAATTTTAAAACGGAGTCCAGTCTGGACAGATTCTAGAATCAATATAATAGTTTAAAAAACACTCCCCTATGGACACCATTTGTAGTGATACCATTAACTAAACCAGCCCAAAAATGGATCACAGTCCTATTCTGAAATGAAGGAATGAACATGCATGATCTTATCCATTGGCTGAAGCAGAGGTGTACAATTTTAAAAAATCCCGAGGCAATCATAGACTCAGAGAACATCTGGATGGGGGAATGGAAGGTTTTAGTCCTGCTAAATTGAATGACACAGGAGTATCACATCTTCCAAATTATTTTTTCATAGGGAGATACAGAGGAGTATTATTTTATCAGGGGCAACCTCGAGCATGCTACAGAAGTGGATCAGTGCCATACCTGAATAGCGTGTGTGATCAGATAAAGTGTAATCTCTGTGGAGAAATGGGACATTCAGAAAATCATTGTAATAATGAATTCAGATGTAATTTATGTGACATGGTGGGCAATACCTTTCAGAACTGCCAATGGGCAGCCCATAAAGTGTCAGAAACAGCAGATGGGGACTTACAAAGGAATTGTATTCATCAAGCTCATAAAGATAAAATCCAAAACAGACATAAAACCTACAGGAACTAGACATATCCCTTCCAGTAACCACCCCTCAACCACAGATACCAGCCCAAAGGGGACTGAGCAAATACAAGCTCCCCTTCCCAGAAACATCAGGAAATACAAAATGTGGATTTTCAACCTGCCAGAGAGAAACTAAGTGGCAGAGAACAAATGATGATCACTGATCTGGTGGTGAACATGCCCCCAACCCCCAGAACTAGAGAAAAGGAAAACAAGATTTTGGGGAAAACATGAATCCTCGAAGGCAGAGGTAGCTACAGCTAATAAGTCTGACATCCTACAGGACATTTCCACAGGAACTGGAGAAAATTCTGATTCCTCCACAGCAACCTCCATAGCGGAGGAGGTGGTGTCTGCGAGTGATGAAGCTCCCATAAAAGGAACAGGGAGGAAAAGAAAGGCAAAACCAAAAAATGTACAAAAAACAATGGGGTTAAGGAGAGGGAAGTACAAATAAATACCTGAATGTCCTTCTTATTGTACCTATATACAGTGAACGTTGACAGTATTATGAAAACGGAGAAATGTAAAAATGTTTTTTCTGTATTAATGTTCATGTTGTGAGGTATCTTCTTTTTACAGGATGTATGTTTTCATACATTGTCAGAGATATGGGCTGTGCAGAAAAATTGGTTTAACTGTCCTTCTTTCTGGTCTGTCAGACTGGAAACCTGTTCTGGAGTGGGCATGCTTTTTAATGTACCTGACACCTCAGTATTAAAAATATATGACCTATGTCTGTGGAGAGTATTAATTATGGATGTTGTAATTAGCAGTACCCAGTACAGACTAATTAATATATATGCTCCCCAATGTAAAACAGCTAGAATAGATTTGTTTAAATCAATTAAACCTGTCTTGCACACATCTATGATGGTCCTGATGGCAGGGGATTTTAATTGTGCTTTATCTTTATTAGATAAAGGTAAATGTGCAAAAACAAAAAAAAAAACTGTACTGTGATTCAAATTTTTTATTTACTATGGTACAAATAGCATGATTAATAGACTCTTATGTAGCTAAAACTAAGACACATACCCCAGCCTTTTATAAGGGAAATTTAGCTACCAGGCTCGATTATATATTTGTATCAGGACATATTAATATTGACTCCATCTCCATAGAGCCAAAGGCTTTTTCAGATCACGCCCTTTTATTGACAGTAATTGGACATACACACCATTATAAGAAAGGCCCTGGCTTCTGGAAATGCAATATATCCATACTGCAACACATGGGCATGGGGAAGGAATTAAAACAGTTTTTTTCTAGCTAGAAAGTCAGTTTTTATTATGTTTGAGAATCCAGCACAATGGTGGGAAGATACAAAAAACTGACCTGAGATACCTATTAATACAAATGAGCAAACAAAATAGTAGTCAAGCATATTTAACATACAAAACAGACAAAAATTTCAACATGTATTATCTTTAACTTATAACAACATTCAAAATGTATCCAATGAAATAAATTCAGTCTGACAAGATTTAATGGTCTTTAATAAACAAAAAGCAGATACGTTGTACTTTCAGCAATGGTTTGGAACCCAGGGAACTGCTGATATGGTTTGCCCCTTTGAAACATGTAGCAAGAAAATCTCTAAAACAGAAATATCCAAATTACAGAATAATAAGGGAACACTAAAAACTGATAAATCCTCAATATTACACATAGTATCACAGTATATACCACAAATGTTTGCTTCACTTCCTAGAAACACTACAATAATATGTTCATATCTAGGAGAACTAGATATTCCAGATTTGCCACAAAATTTCTTAAGGAATCTTAGCAAACAAATTAGCATACAAGAAATAACAGATGCCGTACAAGCTTTAAATCCAGGGAAAACACCAGGAATGGATGGTATTCCCAATGAGAGCTACAAAATGCTAATACAATATTTAGCAGAAGAACTCATGCAGACATATAATTTTATCTTGTTTGCAGGGAAGACCCCCCCTTAGTATGAACATGGGTGCACTGAACTACGTTTTTAAAAAGGGGGACAACATGAATATAGAAAACTGGAGACCCATATGCCTCCTAAATTCAGACATAAAAATCTTAACTAAAATCGTAGCTAAAAGACTACAATCAGTAACACAATATATTATCTGGGAAGCCCAGACATGTTCAGTACCAAACAAGTATTTTCAGGATCATCTCATCACCTTAAGGGAAAAAATAAAAAAAAGAAAAGCTTGGGATGTTAGATGGGTATATGGTCTCACTAGATCAACAGAAAGCATTTGATTCAATAAGCCATGACTTTCTGTGGGAATGCTTAAAATGTTATCATAACCTGACAGAAGTAGTGTCCTGGATCAAAGCACTGTATAACAATGCAACAGTGATACCCTGGACAAATGGTTGGAAAGGACCAATTATACCTTTAAAGAGAGGGGTTCGCCAGGGTTGTTGTTTAAGCCCGGTTTTGTATATATTTTTATAGACCCATTACTGAGACACATCAATAAGGCAGTTCAGGTCAGACCCCTAGAACTAGGAATAGAACTGACCCCCTCTAGAATAATGGCATACGCAGATGATATGACACTTTTAGTGGCAGACTCACAATCAATAGCAGAAACAATCTCTATGTTCAAAATTTGGAAACATCTCAGGGGCCTCTTTAAATCTGGTTAAATGTGCAGGGCAATGCCTGAATTACACCCCTAGATTATAAAGTCCAGATTCATGGAATTAATATACAAACAACTCCGCTGACCATCCTGGGTATTCAATTTGGAAATGGGAACCTTAGTGAAATGAACTGGTCCCAGAAATTACAGATAGGAAGCCAAAAAGTAGCAAATTTGAATAGATGGAAAATTGGAAAAAAGAAAAGGATATATTTAATAAAAACCTATGTAATACTGGTATTTTTAAACATAAGCTATTTATGTCCTCCTCTTAGAAAAATAGAAACATCCTTACTGAGTTTATTCTTTCAAGCTGTATGGGGCAGCAGGCTAAATCCAATAAAATGCAAAATACTATACCTACCCCAGAGACAAGGAGGTTTGTATATGGTAAACCCGATTCTTTTTTTTAATAGTATGTTCCTGATGACAAACACTAAACCACTGCTCACACCAGTAGACAAAATTTGGGAATCATTATCATTTTTGACATGCCAGTCATGCCAGTCATGGCTCCTGCTGTGGGAAACAAACTCTCTAAAGGCTATTAAAAAGTCTTCAGTAGTCCTGGATTATTTACCGGATACATTTCTCAGAATTAAACAATGGGGCCTGTCTTGTCAACACCTGAGAGTGATGCAGAGAAAACAACTTTATAAGCTTAGTGAATTCTGTCTGCTCAGTGGATTGTGTTTTTGAAAAATGCCCTCCAGATATGGTAATGGACCTTAAATATTGGATGAATAACCAAAGGATCCCACAAGAGATACGGGACAGGCACTGGTTAAGCTGCCATGAAAAATTAAATATCAAGGCAAACCACAAGTATAAACAGATCTCAAAGAGATATTGTAGTAGATTGGGCTGTAGCCAGTAGATAGAGACAATAGAGCACCTATTTTTTCAATGTAGCTTTATTAAAGGCTTTTGGTTATACTTATAGCAAAAATGGAATGAACCAGTTTTTAATGCAATGTCATAAAGTATTTTAATGTATGGTGTATTTCCATCTTGATGGAGAAAATAACATAAATGAACTTTGCAAGTGGTTCTCTCTATTATAAAGTGGCATATATGGAAGTCCGGTTGTTTATTCACTCTGCAACAAAAAGAATACACGTATTTGGAAATGGCACAAAAAAATCAGATGTGATGTTAAAAGAATATACAAGAAAGAATCCAAGTGGGGGAATGTAGAGGACATATGAAGGACATGGATAAACATGCCCTTGATTACAGGCAATGATTTTCCAATCACTTAAATAAGGGGGAAATAGATAAAGAAGGAACGGATATATAGTATATTTCTATCAATTGAAAAATAAAGTGTAGAGTTTTTTGTTTATTTTGTGATGTTATTTGATTCTTGGCTTTTGTTTCTTTTTCCCTAAGTTCCTGTTTGTTTTCCCCTTACTGTGGATATTATGGCTTTATGTATTGAAAGTTTGTATTTCTTTATTTTTGCAATAACAATTTCCCCTACTCACAGGTATGGGAACCTCTGACATCCTGGTCCTTAGCCAAGATGGCAGAGCCTTCGGATCCAGGAAGAGGTGGATATGGAATTGCTACAGAAACAAAGGAGATGGCCTCCTCCTCTTTTCTAACATAGCTAGAGGCGACTACTGTTGGAGGAAAACTATTCTGGAAGCTGAAGTGCAGATTGCAAAGCCTGCACAACATTTCATGGTGGATGGCACTGGAAACAGTCAAGGAAACTGACATGGTCAAGGAAACAGAAATGGTCAAAGAACTTTACCTGTGATTTCAATGCATGATGTGCTGAGCATGAACTGGCAAGTTGGACAGCAGTTTCCGTCCAGAAGCATGTATTTGCGAGCACTCCTAGCAGAAGAAGAATGCAGTGAGCACAGCGTGAGAATGGGAGGCTT
The DNA here is from genome assembly GCA_016271365.2 of Neoceratodus forsteri. NCBI lineage: Eukaryota > Metazoa > Chordata > Ceratodontiformes > Ceratodontidae > Neoceratodus > Neoceratodus forsteri. Next base: position 467,177,243 of record CM028129.1, on the reverse strand, counting down.
GTTGGGTAAAACTGATGAAACAGAGCTCAAGCCATGCGGGGATCAATCATCTACATCTGTGATCCCCAAGATTGGAGTGACATGTGTGAGTGAATCTAAGGGCTGTGAGATACCAGACATGCCACGTCTGATTGAAGGGACCACACAGGAGGAGCCTTCACCACCAGAGCAGGGAAGTAAAGATTTGCTTTCAGTTATCACTAATGCTGTAGAGATGCAAAATGTGATGGGAACAGAAGGTGGAGATGGAGATATAGACAAGATGAACTCTGATGGAACAAATTTCCAGGAAATAAACATTGCAGCACCATGCACTGTGGGTGTAGAAGAAGGGCGAATTGATTTAGAATCTGTACTGGAGAACCTGAATTACGATGAAAACATTCTGATAACAGGACGGACAGTAGTTGAAGCCCTAAAATCTGCAGATGGGTGAAACACTCTAAAATCAACCATGGGTGTCTCCTGAAAGAACCTGCATGGATCAAATTGATCCCCTAGAACTCCCCCCTCCCTAGAACTTACTAACTCCCCTGTATTGTTCCCTGTTTCACATAAAAATCCTTCAGATCCCCCAAAAGCAACCAAAGATTTGAACACAACATACCTCCTGCTGATACAATAGATGCACCTATAGCTCCAACTCCTAAAGCCGTTAATTTGAATTCAGAACCTACATCAGGGGAGCACAATAATAACAGCTATAACACTAGGTCTTCTGAGATCAGGGTATGTGCTCCAAACAACAGAACATACGCAGGCCTCTTCCATGCACCCCCAGAACTGGCCAGGAGATGAAATGCGGTTTGTATTAAATACAAAGGTGGATTAGAGGCATGCCCTGACTGTATTTATGTTGGCCACACACTTCTTAAAGAATGTCTAGACTCTTTGGCACATGACATTTATGCCCTGATACACACCTCTGGAGATCCTAATTTTGATACCAGCTTTAAGACAGCAGCCAGTCTTTAACTTTTCTAGGAAAGGTATCAGACAATGAGAAGAACCCCAGAGTGGAGGGCATTCATTGTTATCCTCTTACAAAGCCTGCTTACCATATGATAATGGTGTTGTTTAAAAATGAGGGGGTAATGGCCGGCCCGTTGGTGCAGCAGTGGGATTTTCTGCGATGCGGCGACCGGGTTCGGGAATGGACCCGGGTCATCAGAAGCCGGCCAGGGGAAAAGTTGAGCGTCCGAGCGGACTGCTCTCCTTCTCGGGGAGGTTGGGCTAGCAACCGGAGAAATAGGGCCCCTAGCAGAGGCTGGTGGACACCCGCTGCCGTGCTTACTCAAGGGGTGGGGAGAGAGAGTAGGGCGGACGCTTGCATCATTGCATGTCTCCGCCTCCTCAGGGGTGGGGAAAACTGGAGAAAAAAAAACCGGAGCTGCCAGCCGCCATGGATGAAGCCCACCGCGGCTTCCAATGTGCTCCCAGGCCAAGACCCCCAACCTAGACTATTTCACTCGCGGCATCTAGCCCCCGTGCCGTGGGCCCCCGCCGTGGTGGCCAAGCCATGGGGTATCGGGGGGGTGGCTGATTTGGGAGCAGAAGCCGGTGAGCCGTGACCGAGCTGATTGGAGGGCGGCAGGCAGCTCAGTAAAAAAAAAAAAAAATACAGTGAATTGCAAAAAAAAATAAAAAATGAGGGGGTAACTATATCTGACATTCTTTTTTGGTTGCATGCCAAGTGCACAATACTTGGGTTACCAGATCCTATTATTGACTCTGAAGATATTTGGACAGGAGGGTGGTGTATATAGGTCCACCTGCCTCAAGAGAAAGGCTTAATCCAACATTTGCCTAGTTGTTTTTATTTGGGGAGGGACCAAGGGTTTATTTTCTATTCAGGGCAACCAAAGTCATGTTTCCTCTGTGGAGCACACACGCATTTGAGCAGTGCATGCGATAAACTGAAGTGTTCTCTATGTGTAGGGATTGGACATGTGACCTTTACATGCCAGACTCCTGTGGTATGCAATCTATGTGAAGAAACTAGCCATATCTTTAAGGATTGCCCATGGGCATCACATAATACCAGAGAAGAAGGATCTGATGAAGAGGACAATACCCCAGCTCAGAATGGTCCTGATTTGACCCACAACAACTTTCCACATGGCCTCCCTCATCATCATTTCAACATGTATCACTCTCAGTAGGCACCCCCAAGGTTCGGAAATACACCCAACCTCCTACCCCAGTGAGATGAAACTCAGCAGGTATTGCCTCTTCGGAAGGAGATACTCTGGCAGAGATGGAAGAAATACAGCTGCCCCAAGAGTCCATGAATGGCAATGCAGGAAGACAAGATGCTCAATAGGGAACATCTTAAGATCAGGTTCAAACTATGCCGCCCTCACAGACGGAGGAGTGGAAGCAACAGAAAACCAGAAGAGTGACCCATAGTTCTTCACAAAATCTTGGTGGACAGTCTATTTTAAAGAAAGATGAAGGAATTTGCACAAAGAACAGGTTCACATTATTGGCCAAGAGGAAACAATGGAAGAAAGATGGGGAGGACTCAGATACATCCTCCCTAATGTCTTCACAAACAGAGAATATGTGTCCCTTCAGGAGGTGGGAGGAGGGATAAAGAAAAAAAAAGAAATCCAAAAGAGCTGCCACAAAAGCTCCAGGGTCAGAGGAAATTGCGGGTGATGATAGCTCTATTACATGACCATGGAGTTTCACCTTACACTCAGATCCTTCAATGTGAACAGTATTAAAAACCAGAAGAGGAAACCAACAACTTTATCATTGAAGATCACCAGTTGGCTATTTGTTTTCTACAAGACACACTCCTACACTTGTTAAGAGAAGCCCAATGAGCATCCAATAAGTGGTTCAAAGAACTCTCATTTTGGTCATTGAGGGAGGACATGTGCTCTGGGGTGGGGTTTCTTATTTGGAGTCCTGACCTCAGAGTATCACACCTGATTGATTTGGTACCTGGTAGGGCTTGTATTCTGGATGCAAGGATAGGGGCTCAGGATCTCTGGTTAGCCAATATTCATAACTACCAAACTAAGTATCAAAGGGTTGAGCTGATGAAGAAAATCCAACCATATCTATATACGTCTAGATCAGTCCTCTTTGGGGGGTGACTTCAACTGTATTCTATCACTATTAGATAAAATGGGCATAGCACAGAAAATGTACACTGATTCCAGTTTCTTGAATAGGTTGTACAAACAAGCATGGCTCAAAGACTGTGTGGCAGCCATTGGCCAGGTACCAGGTCATACATTTTTTAAGGGAAGATTGTCAACTCGTATTGACTTTTTGTTTACCTCTCATGTGGTCCCAGTGTTAGCTTTTTCTGTATCTCCTTTTGAAAACTCAGACCATAGATTAATAAAAACAACAGTGGGGAAGCCAATAAACAAACCTGGATCCAACCCAGTTTGGAGGTTCAATGTAGCTGCATTGGAAGATGCTGAGATTTGGCCAGCAATTCAATCTGAATTGGAAGCCAGGAGTTCAGTGTTCGAATTATGTGATAATTTGTTGTTTTGGTGACAAGACACCAAACGAGATATTAAAATCTTATGTAGTTCCCTAGCTAAAAAAAAACAGCAAATAACAAATATTTAAATTATTTGAAACTAAGAGACAGGCTCCAGATGCTGTTATCCTGAGCAGTAGAAACAGGGGAAGATCTTACTGAGGCCATTCAAGAGATCAAGATGGAGATGTGCAAATATCAATATGATAGAGCACAATTACTATTAATTGAGCAGAAATTTGGAATGCAGGGTAAGGCGTAAAATGTCAACCCATATGATAGCTGTGCACAAAGGGTAGAATCCAAATATATGGATAGCCTTAGAACAAATACAGGTTTAGTAGTGCATAAAGGGGATGAAATTATTCACACAGTTCAAGAGTATGTGGGAGCATCTTTTAGTAGTCAGCCACCAAACCCAGACAGGATGACAAAGTGTCTTTACCAGTTAGAGATCCCTGGGCTACAAGAAGCTGATAAAAATGGTTAATGTCCCCCATAACTAAGGGTTAGGTGGAAGATGTTATCAGTAAATTACAGAATGGGATTTCTCCTGATCCAGATGAGCTACCAGGTGAATTTTATAAAAATAAACATGGATAGATTAAGCAACTTCATGGTGGTCATCTTTAATGATGTATTAGCAGGAGCAGTCCCTTTCCCAGCTGCATTGGCAGACAGCCTATTAATCTTCTTATACAAAAAGGGTGACATGGCTGAGCTACAGAATTGGAGACCTATAAGTCTAATCAATGTTGATTGGAAAATATTGTGCAAAATATTATGTACAGTAAAAGACTTGCTAATGTAACTCAGAATGTGATTTCTTCTAGTCAGACATGTGGCATTACCCAGCATAGTATGGGGGACTTGGTGAGGACCATAAGAGAGGCTTTTAATTGTCCAGAATCATCCAGATATTTGACCTCACTAGACAAAGCCAGAGCATTCAATGGAGTTCTTGTTTAAAGTACCAGCACATTACAGAATCCCTGATACATTTGTCCAATGGATTAGGACTTTATACAAACAAGCTTCCTCGAGTCCCTTGGTTAATGGCAGGATTGGGAAATACATTAGGATTCATCTGGGCGGGGTACAACAGGGGTATCCATTGAGTCCTCTTTTGTATATCTTTTCTCTGGACCCTTTATTATGGAAATTGAATAGGGAGAATGGAATTTCTCCTATTAAAGGCCCATAACATCTAACCTTTCTGGTTGCTTTGGTCTATGCAGATGACGCCAATGTTTTGGTAGCAGATTTAGTCTTGGGGGGGTGCTATGGAAGTGGTAGATTCGTTCTCCAAAATTTCAGGATCTAAAATAAACAAACAAAATTGCAAAGTATTGGAAATCCCCAATCAAAGAGGAAATCAGCAAGAACTTGGGGGAATACCTGTAGTAGAGCTACCAATAAAAATTTTAGGGATTTGGTTTGGGGCTAAGGATGTGGCAAGTGTTAATTGGGAAGCAGCCATAAATCAGACAGAAGAGAAGATAGGAAGATGGAAAGGTTATCCTATGACCAAAAAGAAATGGGTATATATGTACAAGACTTTTATTGTACCTCTCTTTTTATTTCGTAGTCAAATCTTTCCTTTGCCAGTTAAACTGGAGGTTAAAATGTATAGTGCAGCATTCCAACTGATTTGGGGAAGTCGCGTGAATCCCATAAAACAAAATAGCACATATTGGCCAATTAAACAGGGGGGCTTAATATATTGAACCCAGTATTATTCTTTTTTTCTATCTTTATATATGCCAACCTGTTACCTTTCTTAACTAAGAAGGAGGAGTGGGTACCTTTGTTACAAGAGAGATGTATCTACTTTTGGCATAGATGGGAAACCCAGCAATGGGGGACATTTTGAGCAATACCCAAGGTATGCCTAACTATATAATTGAAACATGTAGGAAATTAATAGGATTGGCAAATAACCACTACGGAAATTCTGCATAGTACTAGGAAAAATTTTTACCAGAGGATTCTGCAATCTGTGTGCTTTACTGCTCCATGTATTATAGCACCAGATAATATTAATATAGCTGAGGTTACTGCACAGCTAATAGACCCAAGAATTCCACCAAAGGTGTGGGATTCTCTGTGGCTTTGTTGCCATACCAGACTGAATGTTCAAGGTAACCACTTTCACAAAAGTGCCCCAGACAGATCATATCTATGGGAGGGGTGTGGGGCAGTAGTAGAGACAATGTCATACCTCTTTTTTGAATGTGTATATTTGGTGGGTTTTTGGACATTACTGGCAAGTACATGAGGCATCCCTCAACTCCAGAAATTGACATATGACACACTTATTTATGGACAGTATGGAGGGAGAGAGTGGAAAGGGTATCATAAAGGTACAACTAGAGTAGTGATGGCTATAATAAAATGGGTGATCTGACAAACCAGGTGTCAATACAAGCTGCAACAGAAGCAATTAACCTTATTAGGGATGAAGAATAAAATGAAACAAGAAATTTGTATGTTATATAACAAAGAATGTGCTACATTGCCTCAGCTTATGATAAGGATGTGGTGGAGGAGACTTTGTGAAGCTCCCTTTCTTCAGGACACAGAATAGAGTATGTAGAATGTCTAGTAAATAGGTGATGTACCAGACTAGGGAATTTGGGGAGGAAGCGTAACATGAGGTAGGGGGGAATTGGGGAATTATATTGTAAACAAATGTTAAATAGAGAATAATGTATTATAAGAGAGCAGGGCTTCAGGGGGGCTAAATTAGGGGACGAGACAAAAGGTTGTTAATAGTTTGCACTATAGATGAGATGTATAACTGCTAGTTATAACACATTGTACATAAGTTATGGACAAAGGCACAGTAGGGTGTAAGAGGAGACTTAAAGACGGGTGTGTTTGTTTCACTTTACTGCTGATGAGGTTAACAATCAAGTTCAACTTTTGGTTTCATAATGCAGTTAAGGGAGTATGTTAACCTGGGAAGTGCGTTTATAATTGAACTGTTGCACTGCTATATTTCTGTGAGTTTTGATGTAGTTTTGTCCAATAAAAAATTCCCCTACTCTAGACAGTAGAGGGCGCTGCTGTGTGGCTTGAACATGGCCAGTATGGAGAAATCAGCGAAGGTGGTGGAGGGCTTTATGGAGGAGCTTGGTGAGATAAAGGAGGAGGAAATGGATGCGATCACCTCACAGTCTGAGGAAGTGGAAGATTTTGCATCCGCTCCAGCGACAGATGTTTCCGAGGGTGATTCCTCAGAGCAATCAGATAAAAATATGGAAATACCCAATGAGGGTCTAGAAATGACCACAAAAGATAAAAATATGGCTTCAGTTGACCTCGAACAGGTGATGGAGGAGAAAAGAATATCGGTTTTGAAAATCCTTGAAGAGGATGACGAGAGACATCTGGAAGAACATAAGAAGGATCCAGGGCAGAGGGAAGGTCCAGAACCAAGTGCGAGTTCCAAGAAAGTGATCAGGTCAGGCCAAAAGATGGAGGGGTACTGGAAGAAGCCAAATACAGGTACACATGGGCTGTCTATAAAGGAAGCAGTGGTTCATGCTTTTGGCCTGCAGTCTACAGAGAAAGAGGAGAAATGGTCCCCAGGTACGTCCCTCCAGGGGGCTGGATAGATACAGGAACCAGACAGATGATGGATGCCCAAAATGGAATGGCAGGATTTTTCCTCAGAGCGGTAAGGGGGTTCTCATGGATGATGGGGTTAAAACTGAAAAAGAAGAGCAGCCAGGCCCGGTGAAGGCAGAGGGTGCTCTGCATACCAAAGGGGATATTTTATTGATGGTTCCTGTATGCTATAAGGGGGTAGAGGAGAAGAGAAACACCTCGGGGGGCTCACAGGAATCTTGAAACTTTGAGTGTGGGGCTCAAGAAGTAATCTTTAAACCAGGGAATAAAGTAGAAGATGAAGGATGAAAAGCTTAGAAGAGATGATTCGGGTCCTTCTAGTGTATGTGCAAAGGTGGATCCAGGCAGTAGAGCACAGCCTGCTAAATCTTACGCTGACATTTAAAAAAAATAAAAGCATCCATTCGAACCAGAAATCTGAGAGGAAAGCCCCCCATCAGGGAAAGAAGCAGACCAGGATGGTCTACTATAACAGGCTTTAATGACCCCCCCAAAAGATTTGCTGTTCACCTTCTATATAAGGGGGGGCTTTGAAATTTTCCCAGATAGGCATCCTGTGGGGAGAATTTTGTTGAAAGATTATGAGAAGTTTATAGTGACTGAAATTTATGCCCTTATACATATTGCAGGTGAGGATGTGCTTGATGTCAGTTTTAGGTCCATGAGAGGTCTAGAGCATTTTTGGTTAAAATATGATACCCTGAAAAATACCCCACTGTGGTCACCTTTTATAGCAATTCCCCTGACAAAGCCCTCGATTAAGAACACAACTGTAATATTTCATACAGAATGTGCACATGTTAGAGACATTATGCAATGGCTAAACCAGAAATGCACAGTGCTAGGTCTTCTTGAAGCAATAATTGATGATGAATTTATCTGGACTGGGGGATGGAGGTTCAAGGTGAAATTGAATCAAACTGAAAATAGTATTGAGCACATCCCCAACAGTTATTTCTTGGGTAGAGATAGGGGTGTAGTATTCTACCCCAGGCAGCCCGAAGCATGTTATAAATGTGGGTCTCGAACACACCTGTCAAATGCATGTGATGAATCAGATGTGGGTTATGAGGGGAATGCTGCAATAGTAACTCAGATGTAACCTTTGCAAAGAATATGGTCACATGTTCCATAATTGCCCTTGGGCTGCCAGAAACAACAAAAGGAGTATGAACCAGGAGTATCTAATAGAGCTCAACAGGCTGGTGTAAGGGCAGAACTTACTGCTCCCCTTCCTTGGAAGATGGGGATGAAGAGGGGTACCCTAAGCCCCAATCTATGGATAACTTAACTCCGAACAAGAGTGAGAATTCAGTAACAAAGGTGATTGAGGTCTGCAAGATGTCCCATGTGGGAGGTATACCACAGGCAGTAATTCCAGTTTCAGGCATTATGGAGATGGAGAAAGAGAAAGGGGTAGAGAAGGTTACGAAGGAACAGGATCCTGTGGAACTAAATATACCCCCCAAATGCCTGGCAGCTCTCAAGACCCACTGAGGAGATGGAGTATGAGGAGTAACAAAGGATTGTTTTCTGAGACCAAATCTGAGAACTTGTATGAAATCTTGGATGACCATGGCGGGGGGAGTCACTCCGGAGAAGAGGAATTGGATGTGTTTTCGGGGGTACAGTCAGGGAAGCAACTCCCCCAAGCATTGGACAAACAGGAAGATCAGATTAAGAAGAAAAATAAAAAAAGAAGGAAACTAAAATGATTTGTTGGGTTGATTGTCCTTTCTAAAGGATAGTTTTTCTTTAAAAAAATGATACTGTTTTCAATAGCATCTGTAAATGTTTGTAGCATTTTGAATGGGAAAAAAAGGGAGGCCATGTGGGCAGAATTATGAAATTTGGCATGTGAGGTGATTTTCTTATAGGAGACATGGCTGAACTCAATACAATCCATAACTCAGGCAAAAAGGAAATGGATTTTGGGGCCATCATACTGGTCCTTTGGTTTGGATAAAGCAGATGGGGTGGGGGTTTTATTTTCAGGAATGGGACTTAAATTGTCTGAATTGGTGATTTGCAACCAGGGAGAGCTTCAGTGATTGATGGGCTTTGGTATGGGCAACCAAGCAGGTTTATAGTCGTCTACGCTTCTCAATCAAAGGCGGAGAGGCTGGGTTTGTTTGAGCTAATTCAGCCCTTTTTGTGCACATCAAGGAATATTTACTAAGGGGAGATTTTAACTGCACATTAGACATTCTGGAAAGGAATTAATGTGGAAAAAAGATATATTGTGACCCGGCTGCTTTAAAAAAGTGTTGAAACAGCAGAGTTGAAGAATGTATTTGATAAAGCTATGCCTCCTGTTAAATTTACTTTTATGAAAAGTGTTTTGTTTTCAAAAATGGATTATGTTTTTATATCTAAGAGAATAGATATCTATAATGTATCTGTATTACATACAGCATTTTCTGATCATTTAATGATTAAAAGTGTTATTTGTACAATAACCGGGGTTGAGCAACCAAAATCAAGGTGGAAAATGAATGTGAATAGTTTACTGATAGATGAATTAAAATTAACAATAGAAGATCTGTTTGTGGATAGGGCTTCTGTTATCGGGTTATATGATGACTTGGTGAGTTGGTGGAGGGATACTAAAACAGAGATTAATAACTGGTTAAAGGTGTATGGGAAAAAGATAGCAAACAGGAATTTTTTGACATATATAACACTTAGAAATAAGCTGCATAAGCTTTTGGAAACAGAGTACAGGAAAAGGGAGGACGTACTAAGTCAGATAGAAGCGATTAAAACTGAAATGAGGGGTGTGCAGTATGATAGAGGGGAATCCCTAAAGAAAGAATTAAGTTTTGGTATACAGAAAACACCTATTGCAGACCTTTGTGAAGCATTCAAGGAGAAAAAGAACAGGACATGAATTATAAGTTTGAATAATGGAAGTGGGGAGATCATAAATACTATGGAGGGTGTACGGGAAATAATTAAAGAGTACCTGACTGAGGCAGGTAAAAGGATAGATTTAGGTAAAGCAGGAATAATGTCTTATTTATCTAAATTAAATATACCAAAAGTGGATTCTAGCACTGAGAGCTTACGAAAGGGTGAAATCTTAGAAACAAAAGTGTATGAGGTAATTAAAAATCTCAGAGGTGGGAGGGTGGATAATGGTATGTAAAATGAATTCTACAACCCTTTTGCAGGAATAGTGTTCATCTTTCTTGTAAGGATATTTAATTATATGTTGGAAGCCAAGATTGTGCCAGTAGACTACTTTAGGAAGTGTAATCTTCTTGTTTAAATCTGGGGGGAAAAATTAGCTGGAAAACTGGACACCAGTAAGTGTCCTGAACTCAGATTTTAAGATCCTAATCCAGGTTCTGCAGAGAAGGTGAAGAGTGGTTAAGAGTGGTGGCTGGAGAGGTGATACATAAAGTGCAAACTTGTGGGATCCCAGGAACAAACATACAGGAGAATGTGGCACTTATTAGAGATGTAATTGAATATGGGAGGGAAAACTCCGAGTAAGGGATGTGTGATAGCAGTAGATCAGAGCAAGGCTTTTGACCAAATAAACCATGAATTTTTATTCTCAGTTTTAGAAAAATATGGGATCCCAAGGGGAGTCTCAGGATTGGGTAAAGTTGTTATATGAAAAGGCAGTTATTCAAACTGAAATGGGGGAGAGGGGGTAGACTAATTAGGGTTCAGACAAGGGTTAGGCAAGGGTGTCCCCTAAGCCCACTGTTGTGCACTTTTGCTATTGATATTTCGGTAAGGACTTTAATAGGTATGAGAGAAATCAGAAGCATGAAAGGGCTTCAGATTAGGGATGAGATGAAAGTATCAGACTATGCAGATGATTTGAGTATTTTTAATCAAAAGAAGATGTAAGTCATTTAATGAGGGTACTGGAAATATTTTCTGTGGTAGCTGGGGCTAGAATAAATGTGAATAAGAGTAGAGGTATGTGGTTTAATAAAATACAAACACCAATCATAGGGGAGGGAGGTTTGATTATATCAAACAAAAACATGAAATTGCTAGGAGTCTCTTTTGGGGAGGGGAATGGGGCATTGAAGGTAGGAGAAAGAAAGGTAGCAAGATGGAAAACATGGAAGATGTCAACATTAAAGCGGGTGCATGTGGTAAAACAATTTCTAATACCATGTTTTTTATATGTTGCAGGGGTATTTCCTTTGCCTGTGGAATTTGAAACAATAACATTAAAATTATTCTTTCAGATATTATGGGGGAATAGGTTGAACCCTTTTAAATGAGAAATATTATATAAAAATAAGAAGCAGGGAGGTTTAGGGATAGTAAATCTGGTAATTTTTTCCACACTTTGTTTTGGTACTCAAACCTGTACAAAATTTTTGTTAAACAACGGGAATTGAGTAGTAAATAGGGAATGAATGTTCTGGGAAACTGGATTTGGGAGTGGACAAGAGAAACATTGAGAGGGATTCAAATAAGAGGAATACCTGAATATTACAAACTAGTGATTAAAAAAAAATGATGAGGTGGAAAGTGATAAGATCACAAATGGAAGGGAACACTGGAAAAGGGTTGCACAGACAAATTGTGGAAGAAACAGGAGTTGGAGATCCAGACTTTAAAGAGAGTTTCCGACCTAAGAGCAGCGACCATTCACACTCAGTGGTAGCTGCCCTCATCGGACGTTATGCTAGCTGGGTTTCATTCAATAAAAGCAGTCGGTACCTGAATAATTTCACTCATAACTTTCATAAACACACTGGAAGCCCTCTGTCTTTTCAGTGCTGGGTTCAGCCACCACACCGCCGTGCTCAAGCACGTAATGACATGTGGCCAGGGATAGCTTGGAGGTACACCTCATTCAATGAATGGGGCTTGATTTCTCATTCAGTTTTAAGCTTCAGAATGGTCACTTGGCAATTAATGAAGGACACCGCTTGACAAACATCGGCCAAACCTGACACTGAAAAGACAGAGGGCTTCCAGCACAATTATGAAAGTTACAAGTGAAATTATTCAGGAACTGACTGCTTTATTTTTTTGTGACTCTATTTTTCCTCCCTACCTTCAGGGCATCTCTCGGGGTCCCATTCACAGCTCCTCAGCTCCACCGCCCTCCTGAACCGTTCTCCATAAGCTTCATTGGGTTCAGGATTCCAGGCTCTCCCAGCACCTTGGAGGGGCCCCAGAATCTCCAGGTGGAGGTATGGAGGAATGACCGACATTGGATATGTGGCCTTGGGCTACCGATGGTCACCATTGCCTCACCCGCCTACAGGGAGATTTTTCATAGTTTCTCCCCAGAGCTCAGACGTGCAATGATGTCCAGCTCAGTGTGTACATGTTCCCATGCACAACCAAAGGACATCTGCCACTGCTCCAATCCCCTGCATTCTGCAGCTGTGCATTTTAGTGCCTCCAGTCACTGCCAGAGGTTGCCAGTGCATTGGCTTGTGGACCTCCCTCCCTCCCGAGGAGATAGGAGAATATTCCAAGGGATGCTCAATCCTTCCCCATCCCCACTGACCCCCGACAACCCGGGCTCACTCCCGAACCCAGGTCGCCGGTGTGGCGCGAGGTGTGGCGTCCAGTGCCTCAACCCTCAGTGCCACCGGGCTGGCTTATGACGGCTTTTATTGAATAAAACTGGGCTAGAATAATGGCTGATAAGGGCAGCTACCACTGTGTATAAGTGGCTGCCTTACATTGGAAATTTCCTTTAAAAGGGGCCAGCCAGGGGAAGCGAAGTTTGTGTATGGAATGTTAAACAACCCAAGGATACCGTAAAAAATGTAGGACAATCAGTGGCTGATGGCATATGGCAGGGTAGGAGTAAGGGGAAACCAGAAGCACAAAGCTATAGAGAATGGAATTGTTTATATCTAGGATGTGGCAATTTGGAGGAAATGCAAGAACATTTTTTGTTTGAATGTAAATATGCTAAGGGATTATGGTCTTTTTTATCAGCTGAGTGGAAGTTGCCATGGCTGAAATCCTTAACATATAAGAATCTAGTGTTAGGAATTGTCTCAGAGTTCAGAGACCAATACCACCTTCCAACATTGCAGATACTCTTTGCTTGTCTGAAATACTACGTGTGGCAGAGTCATTGCCTGCTGTTGTTACAGCAGAGGGAAATCTCGTTCAAGGGAATAGGAAACCTGTGCGTATCAGGTTTGAGAGAAATTTACAGAAATTAATGTAAACTCACCCAAGAAAAAAGTAAACGTGGTGGAGAGGGCTATCCTTTTTTATTAAATATGCTTAAAAGGAAAAAGAAGGCGGAAAAAAAAAAGTAGGGAATGTAAACTAGATGGAAGTAAATTCCTTTAGGAGGATTGTGGCAAGTTTTGTGGCACGATTCTTGCAATAATTTCTATTGCTATAACTTATTATGACTATTGTATGATGTAATATAAGGTTGTGCTGTTTTTGTGTGGGGGGTTGGTCTCAGACTTTGTTGTGTTTTGAATAAAAAGTTACCCCTTCCATGGTAGTAGGGTAGGGGATTATATCAAGAGGTATTATAGTTTTTTGATAAAGATAAGATATGATGTAATACTTACTTACAGTCATGGATTTCTGTTTTTTTGTTACTGTGTGAAATAATATATTCTTTGTATATTTTTTTTTTTGTGAATAAAAAATGTTCCTTCCCATTCAATCATAGATAAAATCATTTAAGGGTTTAGCCGGTTGTATACAGAAAATGTCAAGAGATGAGGCTCCTGACCCATCTATCCCAGCCAAGTTTCAGTGGCAGAGAATGTTGCATATCTCAATCTCTGATTAGAAGTGGCTTCAATGCTGGGTGCTAGCTCACAAGGCATGCAGGCACCAGTGTAGCCTCTTGATTCAAAATAAAGTCCTACACCTACAGTATGGTACCGCACTTCAGTGCAGCTTAAAACTATGGGCCTTTTACAGCATGATCAGTGTTAGAGGTGTGACACCCCTGAGGCTGATCTGCTGCATATACTATGGCACTGCAGTCTCAACCAGCCCTCCTGGCCTAGGATACTACACTGCTGCTCAAATATCCAGAAACTGAGCCTCCCTATGTCCCAGCCATGATGTTACTAGGTATCGCACAGGTAAATGCCCAACTGAAAGTGCCACGGCAGCTGTGGCTACTTGAGGCAATAGTTGAAGCAAAAAGGCTTATCCTTTGAAAGTGGAAATCCACTGAGGTACTGACATTTATGGATTGGTTCAAAGCCACAGAGACTCTAGCCACACATATGAGAATGTTCCACTTCTCTGCTAACACAAGTCACAAATTCCAAAATATTTGAGCCCCATATTTACAACTTATTCAAGACAAAACATCACCTGCTACAGTTCCAAATAGCAAAGACTTACTTAGGCCTCCTTGATAAGATCCATTTGGGTATGGTACTAAACCAGGTTCTGAAGGCTACAGTGCCAGTACTGTTCTCTATAAGGCATCAGATGGACCCACAAAAGTGGGACATACTGTATAAGATATTATTACACCCTTGAAAGCATACAGTAACTGGTAATTGACTGGACTCTGAAGTATAGACTAGTAGCACTAAAAGAAATACTGCCAAGGAAGATATGTATGTATGTATGTATCCAATGTTTTAAGGATTTTCTAGCCTAATATGTCAAAAGATATTTATGTCTGTACCATGCAAAACGTAATGAATATATGTATATCTGTATTCCATGCATTATCAATAAAAAGATTAACTGCAAAAACATTTCAAACCAGCTGTCTTGTATTTGTGTCTATGTCTTTCCCCCACCCCTTGCTTCTTCTAAGGATTTCACTATGCTGCAGAGACAGACAGTGTAGCTAACTATGTCATGGTAATAAATGACTGAGATCAGGGGTAACTAACAAACAGTGTAATAATTTCAAACCAGCTGCCTTCTGTTTTTGTCTATCTTTTTCCCCACCCTTTGCTCCTTTTCTGTTCTCTCTCCAGCAAAACCCTCCTTGACTGAGGCTGATCACCCCTTCCCCCTAGTTGAGATTGTTTCAGTCCCCCTCACACTATTTATCCATTTGCTTCTTTGTTTAGTGTTTTTTTTTATTTCAATTGATTAAACTTTTCAAGACAAGTCGACTCTTTTCAGCCACGATTTGTGCTGCAGAGTGAGCGCCCACAGAGCTGCTTCCAGAACAGACTGCTGCTGGCTCAATTCTGCGCCACACAGGCTCACAGCAGATGGAGCACAGACCTTTAGGCACCACTGATCAATCAGGTGTCAGCCCAGTGTCATGTGCTCCAATTCTGCTGTAAGCGCCATGAAGGACTGCACAGGCTACCCATAATGCCTGTTTCCAAGTCCTTTACCCATTACCCATTACCTGTGTCAAATTACCCAAACCAAGAATTACACTGTTATGTCAGATAGGGTAGTATTTTATCTGAACTATCCTACTTGGCCAAAAATAGGTGATGCCTGCACTACCCAAACCAGCTACACAGCAGGTAGCCAATGCCTAGTTTAAACCTCATATCTGATGTGCATTTATAAGAAATTAATTTCACCTACATTCGGGATCAGTGAGCTCTTGCCCTCTCACTCATGTCTTTGTCACTTGTGAGGGTCAAGAGGTCACAGACCATTCATGAACATCAATTTCATATCTCATAGATGCACATCACATATCTCCCATATATTATATGCATAGTTCCTGTGTCTGTTATGGTTATTTCTTCTCATGTCATTTGTGTGCCTGAGCTGCTCAGCTCTGCTTTGCAGTTTTCTCATGCAACGTACTCAAAAATGCAGTCATATAAAAATAAGAGACACAGTAACTGTACATGTAAACATACAGTGCAGGAGGAGCAGCAGGTGCAGACTACTTAAGACTTGAAGCAGGCTTATCCATTTCAAAGGCCAATATTTTATTGTTACTAGCTCAGCCTGGCCTTCTGCTTCTCGTAGCTAGTTTGTTTACCTATACTTTTGTTTGACAAATACCTTGATCCATTTATCTCCACCTTTTATTTGACGTCTTTGTTCTGCTCCCCATCTGTTTGATATTCCTTACTTTTCAAATGCTATGCATTATGTATAGCAAAGCATATTTTCCACCTAAAATTACCCATGCTCCATGTAAATATGCAATTGTTACGCATAATACTGGAGTGCACCCATTAAAACACACACTCTATAGAAATATTCTTTAACACTAAACAGAGCTGGATTGTAAAATGCTCTCCAGACACTTATGATTACTTGCTTCATGATGTAGCACAATTATGCTACTTGTATCAAATAATTATTTATTTATTTATTATTTATTTATTGATCATAAAATGTGGTCTAACTTCCTGTTAGAAAATAGGCATGAAAAATCTAGAACTCTGATTAGCCAGTGCACTTGCTTTAGTGGGTGGGTATTTTTCAATAGCGCCCTCTAAAAAACAAGTGCAAATTCAGGGTGCTCATTACTTAGGGTATCATTGGGCACCTCGAATTTTCAAACTGGCCAGCTGCCATTTTTTCCCCTGCTTAATGTCACTTAACATCCGAGTCCCCAGTCTGCCAAACTCCCACCCTCCCTTCACGAGTCTCTTTTTTTTCTTTCTCTGTACATAAAAAAAAAGAAAAGACATAGAAGGCACACAAGAGCAGTTGTTCTGATTGGCTTCTTCGCCAACAGACACCCACTTAGCGATGGTCCGAGTTCCTAGTTTGCCAAACTCCCACCCTCCCTTCACAAGTGTCTTGATTGCCATCATCTTCAGCAACAGACACAGCCCAGTATCTCTGGTACCAGTAAAAAAAAAAAGAAAACAGCATGTCAGAAGCAGCAGTCAGAAAACATACTGCCAACAAGAGTAAGAGATTACATTTTGCATCCCAGGTTTTTTTGAAGTACTAAAAGTTTCCACTGACTGTTCTTTTCTCTTTTGTGGCTCCTCCATTTCAGCAGCTGCATGGCACCACCATCTGGCTCCCTCATTCTTCCAGAGGTGTTCCTCTTCACACTTCCGGACATCAGGGCAGGCAGCGAGGACTGGGAACCATAAAAAAACATCAGCAAAGAAAAAAATAACTTGGTCTCAGTCCTCAGAGCTGGTAGCGAGGATAAGGAAAATGAAAAACAGAAAAACAAAGTCATGACTTCAAATTCCCACAGTAGACAGTGGGGACCAGAAAAAAAAAACAGGAAACAGTCTGATTTGATCCCAGTCATCAGGGCAGGCAGCGAGGACTGGGAAACTGTAAATAAACAGAAAATAAGAAGAAAAAACACAAAGTAGGGCAGGCAGTGAGTCACCAATGCAATCATACATAACAGCTCCCCCTAGTGACAACTAGCTGAGGAACCATTGCCAGCTGTATGGAGAATACATCACAAAAAAAGATAGAAAATGTCCCTTTTTTAGAGAATTACTTTACTGTTTTTTTCTTTTGTAATCCTATTAAAAATTACATATATGGCACATTTTCTAAGTGGAATAATACCCTCCAGGGTGGGTGGTATTGGGGAATACTGGACCTTCCAGAGGCTATAAGGCCCTCCTCCTGCAGTGTCAGGCCTCATTACACCCCTGGGTGGTCTGGTATTCCCCAATACTGCCCACCCTGTTGGGTAATATTGCTTACTTACAAGTGCCACAAGCTATGCTGAGACAATGAAGTTAGTGTTCTAAGATACAGGCTGTTTCAGAAGGGACATGGTGGGTAGAAAGAAGGTAGGTGTGGCATATGTCAAGGAGACCATTAAAGCAACTGAAGGAAAGGATGTGTAGAAGGTGTGGGCTAAATGACAGACACCAGATTGTAATATTTAGTGCATAAAAAAACACAATAAATATGTTTATCAATTTATTTGCAAAAACTTTTCAAAAACAAAACAAAACAAAAAATGTATATATTTACAGAAAGAAAATTGTGGGTGTTAGTCCATCACACCATTTCAACACAACAGGAAATACTTATTCTTGAGACTCCTGTCTTTCTTCTGTATATTCAATATCCAGTACTTAATTCCCAACAATACAGTGTGTAAGCTCTCACACTAGCTCCTTCTCCCTCAGTGGTCAGAAGATACAGACCCGCACACCCTTCTTAGTCCCCTGGTGGCAAGTTTTATAGCAATCCTTAGGGTGACATCACAACCAGGGGATCTCCCACTTAACATAAAATATACTTTATGTGGTCCTATCTAAGGCTATCTTGGATCATTCTTGTACAATAGGAAAAACAAGCATTTATGTTATATTCCTTCTGTGACTATATCCTAAAATATCAGTTTTAGATCATCTAAACCTTAATTAGGTGGTTTCTACCTCATTTGGAGCATAGCTCCTCCCACTTGCTATTGACCTCATCTCTCCTGATTTTTATGACTGTTTGCAGAGCCTACATAAGTATTGCACATACAAAAGGAGTGATGTCATGTTTTCTGTCCATGGAACTGACTGAAGATGTAAATTGTCTCCTCCGCCTTACCCTCCTCCAAGAAATGTTTTCTGCCCTCAAATAAATACACTTTCATGTTAGTCAATGGTTGCAGGGTACTACTTTCTTTCTTAAATGGGTGGTACAAGAACTGAAACCTGAGTAGTGGGAGGCAGCATTGTTTTTTGGGGGGAATTAAGGTCCACCCCACCTCCACCCAAGAAGCTCCAAAAGGTCCATCCCACCTTTTTTTTTTATTCATGTGGAAGGGGCAGGAGGTGGATCTATCATACTGAAAGAAGACTCATTAGAGTTTGGGGCGTGGACCAAGGAACAATACATCTGTGGAGTCCCTGCATTTTGTTAATGACTAAGAGAACAGAAGATACATAAATTGCCTTCAAACTGACCTAAAAATCCTTGGAACAAATAATTATCAGAGTCACCTGGTGTCTCAAAAAGAAACACTAAGAAATGTCTGAAACTACAGCTTAAGGATTCAACTTCAAGGAAACCCTTGGAACAAATGATTATCAGAGTCACCTGGTGTCTCAAAAGGAAATACTAACAAATGTCTGAAGCTACAGCTTAAGGTTT
This sequence comes from Neoceratodus forsteri, assembly GCA_016271365.2. Taxonomy (NCBI): domain Eukaryota; kingdom Metazoa; phylum Chordata; order Ceratodontiformes; family Ceratodontidae; genus Neoceratodus; species Neoceratodus forsteri. Next base: position 467,158,141 of record CM028129.1, on the reverse strand, counting down.
CAACTTCAAGGAAAATAGACAACTTTCAGGTATTTCTTAAACCTTTATATACTAAAATGGGCACAGTACTTGGTAAACACAGTCTGTGATGAAGTGTATTTTCCTTTTTAAATTTGAGAAGTGGAGTTGACTTGCATATGTTAAAAATACCAGCTGCAATTAGCAACTACTATAGCTGTAGAAACAAAATGCTAGGTTTTTTTTTTCTATTTACTTTTTTCCGGCTCAGTTTATATCAGTGAAGAGCTGCCATCCAACTGGACAATCTATTTATCACTCATTTTTCATTTAAAATAACATAAACGTGGTTTCACATTTTTACCATGAGGGAAGCAAGATAAACCAGCATGGCTAACAAAAACATTCATTGACACTGCTGAATGAATTGGATAGTTTTTTTTAGCATTCTTTTTGAGTTAATTACTACTTGGAACTTGTTATTCCAGTTTTTGTATGACTGTGCTTCTGGAACTTTCTGCATGACAAGTTCCCTTAGGCACCTCATTAAGCCATGAGACACTACTATCTTTGCAGGACAATGCATACTGTAGCAAGAGACCCAATTGTTTTGCCTTTTTCCAAATAATATACCAACTTCATTCTCAGGCAGGAAGTTCTGGGCTAGTGTTAATATTCTACTGAATTTTCTCAACTTGCAGTTTGTGACTATAGGTGTTTGTAACTGAATGATCATTTCCACATTTGCTTCTCTTGCAAATAGCAAGGCATTTGTGTGTCTAATTTATGTTTGACTTACTGTAGGTTACACATAGAACCTGAAAAATTCATAACATGCTGTATTGTGATTCAATGTACTGATAAATGGGGATTTTGGTTTCTTATACAAATTCATTTTCCTGACCATGGATATACTAAAACAAAAATGTTTCAACAAAATGTTTTAAAATAAATTATCTGGTTTGGGGGGGCTTCCACAAGCAGAATGGGATTTAACAGATGAGAGAACTCACAGCAGCAGAAAAAAGAAGCATGTTGCAGAGTTTTAAATTATTGATTAGCAGTTTTTTTCTTGGGATGCTACTAACTGTACAGAAAGTATTTATATAGATTTTCTAGAAGTGATGTGTTTGTTAAACACAGTGAGGCAAGAGCTATTAATTTTCACAAAGTTTTAGCACTTTTATGAGCAAAATGCTAATTAATTTTTAGAGTTAAATAAAACCCTTTACCTGATGCCCATTTTTAGGCCTTATAGAGTAATATCTTCCTTCAAGAGAACAGCTTGTAATGAAATGTGCTGAATTTACATTGGCATTTGGACATATGGACTTTTATATTATATGAATTTTGTGTGTGAACTGTGCATCAGTCTCTAAAAAAAACACATCAAATGTCTTCAAAAACTTGTCTCAACATTGTGTTTATCTTCCACCTTGTCACAACATACAGCTGTTTCAGCAGCGTTGTCAGTTAGGGTACAGTACCTTCATGTATATGATGGCCTGGTTCTGTTGAGTTAATTGCTATAACAGTGCATAGAATAAAATGTAAAACATATAGGTAACTGTAATACAGAAGGTGGCATTATTTTTAATTATACAATGACAAGGAAAAATGTTTGAAGCTGATTGGCTGCTGACCCATTGAAACAGTGATGTTATTACACAACAACATCACCTTAGCTTTGGATTTGGATCATTCCTTGCATTTTCTCTTAAGAAATATTTTTCCACACTAACAAAATTGTTATTTAAAATGTATTTTTTATTCTGTATATAACAACAAGCCATTGTATAATTGCAATAAGGCACTTCAGGGTGTGTGTTATCTTGTAATAATGTCACTCCTGGGGTGGTGGAAGCATGCAGCTTCACCTCATGCTTCAACCCTCCCCAGAAGTGATATTATTACATGATAACACACACCCTGTAATGCCTTATTGCTTAGATATGCCCTTTTTCATTGTACTGCACTTTGATTCAGTTAGTACATATGCAACAGCCTTCATGTGAACACTCTGTGCTTCTCTTTGACTCCTGATGTCTATTTGCTTTAGCTATTGTATATTGTTTGAACTACTTTGGTCTTCTTGATGTGGTGCCTGTGTGCCTAAACTATGTAATCTATTTATCTACTGTTACCCATGTATCTCCAGTGAATGACTGTTAAAACTGTCTGCTCTCTGAGTCATTGTTTTTTGACTTGTTAACTGTGCTGTCCTCGTATTAGCTTCAGTGAGGTGCCTTTGTAAATGAGTCTCTGACTCAAAGGTTTGTAAATCTGATATTTTTTTAAATAAATAAATAACTGTTTATGTTTAAGCCCATGAAACACCCTTATCTAGTTAATGCATTCACAGTCGTAGTGGCTCTGCCAGAACTTGTTACAAAAGCAGTCACTTCAGGGGCTTTCAGTCCTATAGTAGGAATCTCCCCATTTTGGCAAGAATTCAGGTAACAACAAAAGGAAAACATTTATTTGTTCATTTTCACATGTTTTATATACAGGAATACCCAGCCTGGACAGGGGAATAACAAATGAGGGGCATGCTCCCTATTTGCCTTTCCCTGCCAGCCCAGGAGACCTGATACTGAAGCACAAGTTATTTATTATAACAAAGAAAAAGGAAAAAGGATTTATTTATTCAAAGTTGCAGGCTTTATACCTAGTAAACCTCTGCAAACCATTTTAGCAGTCTTTCCTAATTTTACTGGTGTTGGCTTTATAATCCCGACAGCTGAAATGTCAGCCATCAGCTTAAACATTTCATTTTGGCATGGTTTTCACAGCTCCCAGTCACTTGCTTTCTGGGCTTTCTGGGAAGAGGGAGGTGCTGATACCATTATATAAGGCCATAGTTAGACCACACCTAGAGCATGGGGTACTGGATGCCTCATAGTCTAAACAACTAATATTTTGTTTAATAATCCTTTTCTTTTTAAGATCACAAGAGCTTTTCATCAATACCACAACAAGCGGTTTTCTTTTTATTTACTTCACCCAACATCAGGCTTGCAGCACAGCATTTCTGTGCTTCTTAAAGGGGCACCAGTTACAATAGCACATAGCACTTCACTTTTGACACTGAGGCACCTATTTCCACCACTGCAGCAAAACATAAAAAACTGGGGGGCACCCTAGAAGCACAATCATTACTCAAACACAGAGCTCCTTATGGAAAAAGGATAAACTTTCAATGTGCAGCCATAAGGGTTTTAGGATTATTTAAAGGGAAAGTAAAGTTTGTAGAGATATGCCAGGTTGGCCACCCTGACTTGAAATTTAGTAAAGAAAGGAGGAAGAAAAAGATGAAAGAAAAGTAGGAAATGAAGATTTAGGGAAGGGTTACACAGTTTTACTTCAGGACTAAATATTCATAACAGGTGCACCCTGTTACAGTGAGACAGAATTCCTGTGTATCACATTGGAAAAAAAACCTGGAGCCATAGTAAGAATAGAAGTGATATATAGGCGTCCAAATCAGGGGGGAGGAGTTAGACATGCATATGATGCAGGTGATTCAAAGGGTGTCAAACAAAGGGGAGTTTGTACTACTGTGGGACCTTAATATGCCAGGCACAGAATGGGGAATCCCAAAGGCAACATCAGTCAGGAGCTAGGAGATACTTGAAGCACTGCAGGGATTGTTTCTACATCAGCTGGTTAAGGAGCCCACGGGGGGGGGGATATTTTGAATGTGGTACTCACAAATAGGGATAGTGGTGAAGAGGTTATTGTGGGAGCAAGATACAAATATGGAAGATAACAAATAAGACCAGCATTAAGGTTCTGGACTTCAGAAGGGTGAACTTTAATAGAATGAGGGAGATTTTAAGGGAGGAAATCAAATGCAGTGACTGGATAGAGGGTGTACAGGAATTGTGAAAATGTATTAAGGAGGCATTATTTAAAGCAACTGAACTATGCATAAGGAGGTTAGGAAAAAACAAGAAAAGATGGCCTATTTGGTTTAATAGGGAGGTTGTAGGGGCAATAAGAGACAGAAGGATAGCTTTCAGAAGGTATAAGAAAACTCAGAGTGTGATAGAGCAAATTATAAGAAGAAACTGAGACAGGCAGGAAAATTGATTAGGAGAGCAAAAGCAGAAACAGAAGAGAGAATTGCTAAACATGTCAAATGAGATTTAACTTTTTTTTAGATATTTTGGGGAAAAGAGTAGGATAGGGCAGGAGATTGTGAGTTTCAGGGGGAGGTGGGAACTAAGGTTGTGAATTTGAGGGTGGAGGTGGGAACTAAGGTTTGAAGGGGACTTTGAGAAAGCTGAAGTTTCAAATAGTTATTTTTGCTCTGTATTCACAGTGGAGGGGGATGGAAAGGGACTTGAGTTAAAGAAGAAGGAAGGAGATGAATGTGAGGGTGGATCAAAGCCCATTTAGTGAGGAAAGAGTTACGAACATGCCAACATATGAAAATGCCAGCAGAAAAAGGCCTCATGGTCTATCGAGTCTGCTCGAGAGCACAGCTAGCACCTTATAATGCTGCTGCCTCTCCCTTACCCCATCCTATTACCCCTTTCCCTTACCCTATCCCAACCCCTCTTGAAGCTGTCTACTATCTTGCAGGCCACTACCTCACCCGGCAAGGAGTTCCACTTGTCCACCACTCTTTCTATGAAAAATGTCTCCTCATCTCTCTACTGAATCTGCCCCCCTCCAATCTCAGTTGGTGCCCTCTCATGTCCCTCCCCATTCTCCTCTGGAAAATCCTCTCTGTATTAGTCTTGTTTATTCCCGTCAGGTACTTAAAGATCTCAATCATATCTCCCCTGTCCCTCCTCTCTTCCAGAGAGTACATATTCAACTCCTCCAGCCTTTCCTCATATGGCTTGCCCTCCAATCCCTGGATCATCTTTGTAGCTCTATGCTGTACCCCTCCAACAAATTGACGTCCTTCCTCAGGAATGGGCACCAGTATTGCACACAGCACTCCAGGTGGGGCCTGATCAGTGGCCTATACAGGGACAGGATAACCTCCCTACTTCTGGAGGAGATCCCACTAGCTATACACCTCAGCATTTTGTTGGCTTTTGCTGTTGCCCTTCTGCATTGAACAGAGTTGTTCATGCTCAGTTATGGAAGAACTTGGAAAATTAAAAGTAGACAAAGCAATGGGGCCAGATGGTTTGAATCCAAGAGTTTCTCGGGAGTTGAGGGATGAGTTGGTAACACATTTAGTGAAGTTATTTAACTTGTTCCTAGATACAGGGTGCATTTTGAGTGACTAGAGGATGGCAGATGTAGTGCCACTGCACAAGGGAAGCTGCAAGGAGGAGGCAGGGAATTACAGACCTGTCAGCCTCATATCAGTGATGGAGGTGCTAATAAAGGAAAGCATGGTAAACTACTTAATGGACAACAAACTATTAGATGACAAACAACATGGATTCACTAGTGGGAGATCTTCCCAAACAAATCTGATAGAATTTTTGATGGGGTAACAAAGATGGTTGATTAAGGAGGGGCAGTTGATGTTGCCTACCTGGACTTCAGTAAGGCCTTTGACTTTGTCCCTCACCGCAGACTGATAAATAAAATGCAGAGCCTGGGGGTGGTACAGAAAATAACTAGATGGGTGGAAAAACAGCTGAAGGACAGAAGTCAGAGGGTGGTGGTAAATGTACATTTTGAGGAAAGGAAGGTTATGAACAGGGTTGCTCAAGGGTCTGTATTAGGATTACTCCTTTCTAACATATATATATATATATATATATATATATATATATATATATATATATATATATATATATATATATAGATATATATTACCTGTAGTGATATATCAGTGGGAATTGAAGAGAAAATGTGTCTGTTTGCAGATGATTCAAAGTTATGGAATAGGGTCGACACTGAAGGAGGATTGAGGCCATTAGCAGGGATTTGAGTATACTGGAGAAATGGTCAGAAACATGGCAGCTGAAGTTCAATACAAAGAAGTGTGCATTGATGCATATAGGGTCTAGAAATCGACTGGCCAAGTACTCACTGGGGGGAGAGCAGATAGAACAAGCAGAATAGGAAAGGGATCTGGAGATTTTAATATTAAACATCCTTAGGGTAAGTGACCAATGTGGTAAGGTGGTTGGCAAAGCTAATAGAATGATGGTATGCATAGGAAGGGGCATAATTAGTAGGAAGAGGGAGGTGCTGATGCCATTATGTAAGACCATGGTTAGACCGCACCTAGAGTACAAGGCACTGGATGCCTCATTTAAGAAAGGACATAGATGTAATAGAAAAGGTTCAGAGAAGGGCAACAAAGATGGTGCAGGGTATGCAAGGGAAACCATGTGAGACAAGACTGAAAGAATTAAATCTGTATCCGCTGGAGTTTATAAGAGAGAGATAGAGGAGACAAGAGACATTCAAGTACAAGGAGGGGATAAATAAAGTGATGGATGGAAGTCTATTTAAAAGGAAAGTCGGAGTTAAAACAAGAGGTCATATGTTAAGATTGGAAGGAGGAAGATTTAAATGAAATGTAAGGGGGTGTTATTTCACTGAGAGGGTGGTTGAACCATGGAACAGATTACCTGAGGAGGCAATAGGTGTCAAAATGGTGGAGGGATTCAAGACAGCATGGGATAGACATATGGGTTTTGTTAGAGGACAGAGGATAGGCTCCTTGTGCACCAGTGACAAGTAGAGGAGGGAGGGGAGATGGGCAGACTGGATTGGCCAGGATGGTTCCTTTCTGCTGACACATTACTATGATACTATGATGCTATGAATGATATGTTCATCAAATTAAGGATGCATACAGTACATCATTTATTTGCCATAAAGCAGGTAAACTGTTGAAAAAGTGCCAAACTATTTGAATATTTGAATCCAACATTTTTGCACTTTTTATTTTGACACAGGCACAGCCAAATGTCTGGAATTGTGACTACCTCAAGACTTTTTCAGATCTATCCCATGATACCCACTATATTTATTCTTCTTACTGTTTTCATAAACTAAGACGTGTTAAATAACCCAGCATATTCTGTCCAGTGGCACTGCATTTTAAAGACAAGTTCTACACATTATAATGCTGATAAGGTGAGCAGTATAATTTAATCTGCTCGCTTTTTTGTTAGTTTCTTTTACCTTTCATTCCCTTCCTCTAGGTCTTAACCTCTTATTAGATCTTCTGGTGTGTCTTATGTAGAGCTGTTGCCAAGTTTTACATCGCTGGTGAAGTTATGAAATTCACCTTTGTGAGTACTTCACAAATTGCCCCCTTTGCCTCTTTGTAATGATTTTCCTGGGGAAATAGTACTTTTTCAGGAGGTAAGGGGAAATCATGGAGAAGATGCAACTTAGCCAGCAAATCTGCATGACCTTGCTTGAAAAAATGCTACTTCACCTGCCCAAAACTTTCTGATGTCATCACTTTGGGAATTTGGCAAACTTTGCAAATTAATCTGCAAAGCAAAGTTTACAGACTTTGTACATCTTCGCTCTTGAGAAAGCACTGGAGAGAAAGTGTGAGGATTCAATCGCTGCCAACTGTCACCTGCTGAGCACTCCTTAGTACTGTACCCTCCTATTTTTTAACCAGGGAACTAGTTGTACTTTGAAATTGCAACCATATAACTTTGACTAAGGTCTCTACCACCAAGGTAAAGAAGTAGCTCCCTAGCTAAACAAGTCTGAGATCCATACATATTTTAGCTGTTTTTCAGTTTTTGCCCTTTATTCTATCACCTCTGCTTAACAGGGAAACAACATTTTAAAACTCACTCAACTTATTTTCCTGGTTCAGATCCTCAATGTTGACAGTATATGTGAGAGTCCTTTTATTTATTTATTTATTTGAAAGTTTGTTACCGGAAGAGGCACATTGAGCCACGGCTTGTTTCCAGTTGCTACCAAAGGGCAAGGGAAGGGGGATATTTGTACAGATGTAAACTGACTTACTGAACCAGATTAAGCTGTTGGTGGTATTTTTAGTGAATGGGAGAAATCTGGCTAGAACACCAAGGAAATTCCCCTACTCTGATGCTGCTGTGCTGATGTTTCTGCATTGTGGCCAGTAGGGGGACAGGCCATTTCCAAGATGGCCACTCCAAGTGGACAAGGGAAGGAGAAGGAAGTCTGTGGAGCAGGAGAGCTAGCCTCGACTTCTTGCTCCAGGTGTTGTGGAGGCTCCAGCCGTGGATTTGGCTGAAATTGAATCAGATATTGAACTTCAGGATGCTTTTTGTGAGCTGGGGAGCAATCGGTTTTGGATAAAACAAAGAAAGAAACTGGACAGTTGGAAATTGCAACAACAGGAAGAGAAAAGGTATTGTCGGTATTTGAACCTGCAACCTCTACAGAAAAGTCGCTTATTAAACCTCTAAATGTGGGTCTGAAACAGGAAAATGCTGCGATAATGTTTTCTGCAGAAATGGAAGAACCAATTTCATCAGATAGCTCCAAAGGAAGCGAGATGAATTTAAAACTGCAGGCTGACAGAGAAAGCCAAGATATTAAAACACAGCAAACAGACTGCAGGACAGTGAAGAAAATATGGAGCAAAAAAAAGTACTGTGTCTTATTTAAGTTATAGTTCTGGCAGGATAGAGTTGCCAGCAAAAAGAGTTTGCCTCTGGTGTTAAAAAGAATGCTCTGTCCTTGTTTAATGAAGCTTCACTGCAGTGTGTTGAGCTCCCTGACTACAGCAGGTGTCAGCCTGATTGTAATGAAGAGCACAAAGGCAGAGTTAAGGCTGATCCCAAGATTGTCAACAGCTCTGTGGAAGAGAGCTTAGAGCAGCAAGGCTTGAGCTCCATTTCCCAAGAACAAATAATCTCTCTGAATTCAGTACAGGATGGTATTATCTCTGCTGCTAAAAGTGAGTGCTTACTGCCAGTTTCGGTCCTGATAATGTCAAAGGAAGTAATCGAAGTGAAGATAAATGATTTATCTGCACAGAATATATTGCCATCTACTTTTGTGAAAATAAAACAGCACAGTTGAACAAGGTAGCTTGGTTTGTGTTCAAACAGCAGAGTCAAGAGATTTCAGCAACTGACTCAGCTGTTACATATCAAAAGACTGACGGTTCCCAAAGTGGGGCTACAGATTTCTTTTTTTCTGACAAATGAACCAAAAAAAGTCTACAGCTGATATACAGATGGCAGACCCTTTTTACATAAAAAGGCTCACAAGATTCTTGGTCACCTCATAAAGCTTTAAGTGAAGTAGGTGGAAACAGACAGTAGCTGGTGTATGGAAGCCTGATCCTGCTTGGGACTCAACTTATCTTTATCTCAGCATTCTCCTGAGTGGATTCCAGGTGGCCAGCAGCAGAAAGGGAGGAAATTCTCTTGCAGGAGCCCATTCGGTTTAGTACAGATGAGGTCACTGTACAACCTCCCTCCTCTTCACAGAAGCCATTGATGTCCGAACTTTCTCAAATTCCATAGGAAGCAGCCCCTAGGCGTAATGCTGTGAGGCTGAGGAGGCATAAAGGAGGGTTAGAAACCAGGGGCCAGATAGGCATTATGTGGGGAAAACCTTGTTGAAAGACTCACTGCATTTCACCCTCAGGATGTTTATGCTTTCATTAATATTTCAAGGGAGAATGATTATGACATAAGTTTTCATTCTCAACAGGCTTTGGGGAGTTGTTCTGGGTTAGGTATGGTCAAGTTAAGTATTCTCCTATGTGGACACCCTTTATTGTTATACCACTCTCAAAACCCCTGATTAAGTTTGTTACAGTTATGTTCCGAAATGAAGGGGTATGGGTGGAAGACATAACCTTTTGGTTAAAAAAAAAAATGTGAAGTACTAAGTGAGCCAGAGCCTATTTTAGATACAGAGGGGTTCTGGACTGGAGGATGGAAGTATAAAGTTAAATTAAGGCAAACAGAGGCTGGAATTGAACATATACCTAACTCCTTTTGTTAGGAAAAGATAGAGGGTATGTTTTACAGCTGGCAGCCCCTGCATAAGAGGTGTGGGGCTAGAACGCACCTTCAAGTGTATGCTGAATCAGCCCCTGTGATAATTGTGGGGAGGTAGGACATTTAACCATGTTTTGCAGCAATTCATCAAGTTGCGATTTGTGCGAAACTAAAGGCCATGTGTTCAAACTATGTCCTGGGCTGCCCAAAAAATCCTTTCGTTCTAATTCTGAGGTTTTTATTCAAAAGCCCAAGAATCCATGGTTAAAGCTACTCTCCAGGATACGTGCCCCTCCCTGCAACAAATCAGATGAAACTCCTCTAGGCAAGAGAGAAATTGGAAAAGAAGGGGTTTAAAAGGGAAGGTGTTGAACAAAAAAAGTTAAACTCACCAAGTGGGAGGATCAGCGTGAGATATCCTCAGAAATGGTTAAGATAGTTAAGGGCAACATGGGTCCCCCTAACCTCTCAGATTTCTCCAGTGTGTTATACTGAAGGGGTCACAGATGCGTGGTGGTGGCAGCCGTTGATAAACCAGTGACTGTACTGCCCCAAAGAAGATCTTTACGGAATTCACTATCAAAAATCTCCACCCCAGTGGAACAGATTGATACCAGTAACTCATATGCGGCTCCTGTTTTCTCTTGGGGTAACACTGAGATAGAGGTTGAAGATTCAGACCTCAAAATCCTCACTTTCAACCAGGTCACAAATCACGGATAATTACAAGGATAAAAAAAGAAAAGAGGAAAAACAATGATTTAAATACTTAAAAGGTTAATGAGGTTGGTTTGGGGTTCTTTGAATGTTCATAGCTTATTGAATATGGTTAAGCGACAAGCCCTCTTTCATTATATACATGAATTTCCTGTTTCTGTTTGTTTTTACAAGAGACATGGATGTATTCCATAGATCAGTTGGTGGCATTTAAAGAGATTGGTTTTGGGGCCCTTCATTTTGGTCATTTGGGAAGATTCTGCAGATGGTATAGAATAGTGTTTAATTCATATGACTTCCAGTTACACAATTTGATAGATCTAATACCAGGAAGGGTCCTGATTTATCGAGTGGCAAGTGGCTAAGCTATAGGTTTATCAACATTTATAACCCCAAACAAAAGCAGGTAGAGTTAATTGTCTTAAATCAGTACAGCCCTTTTATTAACAACAGTTAGAGTATTATGGGGGACTTTAATTGTCCCATTTCACCCATGCTAGTAAAAAAATAAAAACATACTGTGACTCTAATGCTTATGTAAAATTATAAAAGTGCTGGACTCTTGAACTGTCATAATGCTTTACAGGTTGGAGAAGGTTTTCGTTTAAAAGGGAAGAGATTTTCTAATAGATCATATGTTAGTGTCACCTAATATGCAAATAGAATCTTTTAAAATATTTCCTAGTGAATTTCTCGGACCATTCCTTTCTATTAAGTTCTTTAGCTTTTCAGACAGGCAAGAAAAAGGCTAGTTAGATGGAAACTCAATAACTCCTCATTAGAACTCCCTTATATACAAGCTGGGTGAGATACCTATTAAGAGCCAGGTTATCAGTAGCCTTTTATATTCAGATTTGGGAGATTGGTGGTTAGAGACTAAATCGGACTTAAGGAAATGGTTTAAATTGCAAGGAGTTAGAGCAAAGAATGACAAATTCCTGCATTATTTAGGTTTAAGACAACAATTACAGAGGCTTATGACTATAGCTTATTCTTCTAGGATGGATTACTCAGAACAAATTGCTAATCTTAAAGAAAAAATGAAAGAGTTTCAGTATGATAGAGGGTAAACCATGCAGGCCATTTTAACTAATGGAATTAAAAAATCACCCATTGGGGATCCATTCAAATGTGTAAACAGGTAAGAGATTCTATGAAAATGGAGGAACTCAAAGATTCAGATGGTAATTTGGTATCCTCTGTGGCCCAACTAAGAGAAGTGATTGTAGAACATTACCGCTTGAAGCCTCTTGAAACAATCCCCAATTCAGCTATGGCCACCTATTTAAAAGATATTTTAATTCCAGTTAACCTAGTTGGGAGATCGGAGGTATGGGAACCTATCACTCCAACAGAGATTTCAAGCTCCGTTAGGTTATTGAAACTAAATATTTCCCCGGAATAGATGGGATTTCCAATAACTTTATAAATTATTTTCAGACGAACTTAGTCAGTGCCTATGTCTCTTATTTAGGTTTTTTAGACAAAGCTACAATCTATCCCTCTTTACAGAAGGGTTATTGTTTTATATATTAAGTCAGGGATAAGCAAAACATTACTAACTGGAGACCAATCACTCTTTTAAACTCTGATTATAAAATCTTTACTGGTATTTTAAATAATAGGCTGAAGAATTTAGCTAAAGAAGTTATTTCACCCTTTCAATATTGTGGGTTACCAGATAGAAGAGTCCAGTCTGCTCTGATGTTGATTCGAGATGTAACTGAGTATTTTACTGAGTTAGGTCAACTAGATGCTTAATAGCAGCTGACTTAGAAAAAGCTGATAGAGTTCATTTGCTGTTCTTTTTCCTTACCCTTAAGCATTATGGGGTTCCAAAGCAATTAGTGAAAATAATTGAGAAATTATATGATAATTATACAGTAATTCCATATTTAAAAGATCAGAAGGCGGAGGTTTAAGTTAACTACAGGAGTTAGACAGGGTTGCCCTCTAAGCCCTCTTCTTTATATTTTCGCCTAGACCCCTTTTGCAAACGATAGTTTCGAGACAGATTTGGAAGGGTGTTACAGTAAATGGGCAGAGGGATTTGCATTTAAGGATACAAGCCTATGCTGATGATTTAGTAGTATACTTGGAAGATAAGGCCTCAGTAATTCATTTTTGACTGCATTTGGAGGCCTTTGCAAAGGTATCAAATGCAAAAATAAATTTAAATAAAACAAAGGGATTATTTATTGGAGCTACTGGTGCTGAGGAAGTGTGTCAGGAGGGTATTAACATCTCCGTAAACCTCTTAAAATATTAGGGATATTGTTCGGTTCCCAGAACATGCCTGTTGAAAATTGGGAAGATGTCATTATTAAAATAGAGAGAAAGGTTAATAGATGGAAACAGTGGAAAATGACCAAATTTAAAAGGGTTCAGGTAATCAAGCAATTTCTTCTTCCAACGATACAGTATGTGGGATGATTTTCCGCTTCCTGTGTTTCTTGAGACTAGAATATATAGTGTGTTTTTCAAATGTTATGGGGAAATCGCTTAAATCCTGTTAAAAGGAGCTATACGTATTTAATGAAAATAAGGGTGGTTTAGGAATGGTAGACCCAGTGATTTTTGTGCATGCTTTGTTTTTATCAAACTCAATTAAAGAAGGGTTAAAAGTAGAACTAGAGGCAGTAGAGTCATGGAACTTGAAAACAATGGGTAAATACTTTAAGAATTGGTACATTATAGCCCCTAAACTGAATCGCTACTTATATATTCCATCATATTTTAGGCCAACGCGTAGAAATTGTTCAAATGGAAAACACAGAAACAGGTAATTCTGAATAACAACATGAAGGGCTTTATCATTTTCTAATGTCGTTGACTCTTCCCTCAGAACCAGGATTTAAAATTGTCCTATGACTTTAAATTCTAGTGTATTAGCTCAATTAAACTGTAAGAGGATGCCTCAAAACAATGGGAGACGAGTGGCTGATCTTTTACGGAAACTGAATGTCAGAGGAAATCACGAAGTACAAGGTTTTACAGGAAAGATTGTGCCCATACTTGGATTGTATTAATGTAGAAGAATCGATGGAACATTTTTTCTTAGATGTTCATATCCGACGGGTTTATGGTCATACCTAGAAAAGCTTTGGGGATTTAAATGGTTAGGTAATATGTCTTATGAATTTTTGATTCTAGGATGTTATCCCAAGAATTTGTCTGAATTTCACGAAGAAACATTATCCTTATTTTTGGGATGTCTAAGATATTATTTATGGCAAGCCAGGGTTCAATGGGTTCTTTATCAAAAGAGAATGCCTTACTCTTGTGTAAGTCGGTTAGTCATCAAGGAGCTTATACTGATTTATACACGGGACCATCAAGAGTGACCCCAGGAACTTTACGTAAATGGTGGAAAGGTTTTCTTCACTTTATTAAGTTCAAATAATAAGAGTTAAAAGTGGACTGGATATTTGTTAATAGTTTACTTCTCATGATTTTTTGTGTTCTCGTAGCGTTTACAATGTAAGACTTGCACATCTCTTTGATTTTGTTATGTTATATGTTATGGAAAAGTGTTGTTCTATCGATTATCCTACTTTAAAGTGTTGCTGTTTATGTTTTTTTATGTCAATAAAAACACCCCTACTCTTATCGAGAAGTGCCATGGGATCTTTAGCATCCACCTGAACAACCACCAGAATAGGCAGACAGGACCTCAAGTTTAACATCTCATCGAAAAGACAGCACCTCAGGAGTGCAGCATCCCCCTCTTGATGCACTACAGTGTCAGTATTGGGATTTATCCCACATTCCCACTGTGAGGCTAGAACCTACCACCTTCTGATCTTTCAGCCTCAGAGGCGAGTGTGCTACCTGCTGAGCCACTGACACTGCCATCTACTGAGCACTTCCCCTAGTATTTCAGCCTCCTTTCTCCAAGTCAAGGAAATCTGATGTTGAACTTGTAACCTTATGGCTCTTTACCCAGGATTCTACCACCAAACTAAAGAAGCAGCTCTTCCATTTGCTGAGCTGATAACCTATAGCACTTTTTACACACTACCAAACTAATTGATGTGTAACTGATGTATAAAACTGATGTATTGTGTATGTTATATAGAATAAATAATGGATAAGGGTGGTATACTAGGATGTATACCCATCAAGGGGGCTAATAAGGGCTACAAGACCATGAGTCTGAAGGGCTAGTGGCTTTATTGCCTATTTAGCACCCAAGAGGGATATACTTCAGAGTATGCCACCCTTACTCATTGTTTGTTGCATATAATGCAATAGAATAGAAACATAGAAACATAGAAGTTGACGGCAGATAAGGACCGCAAGGCCCATCCAGTCTGCCCATTTCTTTTTCTACCTTATAAATGTGCCATCGGCCTTTGCTCTGTCAGTGGCCTATCTATTCATAGTCATTAGTATTGCTCCCTTATGCCTATCCCATGCCTGTTTGAAGCCCTGCACTGTATTCATAGCCACCACTTCTTGTGGTAAGCCATTCCATGCATCCACCACCCTTTTGTGAAAAAGAATTTCCTCACATTCCCCCTTAAACGGCCTCCCTCTAATCTCATGCTGTGTCCTCTTGTCCTGCTATTTTTCTTATATTTAAACATGTTAGACTCTTTTCACCTTGTTTATGCCCTTAAGGTGTTTGAATGCCCCGACCATATCACCTCTCTCTCCTCCTTTGCTCAAGGGTATACATATTGAGCTCCGTTAATCTGTCCTCATATGTCTTCTGATGCAGTCCCTGCACCATTTTGGTTGCCCTTCTCTGGACTGCCTCAATTTGGTTAATGTCCTTGTGAAGGTGTGGCCTCAATACTGCACTGCAGTACTCCAGATGGGGCCTAACCAGTGTCTTGTACAGAGGGATTATTACCTCCTCTTACGACTTGTGATACCCTACTAATACACCCTAACACCCCTAGCCTTACCTACTGCTTTAGAGGTCTGCTTGGATGATTTTAGGTCATCAGTGATGATGATGCCCAAGTCTCTTTCTTCCTTTGTGACTGCTAACAACTCCTCCCAGCCTATAGGTGGCTTCAGGTTTCTCTTCCTTATGTGCATGATTTTGCACTTCTTTGCATTAAATCCCAGTTGCCACTTTTCTGACCATTCTGCTAGTTTATCCAGATCTCTTCTCATTCTGCCCACTCCATCTGGATCATCTACTCTGTTGCAGATCTTGGTGTCATCTGCAAACAGACAAGCCTTACCTCTAGTCCATCTGCAAGGTCACTAATGAAGATGTTGAAGAGGACTGGCCCCAGGACTGATCCCTGAGGTACCCCACTTGTGACTTGCATCTCTTCTGACTGTATACCATTTACCACCACTCTCTGTTTTTTCTGCCCGTCAACCAGTTTGCCACCCAGTTGACCAACTCTGACCCACCCGAGCCTACCCAGCTTATTTATCAATCTTCTATGTGGAACAGTGTCAAAAGCTTTGCTGAAGTCAAGGTAGGCGACATCAACTGCTCCCCCTTGGTCCACCACTCTGGTTACCCAGTCAAAGAAATCTATGAGATTAGTTTGACAGGACCTTCCTTTGTAAACCCATGCTGTCTTGGATCCTGTGCCCCTATGGATTCCAGGTGTTGCACTATCCTTTCCTTAAGGAGTGCCTCCATAATCTTGCCCACTACTGAGGTAAGACTGACTGGTCTGTAGTTCCCCACCTCCTCCCTGCTACCACTCTTTGTGGAGCGGGATCACATGAGCCCTTCTCCAGTCTTCTGGGACCTCTCCTGTGCTCAGAGACTCACTAAACAATTCTGCTAATGGCTCTGCTAGTTCCTCCTTAGCTCCTTAAGTACCCTGGGATGTATGCCATCAGGTCCCATTGCCTTATCCACCCTGAGCTTAGCAAGCTCTTGTAGGACCCTTTCTTTTGTGAAGGGAGTAGTGCTCACCTCCCTCCCCTGTGTCCATGATGCTGAGCTGTGGGCCCTGCCCTACCTTCTCTTCAGTAAATACTGAGCAAAGTATCTATTTAGGATAGATGCCTTTACAGGGTCCTCCTCCTCACATGCTCCCTTTCTCCATTAAGCTTAGTAATACCCCTCTGGACTTTCTCCTTTCACTAATGTATCTATAGAAAGTCTTGTCACCTTCTTTACTGTTTGTGCTAGTGTTTCCTCAGTTTGGGACTTTGCCTCCCTTACTGCCTTACCTGCTTCCCTTAGGGCAGTTTGGTATGCCTCCCTATCTTCATCCCGCTGTGTTCCCTTATATTTCCTGAAGGCCAGCCTTTTGGCTACGACCTTTTCTGCTACTATATTTGAGAACAAAAGTGGTTTCCTTCTTCTTTTGCACTTCCTTTTCTGTCTAACACAATGGGATGTTGCTTCAAGTATTGCATCCTTAATGATTGCCCACTTTGCCTGTACCCCCTCACCTGTGTTTCTTTTTGCCAGGGCTAGCTTAACTCTGTTGGCCATCTTATCAAAGTCAGCTCCTCTGAAGTCCCATATTTTGCCTTGGAATGGGATGATTTAGATGTAGTAGCCAAATTGAACCATACCATGTGATGGTCACTGGCCCCCAGGTGAACTTCTACCTGGAGATCTGTGATCCCTTCTTTGTTAGTCAGTACTAGATCTTGGATAGCCCTGTCTCTTGTGGGTTGCTGTACCAGTTGTTTGAGGCCTTCCCCCTGCAGAGAATCCACTATGAGTCTAGTTCTGGCAGATGTTCCTGCTGGTATTGACCAATCTGTATCCGGCATGTTGAAGTCTCCCATTATCAGAACCTCCCCTTTAGCTGTCATGTTTTGTATATCTTCTAACAGTAATGTGTCTATGTCCTCCTTCTGGTCTGGGGGCCTGTAGACAACGCCAGTTCTTATGGCTGTCCCATTTCCTGTTTCCAGGGTGACCCACAGTTCTTCTGGCTCCTTATGTGTATTCTGAATTTCTGTAGCTTTGATATTTTCGTTAATATACAGGGCCACTCCTCCCCCCCTTTTTGCACCTCGGTCTCTTCTGAACAATACATGGCCAGGTACTGAAGTCTCCCAAGTGTGGTTACTGGTAAACCACGTCTCACTAATTGCTACTATGTCCAGTTTAGCCTCTGACATTATTGCCTGCAGGTCTGGGATCTTATTTCCCAGGCTGTGAGCATTTGTGTACATGATTTTCCATTGGCCAGATTTTGGTGTGTGTTAGTTGTTGGGTGAAGTTTGGCATTACCCCTGTGCTCGTATGGGAGACAAACCTTTTTCTTACCTGGTGATGCAAATGAACGCAAACATGCTGAATTCCTGCTTGACCACTAGCTGAGGGGAGGGTGTTCTTCCTATTCGACGATGGGGTGCTGCACCCCTCTCCCATTTCCTAGTTTAAATATTCTGCAAAGATGTCAAACTTCTGCCCCAATGCACTGACTCCCTCTTTAGTCAGATGCAGTCCATCAAATTTAAAGAACTTTTCGCTCCCAGAACTGTTGCCAGTTCCCTACAAATCTGTGTCCTTTTCCTGGCACCAGCCCTGAGCCACGTGTTTAGCTCCCTATCTCCCCTTTCTGACCTTCTGTCCATCTGCTCCCTCTCCCAGACTGGCAGGATCTCAGAGAAGGAGATGCCGGACTGAAATAGATGATAGTTTGTCACCCAGCCTAGTCAGGTGTTCCTTGGTCTCCACAACTGACTGGCTGGCGAGATCATTAGTCCCTATGTGTACTAGGACATCAATGTTTTCTCCTGCTTTGTGAACAATTTAGCAATGCGGTCAGTGTCTCTCCATGCTGATGTACCTGGGAGACATCTGACCATCACCTGCTGGAGATGGGTATCAACTCCCGAATCATGGAGTCTTCTATGATCAAGAAGTTTTTGGATTTCCTTTGTGCTTGTTTTGTTTTGGTTCGTGGTTGGGGTGAGTTTTGTTGTGCTAGCTCCTGTGCCGCAGTGTCCTGCTCTGCAGTGTCTTCTGCCTCTTTATTTGATTTCAGAGATAGAGGCAGATACCTGTTTGTAGTGTTTATATGGTTTTTGGAGGTAATGTGTTGGAGAGCAGAGAGTGATGGGGCACCTGATTTGCTCCTCCTAACCACCTGCCAACCTCCTGGACCAACTACCCCCTGCCGTCGAGGTTTTTCTGTTGGATGCTGGGGAAAAGGCGGGTGGTTCTTATAATGTATTTCCTCTTCAATATGAAATTTGAGGCGTGCAATCTCTGCCCATGATGCCCAGAGCTGAGCCCTAAGATCTCCAAAGGCCCAGCATGTAGGACAGTGTCCTAAATCCTGTAAGACTGTCCTTCTGAAAATTGTTCCACAGTACCTGCAGTTAATGAAATCCATTCCAAATAAGTTGCTGGGTTTGTAACCTAGTCAGAGTAATTAGAAGGAGAAAAAAAATGAAAAAAAAATGCAAGTAATGGTTTAATTGTGCTTTGTTTAACTTGTTATAACAAGTTAAATTACTAGTGCCCCTGTAAATTAGATCACCTTGTGGAGGCCCCACTGATCCGCCCCTTCCTGCTCTGCCACAGGAAATGTCACAACTGTGGTACCCTATAAAAGGAGTGTAGCGGGGTGGTTGGCTGGGCCCTTCCCCTGCCTAAAAAGAAGAACCACGGATGAAAGAACAAGGAGGTAAGAGCAGAAACAATCAGTCAACAACAAATGCAGTAACCCTGAAAGCTTATCCTAATGTTAGATAAAACTGTGAAACCTGTAAAGCACCACCTGTAATAATTTCAGAGAAGATATACGCTGTCTAAACACTTTGCTCCAGAGAAAAATAAAGCAGTAACAGAAGATATACCTTGCAAAAGACAATTTGAATCAGAAGATTACAGGAGTAATCTGTTACACACACCTGCAGGCACACCTTGTAATAATGCAGAAGAAGGTATACCAGCAACAACAATTTGAATCAGAGAAAAAATAAAGCAATGAAATGTTAGCAACAAACAGTAGCAATCCCTGTGAGTAAAAAAAATAAAACACCACCACACAGTAAATCTGCTTAGCCAAACTAAGTCTTAATCCTTTTCCTTGCTCTGGAAAGTTTCTCTACTCTGCCTTTCAAGCAGTCTTAGAAGGAAAGAGCTCAGGTGAAGCTAGGTGCCTTGGCCAGCAAACCAAGTCTTCTACCTCCAAGATATCAACTAACCTGACTTTTTAACCCTTCTTTCTGTTGGAAATTACTGACAGTTTGCCAGCTCCACCCCCCACATACACACATAATCCTTTGGAAGAGCTATGGGAGAAAGCAATTAGCTCCTTCAATGTGAGAAGGAGACTGAAACACCTCTGAGACAACAAACCTTTTCAACAAACAAGAATAAAATAAAACACAGTGTCAAACAGTAATTTTGCTTAGCCCAATGATAAAAAAGTCACAAAAATGTAAGCTCCACCTGTAATACAGTAATTTCAGAGAAGATATACCCTGTAAGAAACACTTTGCTCCAGAGAAAAATAAAGCAGTAACAGAAGATATACCTTGCAAAAGACAATTTGAATCAGAAGATTACAGGAGTAATCTGTTAGCACACACCTGTTGGCACACCTTGTAATAATGCAGAAGAAGGTATACCAGCAACAACAATTTGAATCAGAGAAAAATAAAGCAATGAAATGTTAGCAACAAACAGTAGCAATCCCTGTGAGTAAAAATAAAAACACCACCACACAGTAAATCTGCTTAGCCAAACTAAGTCTTAATCCTTTTCCCTTGCTCTGGTAAGTTTCTCTACTCTGCCTTTCAAGCAGTCTTAGAAGGAAAGAGCTCAGGTGAAGCTAGGTGCCTTGGCCAGCAAACCAAGTCTTATGGTTATGGTTATTATACTGAGATCGCATTTACGTGATCATTTCCAGGTTTGCCATTTTGGTTTTTTGGCTCAAGATGTTTTCCATAGTGCAGGATCCTCCTATATAAGGAACAGTGTCTGGCCTGGACTGTCCCTTAAATGCAGTTGGGAATGACATGCAGTTGCAGTCAGGAGTGTTATGTGGTTGCTATTGGGATCAGTAGTGTGCATTTGTGGTTGGTAAGTGCTTTTTTTGAAAGTTTGGAAGTAGCATCTGTGATTGGGAGCAGAATTTTAAGGAGTTTGGCATCAACATGGAGGGCATGGCATCTTAGGAGAAAGACAGAATCAGGTTTGAGGGACATGGCTGGTTGGTGAGAAATGGTGGGGGAGTGTAAATTGGTTCATTGTTGTGTTAATTAGTTGTAATTGGTGTGATTCCATGTGGTTGTATGTATTATTTAATTAGTGTAGATATACAGTATAGCAATAATTGCTTGATTAGTGCAGGTTTATACTTTTCATTGCTAGATTAGTCCAAATAAAGTATACAGGAAAATAAATGAATGCCTTTTCTATGGGGAAAGTTCCTATTCATGCATTATATATTAGTATCCAATATTATATTGTTGTAATGGTGGGCATGAATGATGTTCTGAATTCTGATGAAAATTAGCTTTGACTTTGTTGGGTATTCCTTTTTTGAGATTTTATGAAAAAACTTTTTTAATACTATTACTTCTGACAGAAGATCCCTAGATACCTTAGCTTGGTTGTTTATTTCCACTACATTACAGAAACAGAAAGGATGGGTTATTCACCATAGTTGTGTCCCCCCTTCCTTCATCCAGCTTTCTCTCAGCACATAATTCCTACTCATCTCCAAAACATGTCCTACTGCTCAGTAAATTCATACTCTGATCTGAAGGGATGGTCTCTACCTTCTTCAGTTAGGAAAGTGGCATGAGAGAATGAGGGAGGGGTAAAGGTGAGGCTAGAAATGCCGAGAGTGATTCACCTCACTTCAGAAGAGAAAGGGGGACTTTAGCAGTAGAGGTAACCCATCTGTTTCAACTGTTAAAGCTGTAATTTGTTAAAGGAATATGATATATTTTGTTGGCAGAAGCTGGACATTTGTTTAATAGGTTTTCACAGTATTTATTAAAAGAAAAATGTAGGGTGATTGGGGTCACGCTAAATGTACAACATCACATTAGTAGCAAGACCCTCAGCTCAATTCTTTTATCAGAAATATAGTATTCTGCAGACAGTCTTCAACTGAGGAAAAGATTGCCTGGTCCATTTGAGCTGACTCAGCCAATCAGAACAATGAAACACCATTAAATTCCCTTCAGAACACTTTAACGGATGGCCCATTTTTCAACAACTGTGGGTAAACACTTTTCATTTCTGGCCTTTTTCATGATCGTTATCTCGACCTTTTTACTTGAATGACCCATTTTCAAAGCGCATCTGGTAATTACTGCTACCTCATCACTGTATCCTCATCTCTCTTCAGCTACAGATGTGCACAATTATGCAAGGGGACACACACACACACACACACACACACACACACACACACACACACACACACTTGAAACTCTACTATGGCAAACTATGTCAAAGACAGTGTAGTAAGGTAAAGAGTATGTAAAATACAGTGTGGTAGTGTAAAGAGCACTAGATCAAAACACAGCTCCAGACACATTCGCAATGTTTGACCATGAGCATGACCCCCAGTTTCTCCCAAATGTAAAAATGTTAGGGCATAATGAACATGTGTTGCTGCATTTAAGCTGGACTTTTTCTGAACAAAAAGTAAGTTGTACAAAATAAGCAAACAAATGCTGTACATATCTAAATAGACAAGCAAAACACTGAAGATTATAGGAGATGACTTGAAAGGTTTGTATCTGCTGCAACATTCTGGTGTACTACATTTTGTTTTATAGTACAGGCTATGTTTAAGTGACATTAAAATGAATAACCAATTCATTAACATCCCAAAGAGAAAATTTGTTTCAAACTGTTCAAAAATTTATTAAATTATGCTTGAAAAAAGCATAATTTAATGAAATATAAATTAGGCAAAAGGGCAAATTATTTGCACTTTTCTGCAGCGTACCACATCTTGCTGAGACTGGTCCTCTTTAATGTCTTTGTAAGTGATGTTGCAGAGGAACTGGAAGGGAAGGTCTGCCTCTTTGCTTGATGACTCCAAAATCTACAACAGGCTGAATGCTCTGGGGGAAGGGGTGGAAAGGAGAAATAGACACCTGAGAAAACTTGAGGAGTGGTCAACAATACGACAGTCTGGTTTCAATGCAAAATAATGCAATTATGGCTCAGAAACCTGGAGGCCGAGCACACAATGGATGGAATGGTATTACAACCACCAAACAGGGAAAAAGACCCAGGTGTAATCACTAGCAGATGACCTAAAGGTGGTCAGGCAGTGTGACCAGGCAGTTAGGAGGGCTAGTGGGATGCTGGGTGCATAGGGAGGGGTATCACCAGCAGAAAAAGGGAGGTGCTGTTGCCCCAGTATAGATGGCTGGTAAGACCCCACCTTGAGTGCTGTGTTCAGTTTTGGGGACCAAATCTCTGGAAGGATATAGACAGAGTGGAGGCAGTCCAGAGGAGGGCAATTGAAATGGTGCAGGGTTGAGTCAATTGACTAAAACTAAACAAGAAATAGACACCATCTACCTTCATAAGACTGAGATGGCACGTTTTTACTTATGACACAAGTACTACAAGGTAGGCCCTCGAGCCACTAGAGTATTGGCACACCAGATACAAAAACAGAAAATAAGAGTGACTGCCATTACCTTGAGACATCCCCTCATGGAACAAATGTTAAGGGAGACCACACCCCCTAGATAGCTGAGGCCTTTAGGTCTTTTTACACTAGCCTTTATTCTCTGGAGAATCCACATAACCCCCAAGACAGAGGCCTTTTTGAGTCACTTCTCACTTCAGACACTTATACCGGAACAGGCAGAAGTCCTTACCACCCGAATCTTTTATTCTGACCTGGAATGTATCACATGATCAGTTAAAAACCAGAAAGCCCCGGGCCCTGACAGCTACATTACAGAATTCTGTAAGTCTCAGCAGGAGCTACTGTCACTTCTATTGCTACAGGACTGCAGTGAAGTGCTACAAGGGGGAAAGATACCTAGCATGTGGCAGTGTGCCTCAATTTCTGTTATCATACTAACATATTAAAATGCCAGCAGAATAGACCTAACGGTCTTTCGAGTCTGCTCGATTGGTCAGCCCCCACCCTGGGTGCAGACTTTGCTGCCCCCCTCGCCTTCTCTGACTTCTCCCTTCCCAGTTCCGGATATTCTTGCTGCATTGGATTTTGCTTCCAGAACCCTTCCCCTGTACCTGTCCCAGACCCTCTTGAGCCCCTCCACCGTCTCTGCCTCCACCAGCCCCCCTAGGCAGTGCATTCCATGGATCCACCACCCTCTCAGTGAAGTAGCACCTCCTCCTTTCTCCCCTGAATCTTCCCCCCCTCCAGCTTCCACCCATGCCCTCTAGTGGCCCCCTCCTCCTTCCTTCGAAGCACCCTGACTGTTCCTCCCCTATTTACCCTCTTCATGTACTTGAATACCTCTATCATGTCCCCCCGGTCCCTTCTCTCTTCCAATGTGTACATATTTAGCTCTTTGAGCCTTTCTTCATAGGTCCTGTTCCCCAAGCCCCAAATCATTTTGGTTGCCTCCTCTGGACCCTCTCCAGGAGTTTAATGTCCCTCTTTAAGTGTGGCCTCCAAAACTGCACGCAGTACTCAAGGTGTGGCCTCACCAAGCAGTTATACAGAGGGAGCATCACTTCCCTCCTTCTGGAGGTGATCCCCCTAGCGATGCATCCCAGCATCCTGTTGGCCTTGGCTGCTGCCCTCCTACAAGTCTCCGAATTGTTCATTTTGACATCCACCACCACCCCCAGGTCCCTCTCAGCCATCAAGACTTGTAGCATTCCCCCAGGGTGTACACTTGGCCCAGGTTTCTGGCCCCCAGGTGGAGTACCTTGCATTTCCCTGCATTGAACCTCAGCTTCCACTTTCTAGACCATCTTTCCAGAGCCTCCAGGTCCCCCTGTAGGGCCACCCTCTCCTCCTCCCCATTCACCACCACCCCCAATTTTGAGTCATCCACAAAGAGACTCATCTCACTCCTGAGTCCTGTCCTTATGTCAGAAACATAGGCATTGAAGAGGAGGGGCCCAAGGACTGATCCCTGTGGGACCCCACTAATGACCCTCTTTGGGGATGAGACTGTCCCGCCAACTACAACCCTCTGGGTCCAGTCCTGGAGCCAATTGCCTCTCCATCTGATCATCTGGTTCCCCACCCCCATTTCTCCCAGCTTATCCAACAGGTCCACATGAGGAACAGAGTGAAATGCCTTGCTGAAGTCTAGAAAGAGGACGTCCACTGGTCTACCAAGGTCCAAGGCACTCATCACCCAGTCATAGAACTCCACAACATTTGTCTGACATGATTTCCCCGAGACGAATCCATGCTGTCTATCGTCCAGGCACCCTGACTCTTCCAGGTCCCCCCCTAGCCTCTCCTTGACAATGCCCTCCATCACCTTGCCCACCACTGATGTCAGGCTGACAGACCTGTAGTTCTCTGCCACCTCCCTTGATCCCCCCTTGTGGATAGGCACTATATGCGCCACCTTCCAGTCCTGGGGCACCCACCCTGTCCTCAGAGAGATGGTGAAAAGCTCTGCCAGGGGTTTCGCCAGGACATCCGCAAGTTCCTTCAGCACTCTGGGATGTAATTTATCCGGCCCCGGTGCTTTCTCCGTCTTAAGGGAGCTGAGGGCTTCCCTCACTCTCTCTGCTGTGATTTTCACTTCCAGTACCTCTTCTCCCTGCTTAGCCCTCCCCTCTCCTGCCAGTGATGCCTCCCCCTCTCCCCAGACCCACCGATCGGTAAGAGTCCCCCTCGTATCTCTGTCTCCTCCCATGTATGATGTAGCACCTCATTTTCCTTGTGAAAACTGAGGTGAAGTACTCATTTAGTACCTCAGCCTGTTCCCCAGGTCTTGTGCCCATCTCTCCCTGATTTAATCCTGCTAATCTGCCCTTCACCCTTCGTTTTTCCCCAATGTATCTAAAGAACCCTTGTTCTCTCTCCTGATTTCCTGGCCAGGTTCTGCTCCTTCCTTGCCTTAGCCACCCTCACCACCCTAGTGGCCCTTCTAGCCATCAGCTCATACTCCCCGATCCCTTCACCCTTGAGCACTTGAATTGCCTATAGCTGCCGCCTTCTTCCCTGCACCACCTCCTGGACCTCTCTGGTCCACCAGCAGGGTTTTCGGGCCCTACTGCATTTTCATCTTACTCTTGCACAGGTGCTGGTAGCATCTTGTACCCCTCTCCTGATGATTTCCCACCTACTATCAGTGTCCATGTCTGACCCAATCCCATCCAAATGTTCCTTAAGGATCCTTCCCATTTCCTTAAAATCCATTCCCCTGAAGTCAGTTACCTCCATCTTTGTGCAGCTTTCTAGCCCTCCTAGGTCCAGGCAGAACCAGACCGTGGCATGGTCACTCCCTGCCAATGGGTCCCTTACCTCCAGGACCCTAATCTGGTCACTGTCTGCCAGGACCACATCCAGTACCCGCGCCTCCCTGGTCGGTTATCCCCAAATCTGGAAAAAAAAAAACTACTGAATGTGCAGCCTATAGGCCAATCTCCATCTTAAATGCTGACTAGAAGTTTTTTACAGCAATAGTAGCACATCGCTTAGAATTCCTACTACTCGGCTTCATACACCTGGATCACAGCAGCTTCATCTCGGCTAGGTTAATTGCTGACAGTATTAGGAGAACACTTCATATAATGCACCATATCCATACCCAACAGACATCATCCCTAGTGCTATATTTAGACACCAAAAAGGCATTTGATATGGTGTCCTGGCCCTATCAAGAGACAGGGTAGCTCCCTTTACACAATCGGATTGTTTACCAGTCGTGTCTTCTTGTGAAGAAGTCCTTGTTAGGGATCACCCCTAGTTCAACATCCAGACTAATCATAACAGCACAGCCTTCCATTAGGACCTGAAACACAGAAAAGAGTGGCCTGGTGGTGTCATTTAAGAGAACATCTCAAGCCCAGATATCTCTCTCCTTCTGAGGTCCCAAGTGGATTAACAAACTCCCTATGGACCTGGTAGAAAGAAATAAGATTAGCCAGTTCAAATCAGGCCTAAGAGCTCATTTAGCCAAGCAGAATGTCTGTAAATGTCTTCTCTAACCATAACCCCTTTCTTGCACTTACCGTTAGAGTGTTCCCTGGCTCACATCCTACCTCCTCCATCAGACACCAGTGTAACCTGCTAATTCCCCCCATTCACCTCTGCACTAACCCCACTTCTCCCCCACTCCTTTTTCCAGGCCCTCCCCACTGCTGAACCCTCCATATTCCACCTTCCCAACCCATCAATATCCCTCTTCCCATTCCCCACCTATCCCCTCCCCCACTTGCTTTGCCTTTGTTTTTCTCCCCTCTGCTCCCCATCTCCTTCACCTAACCAACAAAGCCTTCTCTGGCTGCTCCATTCTACCAAGAAAGTCTTCTCCATGTCATTCTTGCTGTCCCCTGCACTTACTCTGGTCTGGCCATAAGTTCCAATTCTACTCCTGTATTGCTACACAACACTCTCTGCACAACACTGTCAGTGGCTCAGTAGGTAGCACACTCGCCTCTGAGGCCGAGAGATCAGAGGGCCGTGGTTTCAGTTCCCACACCTGGCACTTGCGTTAATATCCCAGCATTGGATATTGTAGCAGCATGAGAGGGGTGCTGCACTTCTGAGGTGCCATCTTTCGGATGAGACGTTAAACCGAGGTCCCATCTGCCTGGATTGGTGGTAGTTCAGGTGGATGTTAAAGATCCCATGGCACTTATCAAAAAGAGTAGGGGAATTTCTCCGGTGTCCTGGCCAAATTTCCTTCATTCGCTAAAAATACCACCAGCAGCTTAATCTGGTTCAAGGTCAGTTGGCATTCATCTGTATCCTCCCCCCTGGGTCTTGCCTGAAAATAGGCAGGATTTGTCTAGTGCACTTACCCGGTCAACAAAAACTAAATAAATAAAAAA
Source organism: Neoceratodus forsteri (assembly GCA_016271365.2). Classification (NCBI taxonomy): domain Eukaryota; kingdom Metazoa; phylum Chordata; order Ceratodontiformes; family Ceratodontidae; genus Neoceratodus; species Neoceratodus forsteri. The sequence continues at coordinate 467,130,679 of CM028129.1, read as the reverse complement.
AAATAATAAAACTCTCCATTTGGCACAGATCTGCAAACCAGTTATTTTTTGTTTTGGGAGACCAGGTTTAATTGATTAACCACTGCAACCTATGTATTAATATTAAATTGTAACCTGCAATGATATTGCCATGTTATCAAATGTATGGTAGCTTAGATTCAATGCAAAGAAGTACAAAGTAATGCACCTGGGAAACACAAACCCAGGGGAAGAGTACACAATGGGGGGTGAGATACTGACAACAACAAAAATGGAAAGGGACCTTGGGGTAGTTATATCAGATGACCTACAGGTGGGTAAGCAATGTGAGAAGGCAGTAAGGAGAGCTGGGGAATACTGGGATGCACAGGAAGAGGCATCACCAGTAGAAAACTGGAAGTTGTTGTCCCTCTGTACAGACAGTTGGTGAGACACCATCTGGAGTACTGTGTGCAGTTCTGGAGACCCCTTCTCTGCAAAGACATAGACATGGTGGAAGCTGTCCAGAGGAGAGCAACCAAAATGGCGCAGGGTCTGCACTAGAAAACATATGAAGAGAGACTAAAGGATCTTAATATGTATACCCTTGAGGAAAGGGGGGAGAGGGGGAACATGATAGAAACTTTCAAGGACCTCAAGGGAATCAACAAAGTCCAAGAGGGTAGCAGCTTTCAGAAAAAGAGATGTGCAAGAACAACGGGGCACAATTTGAAGATAGAGAGGGGGATGGCTCAGAGGTAATATGAGGATGTATTTTTTCATGAAGAGGGTTGTGGATGCATGGAACAGCCTTTCTGAGGAGGTCGTGGAGTCAAAAACAATAGGGGAATTCAAGAATGCATGAGACAGACATTAGGCAATTCTAGTGAGGGGTAGGAGGAAGTTGGCTGTTGGTTAAACTAGGATCTGCAGCTTATCCATTAGATAGGGAAATGGGCAGACTAGGTGGGCCAAGCGGTCCTTATCTGCGATCAAATTCTGTGTTTTTATGTTTCCATGTATCTTTGTAACCTTATGTAACTTATGTGTTGTCTATTAGGTCCTATGTACTTGTATGACTTGGAACTTTTGTAAACGAATCTCTGACTCAAAGGTATTAATCTCAATCTGAAATAAATAAATAAATATATATTTGCTGCATTAACCAAGATTAATTTTTCACAGGAATTTGTGTCATTTCTCCAGCAAATTTATGATTCTCTGCAGACCACCATTAAAGTCAATGGTTATTCCTCCTATACGTTTCCCTCGGCCGTGGAACCCACCAGGGTTTTTCACTTTCCCCATTACTATTCACCCTATACAGGGGGGTAGGTTTAGGAGAGATATGAGGAAGTTCTTCTTCACAGAAAGAGTGGTGAATTCCTTGAACAGCCTTCCAGTGGAGGTGGTGGAGATGAAGACAGTCATGGGGTTCAATAATGCATGGGACAGGCATACAGGTATCTTAGTAGAAAGGAAGAAAGGGAGCGAGAAAGAGCTGGAGGTCAATTAGGGTCTGTGGTAATGCTGTAGGTAGGGAAAAATGGACAGACTGGGTGGGCCAAGATGCCCTTATCTTCCACCAAAGTCTAAGTTTCTGTATTTATAAAAATGCACAATTTTTGCACAAAATTCACCACAAATAGGGAAAATACATAGTGTTAGCATGTTTATGTTTTTCAGTTCTAAAAAGTGCCATTTTCAGCTGAAAAAGCTGCCTTTTTGAAATGGAGTCTGTTTTTGAGAAGTGCAAAAACTTTTCCAAAGATATATCACATTTCATTAGACACAGTACTACCTGAAGTGCTTTAATGTTCAGCTCAAATGTGAAGCAGCAAGTAACTAAAGAACACAGCAGAACTAAGTAATAATATGCAAAATCTTTCAGAAAATGTATGCTTAATATGTTAATATAGGAAAGGGAGGGTGTTTCAGAGAGGGAGATGGAGCTCAGGAAACTAACAGCTTTGGAATATTTTACAAGGGCAGGGCAGTACAAGATTGCTCACTTTCTGATATCAGATCATGGAATTGTCACTTTTTTGGCATTGATTTGTCTACAGCTAGCTAGATGGATGGATGGATAGACAGAGAGATAGATTAGATATATATGTATATATAGAGAGAGATAGGTAGATAGATAGATTAGATAGATAAATAGGTAAATGGATGGATAGAGAGATAGAGAGATAGATAGATAGATAGGATAGATAAATAGATTAGATAGATAGATAGATAGATAGATAGATAGATAGATAGATAGATAGATAGATAGAGATGGTCAGACAGACAGACAGACTGAATAATATATGGGCAACTATACACAACAAGGCTGTTTTTCGTTAGTGAGCGAGGTGACACCATAGACCTTGTGACATTGCATGCAAATATGGAAACATCAGTCTTGCTGTGTTTGGTTGCTCATGCATTATTTTGTTTAGTACACATTTGCTTTTACCTGCTTTTAACTATCATGAACAGTGGCAAAATAAATAGAAAACAGCAAACAGAAGTATCAGATTAGAAACATATTTTGTAAATTAAGTTCGTCCTTTTACGAAACAGTTCATTTGAGGTGTTTTCTGTCTTACTGATAGCCTTTCTTCATTATAAGCAATTGGCAGTGTAGGTACGCAGGAAGACTATGAATAAACTTGGGATTCTATGCTGTTGCAATACTGTAGTGGCATCACTACTGCAGTAGAACGGCATTCTGATATCACTACCATGATACAACAGCATCTGACAGTATACAGATTTCCATACACAACAACACTGAAACATATACTATAGATAGATAGATAGATTGACAGACAGACAGACAACTTGTTCAATAACTATTTGATTTAATGTAACTTGTGGTGGAGTAATAAGACAGAATAAAATATAGGTACATCAGAAGATACAGTGCTCCTGCACTTGCTCAGTATATCCATAACAGTATATTATTACCCTGAGAATCTGAAAGTCCTGTAAGAACTTTTTCACACAACATATTTTGGTTTATGAAGCACTCCCATTTTTTATGATTTCTCTTGCAATCACAGCAGAAGCCTCATTGCTATCAGTAATTATAGCTAGCTTGCAATAACACCCCAGCAATATTGCAATAGCTCTGTATTGCAGGAGTCAGACTGATCATAGCAGGTGGCATGCTAATTAACTGATACAGAAGCTGGCAATTATATGGTAATTCATTAAGTGAACTATTTTGCCTTTCAGGCTTTCGTAGCAAAACATTACGAGATCAAAGTACGACAGATGACAATACATTTTATATCAACAAGACTGCTATTAAACAAATATAATTACTGCAAAGGGCAAGACAAAGATTTATCATAAGGGACAATAAATTTTAATATTGGCTAAAAAAAGAAATAGAAAACAAAAGTCAATATAGATATTGTTAAATGTATGTTATGAATTGTTACAAAAATGGCTTGAACATTTCCAGATTTTTGATTGGCTGAAAGGCACATTTTGGTGTGTCATTATACAGCCATAATGTGCCAACCAGTCCTACCTATGTTCACAAGGATGCTGCGCACCCAGAGATCCATTCCTCCAATGCTATTTTAAATGAGAAATTTCAGAGCTAAACCCAGACTTTCCAAATGACTCCCTGCTCATCAGTCATCTGACCCCCCCAGCAGCCAGACAACTCGCCCAATTGTTGCAGAATGTCCTGCCAAACAAACTGTAAATCTAAATCATACTGTACCTCTTATTTTAATTTTTTTTCCATTGCTTCTGTTTCTTTGGTCTCCAGTCCTCCTTGTTACCCCTGCTGCCATTTCTGTGGCCTCCCTTCCCCCCCTCCCTTCCCCTCCCCCCATTCTGCCATTTTATGACCAACAATGTCAATCAAGAAAACCCCAACTATTGGGAAGCTGCATGCACGCATAATGTACCACTGCAATACTGTACCAAAAATGTATTCATAAGCAAAAATGCTCACTACGACAGCTGCAGAGGGACATACTCACTCCCAGTGACTTTATATATCAATCTGTAATGGATCAAATTAGCTTCAACTGCATTACAGATAGAAAGGGGGAAACATCATGAAAAGTAAATACACACCAACAATCCATTATTTATGTGTGGAAGGGAGCATGGGGGTCAGGAAACATCATGAGACATGAAAACAACACTGAAACCTAACACTCTGAAACAAACAGCCAGGGTGAAAAACACCCTAAACAAATGAAAAAAATGTATAAATAACAAAACCTGCCAAAGTTTTTTTCTGCATGTGGACGGGGGGGCAGCTGAGGGACAGATAAAGATACACATCACCTCCCTGAAATGCACAACACCATACAGTTCTGCAATAAAAATGACTATTTTTTTCAAACCTAAAAAAAGGAAACAGTTAAAAAAGTACTTTACATTTTTGTAAACTTTTTATTCATTTTGAAACTATTCTAGCCATTTTATAAGCAGAATAAGACACTCTGAGGTGTGGTTTATGGCCTGATAAGAGCATTTCCCAGGTGCTAAAGGCACTCGGGGAAAGCACCTCATGCCTTATTATTCACCTGGGGCGTGCCCTTATCAGGTCATAAACCACACCTAGTTATGTCTTATTCCTTATTTGTTTTAATAAGGATTTCAACCAGCTAGCACGGTGGCATGGTACAATTGGAAGACAGGGGCTGGAGTTCAAGCCTTGGAATCTAATGCTAAGGCTGACTTTGGTCTTGGAGTGTCAGTTAGAAGGCACCATGCTCCCTAGGAAGGATGTTACAGACTACTTAACATTAGCAAATCCTCTTCTTGCTGATGACATAACAGAATGGGCATCAGTTGGGAAGATGGCACTGCTTGCCCTCCATGCTGGCTAGAGAAATAATGCAGCTTAGGCATCCTCCAGCATGGGGGGGGGGTGGTGTCTCCAAGAACAAATACATAAAGCAAAATTTAAGAAAAGTAATTCAGCTATTTATATCAGCACTTGGTTAGTGGTCTGTTATTCTTATGTGTACTATGTATGTTGACAAAGAGACATCGGGCTCGATTCTCAAAGGTTCTTTCACAAGCTCTGCATCAAATCATGTGCAGGCCTGAACAAATTGCTACACTGAGCATCCTATTCACAAAGGTTGCCAGCATTTACCCCAGTAATGGCGGCTTATGCCAAATACATTTGGTGCAAACCCTGTAAAAAGGTCTGCAATGTTAGACCACAGAAAGCTGGTCTAACTCACAACATGTAGTGTATGGGAATCGAGAATCCCAATTGCCAGTCAGGGAATGCTGTAAGCCTCCACTCTTTTGAGAATCAAGCTCAATGTTTACAGTGCTTTTCCTAAGTCCACTTTAGCTAGGCTGGACTCCTCTTTCATGCCTTCTATTGCTTTACCCTTGAAAAACCCCTGTGTACTCATCACTATATGTTGCATATCTCCCTCTCCCTTCCCTCTCTCGAAGCCAAGCTCCTTACCCACCGTGCCTTCTTTGTCTCCAAATATTAGTTTTGTTCCTTTTCATCATGACTTGCTTCTCTCCTCTCTCCCACCCTCCTTGCTGTTACTCTCTTCTTAAGGCTTGCTTTTGCTCTCTTGCTGTCCCACACATGAAATCTACTGTTGGCCGTTGCTTTTTGGGTGTCAGCGTGGCTCAGATGGTAGCACATCCGCCTCTGGACCAGAAGGTTGTGGGTTCTCGTCCCACACTGGGATTGGACTTGCACCTAAAAATTGCAGGCATCTGAGTGCAGTATTGGGGGGTGCTGTACTGCTTGGGTGTGCCATCCTTAGGATGACACATTAAACTGAGGTCCCTTCTGCCCATCCTGGTGTTGTCCTGGTGGGTGTCCAGGTCGAAGTAAAAGAACCCAGAGCACTCTTTGCAAAGAGTAGGGAACATTCCCAGTGTTCTGGCCAACATTCCCCTTCCCATAAACTGGTTCATGCAATTATCCAGGCTGTGTGTGGGTGATGATGTGTGATATGGCTGCCACCACACATTCAGTCACTTCACTACCAGTCTAGCATTACTTGTAAAGCACTTTGGATGTATGAAAAGAGCTATATAAATGCTGATTCTTCTTCTTTCTCATTCCATTTCCCTAAATGTTGGGGCTATCTCCCCACTTACACTCGCTCTGCCCCTTCTTCTTCTGCCCTCAAATCTCTCCCCTCTGTGATTTCTCTATTCACACCTGCAGCTGCTTCTTATATTGGGATTGACTACTGTCTCCTGCCTTCTCCCTACATAGACACTTGCATAGACACTTGCACAGCCTTGTTTTGTTACTCATTGTTTAATGTTCTTTTTCCTGTTCCACAATTTACTACATGACATTTTTTATTCTTTTTTCATTATTGAAATTGTATATTTTGTTATGCTTAGTTTCATATTATTGTATTATTTTTGTACTTTGTATCTGTTCTCTTCTCTTTGGCTCCATTTCATAAGGGTGATTTTTCTACGGCAACTCACACACTAGCAATTACATTTCACTGAAAGAAAAATTGGCCCCAACCCACATAATCAATTGCCAATATGGCAACCAGATGAACATTCGAGTTTTGATTTCATGCAGGGGGCTACGCACCCCTGCACCCCCCAAATTACTACAATCAACTCCATGGGGGGAGCAGACACTGGGGAAAAGGGGAATATACAGGAGGAAGTACCGCGGCTGCAGAACACAGTGAGGAAAATCAAAATCCTAACAGCCAACACCATTCAGAAAAAAAAATATCACTACAGCAGTCCATGACCCTACCTGCCATGCCAGGCAGACAGCTCAGTGGTAGCAGAACTCATTGCTGTACTTCACCAGCAGCAGTACAGCTTCCCCAGTGTTTGCTCTCACCATTAAAACCCTCTCACAGTCACTATCCCTACCATCGCTTTCTACACCCACTCAGTATCCCATCAGCTGCGCAAATAGAGTCACTCATATTTGAGTCACTCATTTCCATTTGATGGTATACCCTTCTCTCCTCACCACCACCCCTGATGCGCATATGGAAACACGCTGTTACCGGCTCAGTATGATGAACTTTTGAAACAAGTAAATAAATGTGTGTGTAACTCTTTTTCTTTACACTTGTACTGAACCCTGAATATTCTGAAAGCAATTTTCTGGTAGTCAGGACAACTTTTTAAAATATGATAATGAAACATAATTAAGCTTTTATATATATATATTTATATATATATATATATATATATATAGTATATTATATCCCCCTTATTCTTTATTACTGAGAACATGTGAATGAAAATAGGATCAGGCTGTTCCTCCTGTTTCAGCCTCTGATGACTTCACAGTTTTTTATTTGTGAGTAACATCACAACGTGTTGCTCGGGAGACAATGATGTTGTTCACTTGGGAGCTTAAGCAACAGGTTGGTAGAAAAGAGGTCAGGAGTTATATTTTGTTTTAACTGAAATATTTGAATAGTTTGTAAGTGAAATTAGTTCTATGTGTTAAAAATTATTACCTTGAATTTGAACTGTTACTTGGGCTGTGATATTGTAGGTTTGGGGATAGTTGTTTGGCAGGGAAAATTAGAAGGAAATTTAAAAGTGTTGTTACTGAAAAGCCACTGGGGGTTGGGATTGAAGGGCTGAGTATTTCTGTTTGGGACTGAAATTTGAAGCAATAGGAGTTGGTGGGCCTGTGACATCATACGGTACCTGGTGTCTGCTTATACACACTGTTAGTGGGACCAAACACATACTGCACTGTATGTGTTTGTGAGACATGGGAACCTTGTTGGTGGGGTTGAAATTGGGTTTTGTAAATAACTAACAGTCAGTATAGAGAGAAACTGTACCCAGGGGAAAGGACTGAGAAAAGGGTGTGCTATTATAAACAGAGGAGGATAATCAAAGTGGCCATATTCCACCATGGCAGGCATCTTCGGAAGGGTTGCAGGCTGCACAGGCTGTGGGATGGCAATAATTCTAAATTGGGCCTGAGAGGAGGCTGCCACTCCTGTAGACAGCTATCTTGTATCAGGAGTGAGGTATATTGGTTAAGGAGTAAGCTGTGGGAGCTGGGGGGGTGTCCAAGGATAAGGGGTGTGGATATGGGCAGCAGAAGGGTGGGGCTGAGGGGAGGCTGGGGCAACGCTCTGAAATTACAGGACATTATGCTACAGCAAGCAGAAGGGGGGATATTAGAGACAGAGGACCCTTAGATAGGGAAGTTGATGCTAAGGGGAAAGCGTACAGGGTGAACATTCTGAATTCAAAGAGACTGGAGGGGGAAGAGTCAGGAGGGGCTGTTGTGCGGAAGCCTAAAACAGCAGACTGTGGGAAGGGAGCTCCTAAGGTGAACAGTGCAAGAGAGGAAGAAGAGGGTCAGTTTAGAGATGCAGTCAGGGGAAACTCGGGTTACTTGATGGAGGCTGACATAGAGTGTCACAATAAATTTGAGATACTAAGCATCCTAGAGGGGGAGGAAGGGGTTGGTGGAAATGAGGAAACTTATACAGAGGCCGGGGGGAGGGAGTCAGATACCCATAGGGCATCACAGACCAGCAATGGAAAAGATAGACATAGTCCCAGAGGGAGAAGGGAAATATATGTTAAGCAAATGGGGGAGATGCAACATATTCCAGACATGAGGGAGGAGAGCACGATTGGAGAGAAACTGGGAGACAAGGAGGTGGGAGAGGAGCTCCCCTTCAGCAGGGAGGTCAGTACCAAGGATGGGGCCCTAGCTAAAGGGGACCCACAGAGAGCCTCTGGAGACAGGGATACTATTACAAGGGGGATGGTGGTGCGGGGAAGGGAAACCATCAGGGCCAGGATAAATGGTTCAGATAAGAGAGGGTTAAAGGGGACACCTATTCAGAGGGGGTTTGAGTTAAGTGGGCAAAATAGTAAGGGAGGCAGAAAGGGGAGGGTGACAAGGGGGTCTCTAATAAGGCAGGAAGACTCCCATGAAATTGCGATCATGAATAAAGTGGGGGAGGGGGGCTGAGAGGGCATAGTGGAGGTAACCATAAGGATGATGGCGGTGTTAAGGTTCTGTTACTGGGAGACTCGATGATTAAAGTGTATCCATTGGGAGGGGACAGGGGGTGGATGCCATAGCCAGGTGAAGGTAGTGAGTATCTCTGGGCTGACAGTGCACAGAGCAAAGTTCATGGTGTATGAAATGGTTAGGGATTGTGGAGGAAACGGATTTCCTGGTGCATTTGGGAACTAATGATCTACAGGAAATAGCATTTGGAAATCTAAGCAAGGTTCCAAGAACTTGCCAGAGTCTGTCGGGATAATGGATGCAACATTTTTTCGGAGATATTGCCAGTACCAAAGGCCTCAGTGGAGAAAAAAATAAGCTCACAGAGGTTAATGACTGGCTCAGGAAGTGGGTGAAGAGAATGGGTTGGGGTGTTTGGAACTGGAATGGAGTTTGGGAGGATAAGGGACTATATGCCAAGGACAGGTTTCATCTTGCCCCATTAGGGAAGGAAGTCCTTAAACAGGGGATGGCTGACTACATACAAGAAAGGTGGGGTTTAAACTTGTAAGGGGGGGAAGCCCTCCCCTCCAGATGAGGGGAGTAGCCTCAAGCCCAAGGGGAGGGGGTAACAGACTGGAGGTGGAGGTTTCAGGAGGAGCAGGGGAGGATGGAAGTATAAGGAATCTGGGTGGGGTTCGACAAGGAGGATCAGGGATAAGGGGGGGGTTAGTGTTAGTAAATGACAGGAGCTTGGGAAACAAGTTGCCAGAGTTCCAGGCCATGCTGTTCGGGGATGTGCAGGCAGTCAAGGAACGTGGCCAACAAAACCATGACTGGGACCTAAAATGTACGGGGGTACACTATGCTTAGGAAGGATAGAAAGGAGGGCAGAGGGGGTGGAGTGGCTATGTTCATTAGAGATGACATAGAAATTGCTATGGTAGAAGAGGCAGAGGGAAACGTGGAGGCCTTATGGGTCACCTTACGATCCCCAGCAGGAGATAAGGTCAAGCTGGGAGTAGCATATAGGCCCCCCGGGATGAGTGATGTTCTAGAGGATGGTTTGCTGGACAACATCATTGCCCAGTGTGGTCCAAAAGGGAAGGAGTGGTGTTGATAGGGACCTTAATATGCCAGGTACAAACTGGGAACCATGTCCTCTAAGGTGGCCAAGGAGCAGAGGCTGCTGGATGGCTTCCAGGATGTGTTCTTAACACAGCATGTGATGGAGCCCACAAGGAGGGGCATGTCCTGGATGTGGTTCTGGCAGATGGGGATCTGGTAAGGGACATGGTTGTACAGGACCCCTGACTGGGAGTGACCACAATACTGTCTGGTTTCAAATAAGCATTGGGGGAGTGGGGTGAGATCTAGGACACTGGCAGTGGACTTCAGGGGCAGACTTTATGGGCATGGAAATATTCTCAAGGATCACTTGAAGGGATTACCTCAACGACAAGTGTGGAAAGGAGAGGGAGGTCATAAACGGGACTTCATGAGGCAGTCAGATCTGCGCTAAGTTGAAACGTAAGGAGCAAGGTCACATAAACCATGCTGGTGGTCCAGTGAGGTCCAGTAGCAGTCAGAGAAAGAAGGTGGCTTACAAAAATATATAAACAACAAGAGGGGATAGGATAAGGAAATGTACCAGCTTGCATCTAGAAAAGTCACCCGTATGGTGAGGGAGCAAAGTCCAGTAAAGAGCAAAGGCTGGCACAGGGATACATGGAGGGAAAAGGGTTCTTCCGGCACATTGGGGAGTGGAGAAAACTAAGGCCATCTCAGCAGATTGAGATCAGAAGGAGGGTGGGTGGAAGAGGCGAGGGACCAGGCAGAGGTATTTAACCAGTACTTTGCCTCTGTGTTCACTAGGAAGGGGGATGGGATATCCACAAAGCAAGGCACAAAGGGGATAGAAGCGGCATGGAGTGGGATCAGGGGAGCAACAGAAATGGAGCAAAAGGGAGGGAAAGGTATCCCAGGGGTGTCACATCTGGATAAGGATAAAAAGACCAGTAAGATGGAGGGGACGGATGATGCCATCCCCGCCAAAAGGGTGTGGTTTGCCCTCAAGGCCCTAAAGAAAGACAAATCTCCTGGGCCGGATGGCATTCATCCAAGAGTACTATGGGAATTGGCGGACATACTGACTGCACCCCTGGCGGAGCTTTTCAGCAGGTCACTTGAGACAGGGAGGGTACCTAAGGATTAGCGAGAGGCACATGTGGTACCAATCCATAAAGGGGGTGGGAAGTACCAGGTAACTATAGACCCATCAGTTTAACCTCGGTGGTGGAAAATTAATGGAGAGTATACCAAAGGAACGATTGGGGTTTACTTGGAGGAGGTGGGAGGTCTGGATAGTCGGCAGCATGGGTTTGTGCCAGGTAGATCATGTCAAACCAACCTTGTGGAGTTCTATGAATGGGTAACATCAGAACTGGACAGGGGTAAGCCTGTGGATGATATTCTTGGACTTCAGCAAGGCGTTTGACTCTGTCCCCACAATAGTCTGGTGGAGAAACTGATGGGTTAGGAGTAGGCCTTGATGGTCAGATGGATTGAAAACTGGATAGCTGGACGCACTCAGAGAGTAGTGGTCTGTGAGGGCTCTCGAACCCTACAGAGGTTGGTAGTGGGGTACCACAGGGCTTCGATCCTGGGTTCCAATCCTGTTTAATGCATACATATCGGACATCAGGATGGTATAGGGTGAAATGAGTCTCTTAGCAGATGACTCCAAGATGGGAGCAGTAGTTGAGGGAGAAGAGGGAGGTTGGCCTGCAAGGGACCTGGACACCCTGAAAGCTGGGCTCACACATGGAAATTAAATTTCAATATCACCAAGTGCAAGGTGTTGCATCTTGGTCGGGAAACCCTAAACACAGGTACACCCTGGGAGGGGAGGCGCTGGAAGTCTCAACAGGGGAAAAAGACCTAGGGGTCATGGTGGATACATGTATGAATAACTCTGAGCAGTACAGGAGAGCAGCTAGCAAGGCAAACAGGATGTTGGGATGCATCGTGAGGGATCACCTCTAGGAGCAAGGAAGTGATTCTGCCGCTGTACAATGGACTGGTTAGACCACACCTTGAGTACTGTGTACAGTACTGGAGACCACACTTGAAGAGGGACATACAGCTCCTGGAGAGGGTACAGAGGAGGGCAACAAAGATGATACGAGGGCTAGGGGATTTGACTTACGAGGACAGACTTGAGGAGCTCTGCCTGTTTTCATTGGAGGAGAGGAGAGACAGGGGGGACATGATTGAGGTGGGAATAAATAGGGTAAACATGTAGGGGATCTTTAGATTAAAGCAGGGAGGCATCACCAAAGGGCATGGTTTGAAGTTGGAAGGTGGAAGGGTGAGGGGGGAAAAGAGGAGGAGGTTTTTCACTGAGAGGGTGGTGGACCCTTGGAATGCTCTGCCTGGTGAGCTGGTTCAGAGATCCACAGTGGAGGCTTTAAGAGAGGTGGGACAGACACAGAAAGTTGATGTATCAGATGATGGCCTGTCCCGGGGGAGTGGGGATGGATGATAGGGGTTTCTGGAGCACAAGGGATGGGAGGGTCTCGGCACCCAACTAAGGATCTAGGTTCGAGCAGACTCGATAGACCATAAGGCCTAATCTGCTGGCAAATAGTATGTTAGTATGTTAGTATGTTAAATGGAAGAGTAAGACTTCATCTGCTATTAAAACAGGGATTTGAGCTGGCAGTATAGCCTAGAGGTTAGAGTAGCAAACTGTGAATGAGTTGGGTACATTCAGCACACTAGGGTTTGATTCTCACAACCTCCACTTGCATACTGTGTGACTCCAAGCAAGTTGCTTAACCACCCCAGTGTTCCTGGGTTGTTTCTGAAAACAGGCACTTGTGCCTAATGGGTCTTAATTGGTTACCAGAAAGAACAAAAAAAATTGAGCAGGAGGACCATGGGACAAATATTTTATCTCTGTGCAACTATCTTCGCTAATTGAGAGTGAGGGAAGATAAAAATTATGGTAATGTTGTGCCTGACTACAATGTGCATAGCCACAACTTGATTGTCAGTGACATTACGAAGTTCTAAAAATAATGGCAACCTAGTATCAATATGGGGCAGACGTAGTCAGTATTTCTGGACTGCTGCCAACTACTGGAAAACCCAATATTGCATTTAAAAGAAATGTATAGGCTTTCAAACTATGATGGTCATGGCTCATGAATATTCCTCTTTAAGCAGGGATGAATAAATGTGCTGTGCAAACATGTACTAATTTGTAAGAATTTCCTTATTCACTCTGCCACTCAGCATACCCTGTGATTCCCCAGGTAAACAGATATTTGTGCAGGATTACTTTGAATGCCTGTACACTCTTTGTGTCCACTGTCTCAGCTGATAGGTGGTTCCAAAGTTTACCACCCTCTGCAGCATGAAGTGGCCCTTATCGTTATCCCTGACTGTACCACCGCTGCACAGCGGGGTGTGCCCCTGCATCCTGTTGGTGGACACCAAATCAAACATAGGAAAAGTAAAGGCACATTGTCATGCAACTTGTAAATGAAAAGTTGCCATAAACTGCTAGATTGACACATAAAAAATATACAGTGCAAACCAAGGTCCATGCCAGTGGCAAGTTTAATAGTGGACTGTGGCAAAAGTTCCTATCACCTCAAAGCACACTGCCTCTTCTTTCTTGGGTATTTCTGTACCAAATTAAACATCTCTGTCTGTTCAGTCTTGTTGATAACCGTAAGTATGTGGAAGACTGAGATCATGTTCCCTCTCAACCTTGCTTTTTCCAAGGTGAATATGTTATGGGCCTCCTGCCAGTCCTCATAGCTCTTGTCCTCTAAACCCCCTGATTGTTTAGTAGCCCTGTGATGCACTCTCTTGATTGCCTCAGTGATTTTGATTGAGAAGCCCATAACTGCACCCAGTACTCCAGGTGGAGCCTGACCATAGCCCTGTAGAGTGGCAGGATTAATTCCCTTGATCTACTGGCCACCCCTCTTTTAATGTACCCTAGCATTCTGCATGCCCTCTTAGCAGCTGCTGCACATTGCTTGTTATTCTACAGCGCCTTGTTTATTATGACTCCCAGGTCCTTTTTCTTCCTCACTTGGAGTAGTGTCAATTTCGAAGGCTGCAGCTCAGAAAGGACATAAATGGGGGAGGCAATTCAGAGGAGGGCAATTACAATGTTGCAGGGCTTGCATGAGAAGCCTTATGAGAAGATACTGAGAGATCTTAACATGCACACCCTGAAAGAGAGGAGAGCAAGAGGTAACATCTTAGAGCCCTACAAGTACCTTACAGGAGTGAACAGTGTGCAGGATGGGAGTCTCTTTCAAACTGAGAAAGAGCACCAAGACCGGGGGCATGCGATGAAGTGCAGGTGGGGAGTTTAAGAGAGATGTGAGGAAATATTTCTTCACTAAAAGGGTGGTAGATGCCTGAAACAGACTGTCAGCAGAACTGGTGGCAGCAAAAACAGTGGAGGTCTTCAAGCATGTGTGGGATAGACACAAGAGTGTATCAAAAACAGGCAGAGAGGATGAAGGCTTGCTCAAGACCAGTTAGGGGCTGTGGAAACAGATTAGGCAGGGCACATCTAGGCAGACAGGAAGGGCAAGGCAATCATTCTCTGTTGACCTGAAGGTGACTAAACTTTGTGAAAAGGCAATGGTGAGAGCAAATGGAATGTTGGGGTGCATAACAAGAAGGAGGAAAGAGGTGATGATGCACTGTACAGATCACTGGTGAGGCCTCGGCTGTAGTACTGTGGCAAATTCTGGAAACTACATCTTCGGAAGGACATTGATGAAATAGAGGCAGTCCAGAGAAGGGCAATGAAGATGGTACATGGACTGCACCAGAAGCCCTACAAGGAAAGACTTAAGGACCTGAATATCTATTCACTGGAGGAAAGAAAGGAGAGGGTAGATATGATAGAGACTTTCAAGTACCTTAGGGGAATAAACAGGGTGCAGGTGGAAAGCATATTTCAGAGAAAACTCTGCACAAGAACAAGGGGGCATGATATGGGGCTGAAGGGTGGAAGACTCAGGTAATGTTAGGAAGTACTTTTTCACTGAAAGGGCGGTGGAGCCAAGGACCAGCCTTCCAGCAGAAATGTTGATTCTGAAAACAATGCGGGGTGTCAAGAGTGCATAAGGGTACCCTGGAGATGTGCAGAGCAGGAGAGCTACAGATCAAATAGGATCTGGGGCTCTAGCAGTGAGTAGGAACATGGGAAGACTAGATGGGCTGTATGGTCCTTATCTGCTGACAGATTCTATGTTTCTATGTGACAAACTAGGTTCCTATGCAACAAGGGGATGTCTCACAAAGTGTGCATACTGTGCCTCTGTCACCCCCCCTTCCAATTGTAGCACCTGGCATTTAGCTCAATTGAATCTGACTCCAGACGTTGGACCAAGTGCTCAGCCTGTTCAGGTACTCCTAAAATTTGTTCCTGTAGTCAAGGGAGTCCACTGTTTTGGCCAACTTCATGTCATCAGCAAACTCAAGCAACTTGTTTAAGACCCTGGCCTCCAGGTCATTGATTTAAAGCTGAGCAACAGTTGTCACAGCACAGATTCCTAGAGGATGCCACTTAGTTAGTACCCCATGCCACCGGGGGTAGAGCTAATCTAACACAACCCTCCACATTCCACCTAAAGTTAGTTAGAAATCTAGATTATTTATGCCTTGTGTGTACTACACAGAAGCTTATCATGTGCCTCAGTGACAAAGACTTCGCTGAAGTCCAGATAGACTATGTCTACAGCTCCGAAAATGTCCACTTTTGTCACCCCCTTGTAGAAAATGATCAAGTTGGTTTGACATGATCTGCCCCATGAAGTCATGCTGTCAGCATCTGATGTGTCCTGTACCCCAGAGGATATCAAAAACAGTGTCCCTCATGCAATAAATCAAAGTATTAGACTGCGACTACCAGATTAGTTAGATCATGTGGCAGTTGTTCTCAAAATGGAAAATCCAGCAGGGGTTGCTGAAATTGAAGGGAGTCAGTGAATAAACATAATTATCCCTCCAGATTATGGCATTCTTTTTATTACATTTTATTTCCAGATGTTTTATTTTTAGCAGTAAGTTGGGTTTGGCCTGTCCTCATGGCACACTCTACTCATGTTTACTTCTCACAGACCCCATCTATATGCTTTTACATGGTGCTGCTCTGCTGGAGTGCACCATAATACTCCCAGGATCATGGATTGAAAAGGCACTATCACCTACTGACTTCAAGTTGGATGCTATCACTACCAGAAAGTTGCAGAAGACCTCAGTTACTGTGCAGGATTATACCATACCAACAGAAGTGTGTGAATTAGTACCTGGCATATAGATGCTCTACAAATGTATGCAAAGTTGTAGTTTTAAAAGAGGTTTTGTAAACAAGAAACTTTTAGAATCCTTGAGAGTTCTATTAGAACCAGAAAAGATTTGCCAATCCCGCTAACTGAAAAGAGAAGTTGAAGTGGGCATAGCGTCTCACTACAGTCTGTGTTATCTGTTAATTTAATGTTTAATGGACATTTCCTGTCTCCCTGTTCCTAAATCCTGGGGCCCCACTGAGCTTTGACCACCTAATTAGCGTTAGTTTCATGTGTTGCTTTTCCAGTGTGCACTTTATGCATTAAAGAACTTGGCTGAAATCCATTTATCTATTCCCTTTTTCCTTTTTTTTTAGCTGTCAAGCCAGAATGATTTTTTGTGCTCCTTTGATCTGGATTGGAAAGTGAGTCTTGGGTGTGAAAGGTCATGAGCATTAAAGCAGTGTTTTAATCCACTATGCTCTGCCAGTCTTTCTGGCTGCAAGCAGCATGGCACTTAATGCTAAATATCCCTCTGCGTAAATGAATTCAAACACATGAATGAGCCGCAGGGGGTGCCAAGTGCTTTCTCATTTTGTAGTGATGAGAATTATACTCTTGTCCTAGTGCTACTGTGGGGATCAGGGCAATATGTGGATGATTTACTAATATGTTATCCTTTTTTTTAAACTGAGTGATGGACTTGATGCTTGTGAAAAGGGCACATTGATTTTGCTAGAAACTAAAGCTCTATATTTATCCACTGGCCATGTTCAGTGTTGACAGGCACTATGTAGGCTTTCTTACACTATTTCGCCAGTCTACTATACTGTACATCAATACTGGCTTTCAGGAGGTATGCTAAGCTCATTCTTTTCCCCCCCTAGTCTTTGATAACTAGGTAAGGGGTTACCGGGTGAGACCCACTAGGCACAAGTGCCTATTTTAAGGAATAACCCAGAAGCACTGGAATGATTAAATAACTTGTTGAAGGTCACATAGTATGTAAGTGGAGGTTGTGGGAATCAAACCCAGGTCTACTGGACATACCAAACTCAATTGCAGCTCATTACTCTAACTTCTAGGCTATACTGCCTGCCCAGTATCTATATAGAGACAGCACCTATTCAGGAGCCTGCTTTGAGACAAGATTGCTATCATAAAAATAAAAGAGCCATAAGTAAGTTTGTGTATATTTTTAATGCCACCTTTTGAAAGAGTTGGAATTTAAAAGAAATTCTTATAACTTTGTATTCTAGGAAAATTATGTCAGTGCCACGTAGTAAAAGTCCTTCATACGAAAAATCATTTTCAGCAGCAGAATTTAGATTTTCTCAGTTATCCACAATCCGTTCACTGGTTCAGGGGCAATATACTGTAGGTTAACTGATAGGTAGATATGAAGCTTGTTGATGCATAGTAAATTGCTTGTACTTGCATGTTTAGTACTGTTGGAAGTTGAAGCATGAATTATAGGCAGTTTGAATGTTTTTTCAAGTAGTATGCTGTTAGCACAACAAAACCCCTACAGCAAAAGCAATGTCGGTGTTGCAATCTCATCGACAATCATTCCGTCATTTGGGATTTTGCAGCACCAGCCATCTTGCCCCCCAGGGGTTTTGCACTGTTTTCCCCTACAGCTCTGAACTGGAAATAATTATATAAATTTTTGGGGGTGCGGGGTTCAAAGCCCCCCCACAAACAGCAGGGGTATGCCATGGTGCATTGTTGCGATAGTCGTTGGTCAGCAGGATTGCTTGGTGACATGGTTGCCAGCCAGCAAATCCTTGCCGATGTAAAGTCAGTCAACATCCTTGATGTCTAACCGGCATTGTGTAACCTTTTCACGGTACTACATGTGGTTGTTCAGTCTCTTTGTCCCCAGTATTTATTTATTTAGTTTTTATTTACCAGGTAGAGTGCACTAGACAAGTATTTGCCTATTTTCATGCACAGCCTAGTAGAGTACAACCAGTAAACAATAGAATGTATGACAATGCCAACTCTGGAAAAATATTACAAGAAGGTAATGCACAAGGTATAAACATGTGTACAACCTACAGTACTATAGCATATGAACAAAATGAGAACTGCAGGAATATTATACACATAGGTAAATAGCCATAATTCAAAGACTGGGAACAGATGCATACTGCCAGATATTGTAAGTGGTGCGGGTACTGGTTTCTGAAAGTGTTGGTAATGGAACAGAGCCTGATGTCGGCAGGTATGGTGTTCTATAATTTAGGGGAAGAGATTAAGAAAGCTATCTCACCTGATTCGGTCCTGGTGCTTGGTATGACTAGTAGGCCAAGTTCAGATGATCTAAGTGGTCAAGCATTTGAACAGGGAGCTAGGAGGAAGATGAGAGACACCATGTATGATACCTGCCAAGGAGAGATCTCATTGGGTGGATGAGGGAGCCAGCCAAGTGTGCAGTGATGGGCAGATCAGTTACTAGCAAGGGCAAAATGACAAACATTGTTATATGTCACATCCCATTTGTGTAGTGTAGACTTTGAGACTTCAAAAAAGATAGGCAGACTGTAGGATAGTCTGGGGAGCAGAATACACCAGGCTATGGTGATACAGGCACTGGGAGAGAGGTTACAGCAAGCTCTGTAGGCAAGCTCAAGTTTGACACTGATAGCCTTATACAGTAGGTAGATGCTTCATGGCATGAAAAAATCTTGGCAAAGTTCAAGCATAACACCCTGGTAGTTAAAGGTTGGGACAGTTACCAAAGGTGTACCATTTTTGCAAACCACTGTGAGAGAAAATTGGGTATTCTTTAAACAAGGGAGGGAGGCAGATCCAAATAGCATGGCCTGGGATTTGGTAGCATTCATTAAAGACCTGTATCTGGACCCCATCAGCCGACACTTTCTGTGTTTCTATGTACTTGGTTCTAAAGAAGAAGAAGAAGAATCAGCATTTATATAGCGCTTTTCATACACAGTATCCCAAAGCGCTTTACAAGCAATGCTAGACTGGTAATGAAGTGACTGAATGTGTCGTGGCGGAATATCGCACATCATCACCCACACACAGCCTGGATAATTGCATGAACCAGTTTATGGGAAGGGGAATGTTGGCCAGGACACTGGGAATGTTCCCTGCTCTTTGCGAAGAGTGCCCTGGGTTCTTTTACTTCCAACTGGACACCCACCAAGACAACACCAGGATAGGCAGAAGGGACCTCGGTTTAACATCTCATCTGAAGGACGTCATATCCCAGCAGTACAGCACCCCCAATAATGCACTCAGAGGCTAGCGATTTTTAGGTGCAAGTCCAATCCCGCTGTGGGACGAGAACCCACAACCTTCTGGTCCAGAGGCGGATGTGCTACCAACTGAGCTCGCTGACACCATATGACATGCTATACTTTCATTAGAGTTGGTAGAAGACTATTAGCCCATTTAAAAACCCTCGCCCACTTCTCAGTGGTTTTATCCCTTCATTTTTTATGTCTGACATGTATTTATACAAGCTTTTTTTTTTTGAGTCTCTGTTGTGGTGGCACTTATTACGGATACATGCCAGAAAACCAGCTGAGAGGAAGGACGACGACAGAAGCAAACAAAACAGGCAGATAGTCAAAGTGGACCAGCAAACTGCCAGTGGGAGCAGCAGGCACCTGGATTTTTGAACTTGAAATGATGGCCACAAAAGGACAAATCAAAGACTTTTTTTTAAAACCATACATATTTTTGGGGTGGAAATTTATTTTTATGCCCCCTTTGTCTCTTCTGGGACTCCTTCTAAACCCTCATGGGTCACTAGTCTGTCCTTCTTTCCCTGCCAGTATGGAGGATGTCTATCCCCAATTGAGCCTTGGCTTACCCCCAAGGTGGGGACAAGATGAAGGAGCAAGCCCTAGAGCTTTCTGAGTTTCGTTGAGATCCTAACTCAGATGGCAGGCTGGGAAACAAGCTAGCGCTAGGGGTCCATCATCTCTCAGTCAGGCAATGCTTTTTCTTGTGCAGTTTTCACCACCCCTCCAGAGTCATGTGGACTAGGGCTGCAAGTGCAGATGTCACCAAGTGATGTCACACACAGCCAGCATGACTCCAACCACCCATGGTCATGTCAATTCCAACTGCCCACTGCATCCTGGGGCCAATGTGGCTGCAACGGATGGAACCCACCCTCCCCAGGGAAGGACAGCATTCTCTTGGATGCTCAATCCTTTCCCCCTGGCAGTCCCCAATGACCAGGGCCTGCTACCAATCCCTAATCACTAGCATCACGAGTGGTAGAACTACTGCTGCACCGGGGGTCTGCTACTAAAACCTTACTTATAAATGTGATCATGCAGGCCAGCCCACCAGCGCAGTGGTTGGATTTCCACTTCCGATACCGGCGACTCGGGTTTCAGGAATGGACCCAGGTTGTCGGAGAGCCAGCCGGGGGAAGAAGGATCGAGTGTCCATAGGACTGCTCTTCTTCTCTGGGGGGAGGAAGGCTGGAGTATTCTGTGCCACAGTGACACCTAGTGGAGGCTGGGTGCATCGCATGCATCAATGCCAAATCAAAGTTAGGGACAGGTCGGATGCAGGTCGTCATTGCACATCCCCGCCCCTGTTCGCAAAAAGGGAGAAAAACAACATCATCTGCCTGGCTGTCCTAATGAAGCTCAACCCCTGATGCCTCGATCAGCCACCAGGAGCCAGCTCCCTGACTAGATACATGTAGCACAGCCCAATATGGGGGTCGGTGCCTCGACCCCACTCTCTGGGGGGCAAGCCAGGGATGACAGGGTGAGTGTAGGCATGTCCGGAGGTGGAGGCAAGGGGGTCCATGACTGGAGCAGAAATTTGATGGCTGGCAAGGGGACCAAAAAGTATAATAAATAAAAAAAATAAATAAATGTGATCATGCATTGACAGTAGTGCATATTTCTAGTATGTAGTATGCATCAAGCATTTCTGTTTTTAATTCACTTTGTTGCTTTTTCACTTAATTGCACATTTACTTATTGCACCTGAGCACTTTCTTGTCCACTGTTACAGGGGATAATCATGACTACCTGAAGAAGGTGGAATACTCCAACAAAACATAAGTACATTTTGCACGTCATGGTGATCATGATGTAATTGCCACAGGAATGTGTACATGGATGAGAGTGCCAAAGAACAATGGAATTCTATTGAGCAGTTCTGCCGTCTTACATTCCCGTTGAGCAAAGATTACCCAAAGACAAAAACTTTGCACCATCTTACTGTGCTGGACTATGGATGCTTGAATGGATCATGAGTAGTGGCTCAGGCCACACAAGTATGAACTGCTTTTAGGGGTCAGGAGGCTACTTCAATTAAGTAAAACACAAAAAAAGACCATACCTCAACTGAAGCAAGTGTTTATAAGCAGTATTGTGTCTGCAGATTTTTTTTAATTGTGAATATATGCACTGTTATGCATTTTGATTACTTTACATAAAACACTTGCTAATAACAGAGTGTGTATGCTCATATTTCTCTTCAGAGATCTGCACTTCAGTGCAACTAGTATAAATCTGAATGCCTTAGACAGAGCACCTAGCGATTTAAAGAGGCCCAGTGAAATTGCCACCTTTTTCCTTTGGTGGAAAATGTGTTAGATGGAAGAATCCAGAGGGTGGTCATGTGGGTGAAATTCTCTGATTTGAGAGAAGTCACCAGACCAGGGGGGTACCACAGGTTCGGTGCTTGACCCAGTCTTGTTTAACATGTTTATAAGAGACACTGGATACAGTATAAAGGGGAAGGTCTGTCTGTTTGCAGACGTAACCAAGCTATGTGGGAGGGTAGATACTGCTGAGGGGATACAGGGCCTTAAGAAAGATCTAGGTATACTAGAAAGGTGACCTGGAATATGGCAGCTTGGGTTCAATGCAAAGAAATGTACAGTCATGCATATTGGAAGTAAGACCCTGAAGACTGACTACTAACTAGAGGGGGTCCAGGTCATCAAACTGGAAAAAGAGAAACACTTGGGGGTAGCTATCCCCAGCAATCTGAAATGATTGATGTAGTACAAGAAGGCAGCAGCTTAAGCAAACAAAATACTTGGCTGTTTTGGGAAGAGAAGGATCATGAGCATGAGGGAGGAGGTTATACTGCAGTTGTACAGAGCCTTGATGCAGCCACACCAGGAGTAAAGTGTGCACTACTAGAGACGCTACCTGACAGGGGATATAAGCTTGTTTGACTTGATGAAAATGATCCCGAGACAGTAGGACAAGACACATGGGGACAATCTAAAGAAACTCAACATGCATTCGCTAGAAGAAAGGAGGGAGGGGGAACATGTCTGAAACCTTCAAGAATCTAAAAGTTATCAACAAGGTGCATACTGGGGGACCTCTTCTGTCTTAGTGGGAAGGAGACCACAAGAAGAAAGTGCTATAAGCTGGCAGAGGGAGGTTCAGGAAGGAGGTCAGAAGAATACTTCTTCAAAGAATGAGTGGTGGAGGGATTGAAAAGCACCCAGAGGAGGTTGTCTTTCTAGAAATGGTGAATGGTTTCAACAGTGGGTTTGACAGGGTTAAAGGGAGTGTCTGGGTAACTGAGAGCAGAATGCAAGAAAAGTGTGAATGGGGGGGTTCATAGTTGAAGGGGAGGGGGCAGAGCCCACAGTAGGTGTGGAGAAGGGGTTCCAAAATTAGAGCAGACTAGACAGACCAGTAGACCTTCTTCTGCTGGCTGCTGCCTTGTAAGTTCGTATGTTGAAAATGCACCCTGGGCTTGTTGGATCATGACTGGAGCCACTGGACTTGCCCCCCCCCCACCCGTCTACAGAAACAATCAGTCTCCCCAGCCTCCTGGGCTCATCAGACTGTGGCTGGAGCAGCTGGACCCGCCCCCCAGCTGTCCACAGAAACAATCAGGTACACTTTCAGAATGGACTTGGTGTCCCATCATAGGCTGGCTGTTTTTGAAATTGGCGCCTTTTCCTGCGATGGTGCCGCATCAGCTTTAAAGCCTGCAGTTATCTACTTTACTTCTAAAGCTGCATTCTGGCTGCTAGTAAAATCATTAAGGGCTGCGTCATTAATTTTAGACCCCTAAATCTGATTAAATTTTGTTTGAGGGTCCATTTGTGCTCTGGCAACCCTCATTGGTCTTTAAAGTGCTCCGATTGGAGAGAAAAGTTTATTCTGAGATCATAAGTTTATTCTGAGCTTACTTATTTCTTTAAAAAAACTTTGGTCTTTAAGCTCATTTAGTTCTTTAAAAAACTTTGGGCTTTGAGTACTTATTCAGAGCTTATTTAAAATATTTTTTTCATAGCTCACTTATTTTCAGGGGCTTACCTGCCTGTAGAAGAGAAAAGGAATGGACACCTGCAAACTGCTGCTGGGCAAAGTTGAACTTTCTTTTGAGTTTATCCCAACTTGTATAATTTCATTCAGTAATTTCTATGTAGTCCTTGCAAACTGTAATACTCCTGTATTTGTGGCAAAGTGTGATTTAGAGCAGGGGCCAGGTTTCTGATGGCAAACTTTTAATTAAAGCAAAGTCCAGTTTAGCTGTTTAGCAGTTTAGCTGTTCTTTTTTTCCAAATTGAAATACTCCTGTATTTGTGACAAAGTGTGTTTTAGAGCAAGGTCCGGATTTCTGACATTGGAGTTTTAGTTAAAGCAGAGTCCAGTTTAGCTGTTAATTTTCATTTTTTTGTCCAAACTGAAATACTCCTGTATTTATGACAAAGTGTGAATTAAAGCAGGGTCCAGGCTTCTGATGTTAAAGTTTTAGTTAATGCAAAGTCCAGTTTAGCTGTTTAGCAGTTTAGCTGTTCATTTTTATGTTTGCTTGCACGCATGTGCAAGAAACATAGTGCCATCATCTGAGTTTTTCAGAGGTGTGTCAGCATCTTCCAAGTCAGTCAGTGTGTTTGCAGGCATGGTCACAGTTCTCCAATCATTGCTGGAGCTGTCTATGACAGCAGTTGAAAATGCAGTGGCATACAGTTGAAAGAGAGAGCTATGCTTCAGTGAGCAGCTCCTCACCCCCTCCACACACACATACAGATCAACTGTGTCAGTTACCTGATAGGATGGGGTAGTCTTGTCTAGCTTAGAGAGACAAGCCACACATCATTACTTTAATAAACTGTTCCCTGCCACAGCAGGACCACCAAAATGTGTGGGTGCCTAACGGTCCTTACACATGCCAGTTCTCCAAAGCACACCTTCATGGACTCCATGGGTTCTAATCCTCCAGAAAAAAAATACCTCAGCATTGATGTGAAAATTCAGACTGTATGTGTAATTCCAAGTGTTTTCTCTTACTAGACTGTCAATGTGAACTCCCCGCTGCTAAAACCTATGCAAACGAACTTGAGCATACTGTACTACCTGCAGCTGAAGCAAAGAACAGCCAGAATGCACAAAGGAGAACATACTGCTATGCGTATCAGTAGCAGCCAGTGGGGGAGGTTTTCATGACTGAAGCACTTTAATGCACCTTTTAGTGCTTTCATATACACACCTCTGTGTGGTAATTCACTAAACTGCACACTTAGTCTGGTAATGCAGCTTCAAAATATTTTTTTTTTCTCTGAATTGCCGTGAGCTGGCATTTAGATAGAATCACACAGCTCTTTCTCAGATCAGATGCTCAATGAAGTCACATCGCCTTGTGACCCTAAACATCTTAGGGTTGGACATGTGCCCTAACAAAATAGCGAAAACTAGGTATAGAAAAGGAAAACACAAATTCAACCGTAGCTCACAATTGAATCCACCCTTTCCTCCAGCGAATCTGAAGCTGCCTAACAGCCCACCCCTGGGTGCTCATGCACTCCCTCCACCCGCACAACATATGGCCGACAGGGGCTGCTGTTGCATTTTATTTCATAATTTCCTGATCCCGCTGCTGCCACCATACTGATACAGTAATTCTTTTTATGGCTCAAAAACTGCTTGACATTAGTTGAATTATAAATGGCATCCCTGTTTGATGCTGTGGTGCGGAATATGGTGGTGCTCAAATTTTAAGCCAAGTATTACGTGCAGATATGTTGTTGTTGACTCATGTCACTTACCATTTTATACAGCTATTGATTTTTTCAATTCACTTTTGCTGACAAATGTTGATCGCAGGGATTCTAGTGTCACAATTCAGTTCAGCGACGTGTAACATCTTAGTGCAGATGGTAAGTAACTGTTTTAAAATGCTGAAAAAGTTAACAGCCATGAAAATGCATGAACTTTTTTCTTCAGTGTCTGGAGCTGTAGTGGTGCTATTGGCAAGTGCATGTCCCTTTGCTCCAGATCTATCAGTGAGATGTCTAGTCTGTGCAATGGACAGTGGCTGAATGTTATCAGCTGACAGTTTTAATTTCATTACCAACTGATAAATATTCAGGGCTTTGCAAATGCAACTTTGCTGGTAGCATAGTTTCATGCCCCCAAGTGTCTGTCATCAGTTAGTGGTTATATCTTAACTGATGATCACAAAAAGTATGAAAAGATTTGCCATTGAGTAATGTAAATGCTAATCCACCTAAGCACCTTCAGGCTGCAAACAGAATTTGAACGATAGGGATTCTGGACCGTGTATACCTCCGCGCACAGCAACGTTAATAAGTTTACTTATTCTCAGGACATTGTTTCACTTGCCCTCTCCCCACTATGATCCTGGTCACCTGAAATAAACCTGACATTTAGTATCTGTTTTACATCTTGGCTCAGTTAGGCAATCAGCGCTGTAAGAACATAAACGGACATATAAATGGGGACTATAAGAACATGGTCACCTGAAATAAACCTGACATTTTAGTATCTGTTTTACATCTTGGCTCAGTTAGGCAATCAACACTGTAAGACCATAAAAGGACATATAAACGGGGACTATAAGAACATGCCATGGGTGCTCGTGCCTTAGTCCAGCTGTGCAACATCAGCCTGAAGCTCAGGTAGGGCTTACTGTCTACCACTTTGTTCACCCCCCCATGTACCTGTACCATTTCACATCCTCCCTTGCCTTAGTCCAGCTATGCTACATCAGCCTGAAGCTCTGGTAGGGCTTACTGTCTACCATTTTGTTCACCCCCCCATGTACCTGCACCATTTCACATCCTCCCTTGATCTACAGTGAGTGGATCCCTCATTCATACGTCACATATGCACGCACAAAAAAAAAAAACCTGGTCTTCAAAAATTAAGATATATTTATTATATTTGTTATGTTTGCTTGCACTCATGTGCAAGAAACATAGTGCCATCATCCGAGATTTCGGAGGTGTGTCACCCCCTCTTCCAATTCAGTCAGTGTGTTGGTAGGCGTGGCCCCTGTAAGCCAATGCATGCTGGAGCTGTCTATGACAAGCTCCAAAATGCAGTGGCATACAGTTCAAAGGGGGAGCTACGCTTCAGTGAGCAGCGATAAGATATCACTTGCTTGTCGCGCAGCCCCCCACACACACGCACACACGCACGCCCGCATGCATGCACACACTGTATAGCTGACAGGGTGCCTAACTCCCATCAGCTGTGCTGCACTCCCTCCACCCCCAAAGCCTTCCAAATGCCATGCTGGGTGCCCACCCCAGAGTGGCAACTCATGATATAGCCCGGCGGTGCCCCAATCCCGTCGGCTCCACTGTCCTCACCCCAGTACTGGGTGCCATGCTGAGAGCCCACCCAGCATGGCAATCAGCTTTGGCAGACGGGTGCCTAATCCCCTGTCGGCTGAACGCCTCCAACTATCTTGTGCTATGCTGGGAGCCCACCCCAGCATAGCAAACGTCCGCTGTCATTGGAAGCAAAAGAACACCTGTAAAGAAAAACGGTCCCACGAGTATCCCTGGCCCTCCCACAACCCGCACCCACCCACTGCGCATCCCTGCTCTCCACACACCCCTCTCACCCCATACTTACCTCTGGACCTTGGCGATGATCTTCGTGGACCGGGAACACATCTGCACTCTTCAACGCCGACGCAAACTGAGGAAATGCCGGTAAGCTGTATAATGGGCTAGATAGGGGTTTTTCAACTTTGTTGCATATCTCAGGCATTTTTTGGAATTTTTGCACCAAATATTCAACATGGGGTTTTTGGGACCCCTTCTCATGAATGATGTCACTGTCATGGCATTATTAAGGCCCAAAGGGTGATTTCACAGTCACTGTGCGAAATCACCTTTTGGGACTGATTAATGAAATGACACTGCCAGTGTTCATAAGGTGGGCTCTCAAGAAGCCTATTTTGAAAATTTGTTGGAAAAATTTCAAAAAACGACTGTTGTACGAGTGTGCGTTGTGCAGTTCCTATGCACGCTTGGAAGTTTGCGAATTTTCAATATTTACACTCCAGATTTTCAACATTGCCATTTTACCACACCTCCTTATGAGCAGTACAGCTGTCATTTTTCACATCTTGCCCAAAATGTGTTTCCGGCCACATAGCGCACAATGGCGCAGTTGATATGCGAAATCAATGTATGGGACACATTAAGAAAATCACAGTGACACTGTTCATGAACAGAGGTCTTAAAATGGTTATGTTGAAAATTTGGTGAAAAAATTCCCAACAATGACTGTTTTATGAGCGTGCGTTGAGCAGTTCCTATGCATGCTCATAAGTTTGCAAATTTAATATTTTCACTCCAGATTTTCAACATTGTCATTTTATTACACTTCCTTATGAACAGTACAGCTGCCATTTTTCATATGCCGCCCAAAATGTGTTTTCGCACATATAGCGCACAATGGTGCTGTTGGTGTGCGAAAGCAATGTTTGGGACAGATTAAGAAAATCACAGTTACACTGTTCATGAGCTGAGGTCCTAAAATGGCTATTTTGAAAATTTGATTACAAAAGTCCATAAAATGACTGTGTTACGAGTGAACATTGCGCAGTTTCTACGCACCTTCGTAAGTTCATGACTCTGTAATATTTTAAGTCCAGATTTTCACCAGTGGCATTTTTCCACACTGCCTTATTTACAGTACAGCTGTCATTTTTCACAACATGGCCAAAGTGTGTTTTCACACTTTCAGCGCAGAGATGCGTGGTCGCTGTGGGAAATTATTGTTCGGGACAGATATAGAAAATCACAGTGACACTGTTCATGAACGGAGGCACCAAAATGCCTGAGTTGACAATCTGCTGTAAAAATATCCCCAACCTAATTATATTATGGGTATGCATTACACAGTTTCTATGTACGCTTGTGACTTCAACATTTTTTTAAATATTTTTACTGCAGATTTGCAACATTGCCATTTTTTACACCTCCCCATGAACAGTACAGCTGTCATTTTTTACATCCTGTTTGGAATATTTTTCCACCTGTGGTGCTAAATGCCGTTGTCGCTGTGCATAAGCAGCTTTCGGCTAAGAAACTGATTTTCTCCCTGTTCATGAGGTGGGGTCACAAAAAAACCATGTTGAACATTTGGAGTGAAAATACCAATGAATGCCTGAGGTATTAGGGTTTCCAACCATAACGCCCAACCCTGAAGAGAATGACAGGCATCGGGTGTGACTTGGGATTCTTGCCTGTAATGTTATACCATTCCACACCCTGCAGCCAGTGAGAGGCACGAGGTATGCCTTGGACTCTTTGGCCCCAAAAATTCTATTCTTCCCATATCGCACCCATCTCACTGTATTTTCTAATGGAATGGGGTGCGATAAGGACCAAAGACTCAAGGAACACTGTGACACTTGCCAGTGTCTGCAGGGTGGTGTACTGAAATGGTGTGGCCATTATGCCTGACGACCCAAAGGCACACCCCAATGCCTGTCACTCTCTGCAGGGTGGTGGTGGGGTTGGCTTCAGTTCAATACTTCACTGCCATTACTATTACGCAGCTCTGTAACTTCTACACTACCACTGCCAATGCCAGCAAGCAAACATTCGGCATTGACAAATGCTTGTTATTTTTTCCCTTTTCTCTGTCTCCAGCCTAATTTAAATCAGTCTCTGTAGCTTGAAATTTGCTTCCTCCACAATCCATCTGCTCTGTTTACTATCCCTTTGTTACCTGTAGCCCTCAACCCTCCCATGATATCTTAACCTCTACTCCTTTCTTCCACAGTCCCCCCAGCCCCCTGGGCTCATCAGATAGTGGCTGGAGCCACTGGACTCACCCCCCGCCCATCCATAGAAACAATCAGATAGCTTTCAGAATTGACTCAGCGTCTCATCATTAGCTGGCTGTTTTTGAACTTGGCACCTTTTCCTCAGATGACACCACATCAACTTTAAAGCCTGCAGTTATCTACTTTACTTCTAAAGCTGCATTTTGGCTGCTAGTAAAATCATTAGGGGCTCCATCATTCATTTTAGACCTCTACATCTGATTTAATATTGTTTGAGGATCCGTTTCTGCTCTGGCAACCCTCACTAGTCTTTAAAGTGCTCCAATTGGAGAGAAACGTTTATTCTGATCTCATAAGTTTATTCTGGGCTCATTTATTTCTTTAAAAAACTTTGAACTTTAAGTTCATTTATTTTTTTAAAACACTTTGGGCTTTAAGTACTTATTCAGAGCTTATTTAAAATATTTTTTTATAGCTCACTTATCTTCAGGGGCTTACCTGCCTGTAGAAGGGAAAAGGAATGCTGCTGCTGGGCAAAGCTGACTTCCCGCCACTGCTGGGTGTTGGCTCCCAACTCTTCCCCCACAATGCCCACCCTTTGCTGGCCTTTCTTATATAGCCAGTGTTGGGTCATGTGATTATCTAAGTCCCCAGTTTCCCATTTGCTCGTTTGTTTCTGTCTCCACCAGAGGGAGCATAACTGAGCTCAGCTTAGCTGTTGACTATGTTTTGATTTATCACTATAGCTCAGATTCCTTGGTTTATTTATTTAACATACTTCAGGATTACAACCTTTGAATCAGAGACTCATTTACAAAGGCTCTGCATCAGAGTACAAAAAACAGAACATACATAATACATAGTAACAGCATGATGGAATTATAGGTTACACACGAAAATTATATTAATAACAGGAGTACATGATTACAGTTGCATACAGTCATGTTTCACATTACATTTTGGAAAAATTAGGCAGAGTTCAGCAGCTGTCATAACAGATCTCGAACTGGTCATACTTTAGGCACTGGCTAGCTATGACTGTTACTACAGTTGAGTGGAAGACTAGTGCAGTAAACATATGCGAACAGCCACAAGGCCTTGTAAGGAGGTTGACAGTGATGTAGCAGTAAGGTAGAGCCTATCCAGATGGTACATAGGCACCGCTAAGAAGCATGTATATGTTCTTTGAGTGCTACATGAAGGGACCTAATTTGGGGATGGAGGATATATTTGAGGGGAGTTAATTGTACCAAGTAGGTGCCCTGAAGGAGAAGGACCTTTGGGCTAATGAGGTCCTGATGCTTGGGGTCAACCATATCTGTTTGCTGGTGGTGCAGGTATTCACCATGGTGTGGCAGGATTGGAGTGCGGCAGATCCCCCCAATGGGGAGATCCCCAGGTGAATTTTTTTTGTAAGAAGACAGGTTTGGTAATGTATTCTGTCATCCAGGTCTAGGAGGTTTGTCAGGGAATACAGGTGCAGGTGTGGGTATGCTTATCTGCCCCGATAGAAGTCTGCAGCCTTATTTATGGCCAGATGGATTTTGTTCAGCACTGTATGATTGGCAGCTGAGTAGATGGTAAGCTCATAGTTGACAAGAGAGAGGACCAAGACAGGGACAGCCAGGCTAACGGCTTCAAGGGGTAAACAGGTTCTGTGCCTGAACAGTAGCCCAATGCGGGCATTGATAGCTGAAGACAGGTTGTTTATGTGCGAGTGGAGGGAGAGGTGGGAGTCAAAATTATGCCTAGGTATTTATGCATGAGTACCTGCTCAAGAGGAAGGAGAGAGTGGGAGAGGATTTACAGTTGCATATTCTTGTCCTTATTCTGATGATGGGCAAAGAGCATGGCTTTAGTTTTTTTCACATTGACTATGAGTCTTTGGTCTATGAACCAGTTTTCAATGTGGTTAAATGCATATTGGAGGAGTGGTTGCAGAGAACTCGGATCTTGGTGTGAGGCAAAGAGAACTGTGTCATCTGCATACAGCAACAGATTACCGAAGCACGACTTGGGCAGGGCATTCACGTAGATGCTGAACAGCAGTGGGCCAAGAACTTGAGCCCTGGGGAACCCCAGAGCAGACTGACAAGATGGAGGACAGGGTAGTGTGTATTTTGATGCATTTTGACTGGGCTGTGAGATAGCTGTGAGCCAGGCTATTGGTCCACTGGAGAGGCCTAGGTGTTGGAGTGTGTGTAGGAGTAAGGGGTGGGAAATAGTGTCAAAGGCCTTTGACAGGTCGATGAAGATAGCTCCCATGAGGTGTTTCTTATCCAGGGCAGAGTGGATGTAATTGCAGAACTCAGTCAGGGTTGTGGTGGTACTGTGCCCTGACCTGAAGCCATGCTGCTCCCTGCACAGCAGATTGTAAGTGAGAAGATAATCAGTAAGTTGGGTAGCTATGATCTTTTTAAGGGCTTTGAAGGGGGAGGAGGATGGAGATGGGCCGGTAGTTATTGGGGAGTGTACAGTCACCACTCTTTAGTATAGGGGTGATAGTGGCCATCTTCCAGGTTAAAGGGAACTGCCCCAGACACAGGGAGTAGTTTAGGAGGTCAGTCAGTGGGGAGAGAATGGTGTTGAGTACAAGCCCAAGGACCCTCATATCAAAAGAGTCCTTACAGTAGCAAGAGCCAAGGAGGGCATTGGTGAGACATGGCCTAGCCTTGTTCATGGACACTACTTTGACGTGGAAGGGGGGATACTGTAGGTTAGGAGGCTGAGTGACCGGAGTAGGATCAATGTTTAAGGTAACTAGGGATGGTGGGGTGCCAGGTTTTGCCATTCAGTTCCTTGATGTTATCTCAAAACAGCTGTGAGTTCCCCCAGGAGGAGGCTAGGGTTGCTTTTGTAGTATTCAGATTTTGCCTGCTTTATTGCTCAGGTGAATTTGTTGCAGGCTGCTTTATAGGCCAGCCTATCAGCTTGTGAACCAGAGGAAACTGCTTTCCTCCAGAGGTCATCTCTGTGTTTGATCTGCTAGAGCAGTTCGGTAGAGACCCAGGCAGCATTGTGCTTCTTGGTCTGTACATTAAAGAAAGGGGCATATATATCACTGGCTTTATTAAATGAGTGGGTAGATTAGTCAGGGGCTTCATCTATGGTGGGTGTCTGAGAGATTGGGGACCAGTCCCAGCAGTTTAGGTATTTCCTAAGTTTGACGAGGCCACCAGCTTTGAAGCGGCCCCGGGATATTTTGTGAAATTTGGACCTCTGCTGAAAGCATGACCATGAGAATATAATGGGGGAATGATCACTTAGTGAGTCAAGGGGGACCACAAGATTAGAGATTTTGTTAGGATGGATTGTGAGTAGGAGGTTGAGCAGGGTGCTAGAGCCATTAGTGGAGTTCAGTCTTGTGGGTTAGTTGACCAGCTGGGTGAGATCAAGAGCAGCGAAAGAGTCTTTGATCTGCGAGGTCATGCTGAAAAGCCAGTTCACATTTAAATCCTTGACTATGGCATGCTTTGTTTTTGGGTGGGAAGCTGGAGATGAAGTTAGCGATAGACTGTATTGCCTGAGCTTGGTTTCTTGGGGGGATGTATGCTACAGTGAAAGTTAGAGGGGACCCTAGAGGGATTCGGAGTAAGCTTTAGTGATAGGTCTTAGGCATTGTGCTCTAGCAAGGGTATAGGAAGCCCATGACATATGATGGAGTCACGGATGTACACCGCACACCCCCTTCCACACTGGCCTACTCTATCGGTTCGGTGGAGGGTGAAGCCTGGGAAAGCGACCGTCGAGTTGGATATTT
Organism: Neoceratodus forsteri; assembly: GCA_016271365.2. Taxonomy (NCBI): domain Eukaryota; kingdom Metazoa; phylum Chordata; order Ceratodontiformes; family Ceratodontidae; genus Neoceratodus; species Neoceratodus forsteri. The sequence goes on along the minus strand of CM028129.1, from coordinate 467,097,663 downwards.
TTGGGGACAGCCAAGTTTCTGTAAAGTCCAGAACATCTGGTTGATGTTGCAGTAGCCAGCAGTGGAGGCTTGCTGTTTTTTTGTGCAGGCTACAGATATTCTGTGCAGCTACTCTAAGCCCATGGTGTGAGAAGCTAGGGCTGGGTATGGCAGGGCCTGGGTTAGGATGGACATTCTCTGAGGTGAGAATAAGAAAGGCAATGAAAAAATTACCAAACAGAAAAAAGCTCCCTTATACCAAAACTCAAGGGAGCTGGGTGGCTACTTTTGATAAAGTCAGAGTCAGTGCACTTATACCTCTGAATCAAAATATCACAATACAAACATTCAGTAGTACCAAAACCACCTATGAGGTCAGCACTTGAATACTATCAGAAAAATGGATCAGTCGCTCTGAGAATGACCTGAGACAGTCGATATGTAAGCGTGCTTCCTGGTTTGTAAGCTGTCCACATGTTTTGCATGCTGCAGTCACTAACCCAGTTTATTTCACCTCGAATACTTATGTTTATTTGTGCATGGCACTTTAGTGATATCTATAGCAGCGTTGCGTGATTTGCACTATTAAATGCCTTATTTGCACCGAGGAGAGACGGGTCCATTTACCGAACAGCATTAGCAATTTGGGATGCTATCAACATCTTCAATTTGAGCTGGAGGTGGATGGCTTTTTAACATGTAAAAGTGGTGAGAAAGGAGTTTTTTTTGTAATAACTGTTGCTCAGTTCTACCAATAAATGTCAAATATGGGATTATATGCATTGGGCTGATCCATTTATCCATTTTTCTGATAGCATTCAAGCGCTGACCTCATAGGTGGTTTTGGTTCTACTGGATGTGAGAAAGGCAATGACTCTGAGTAGGGCGAAGGATTGCTGTCTGAATGTCCTGGAGTGTTGTCGCCAGATTATCGTGTAGGTAGAACAAGGAATGGCTAGAGCAATCAGTGAGGGATAGGATAGGAATGTGACCTGGCATGTAGGTGGGTGTAGATATGAGACCATGGGGAGATTTATGGGAGAGGGTGGGGGTGGATAGCCAGCCTTGGTAGGGTTGGTGGCATCAATGATTGTGTATGGGGGTAGGAGGTGCATGGGAGGGGTCCTTGAGTGGCAGGCTAGAGGAACCAAGGAGCAGGAATAGTGCAATCAGGAGAAGCCTAGAACTGCGAGTGGGGGGGGGGTGACCAGAGGGGAGTGACCAGAGGGGAGCACTACTGAGGAAGGTGCCTGGTGTAAGTATAAGGGAGGCATAATAACAGCCAAAATTGTGGCAGTCATCATGGCTTAGTGGTAGGGTGCCAGACTGTGGTGCGGAAGGTACAGGGTTTGTATGCCGGGAAGGGATACTGCTTTGGGACCCTAGAGAAGCCCTACAGCTAGGACCACAGGGCTACCCTGCAGTGGGTAGAAATGGGCAAAAATAGGGGTGCAGCAGCAACTCCTAGAGGTGGTTAGGGGAATGACACTACATGGGAAGTGGGTCTGGTAAGAGGGGGGAGGAGAAGTGGGAGGTCCAGAAGGAACTAATACATGGGTGAAGGTAGGAAGTATAAGGACAGCAGTGGGGTAGTAGAGTGGAGAGGCAGTCAGGAGAAGCAGCGGGAATAGAGGGGATGGGAGAGCAAGTTAGGACAGGGCATCTGGAGAACTGAAGCACTCTAGTGGCCCAATTCTATAACCTGCAAATGAGAAACTTGGGACTTAGTAAAAAATTCAACGGAAGTCACATGACTGGGGATGTGCTTAAATTAAGGTATAACTTGGGTGGGGTGGAGGGGCTAACACCCCAACAAAGATGTGCAGGGGTAGGATGGTAGTTACCCTTCAGCCTCCCAGGACAGCTGAGCCATGCTCGTGTGCCGCGTTAGGGCAGCTGGTGATTGTGCTGTGGGGTGGGGTTTCCACAGAGGCCTAAAGTAGGGAAGAAGAACAAAGAAGATAATTTAGTGTGCAGTGGGAGGAATCAGGTTGTATTGCACATGCACAGGCTCTTGAGCTGATTAGGATGCCTTGCTCCCCACTGCGCATGCATCACCTATCGAGACAGAGCGAGAGAGGAAGGCAAGATGGTGACAACCCCCCCTTCGGATCATGACTGCATACAGGTAAAACAGCAATAGTTCTTCTGGCTATATAACAGTGCTAAACCCCTTGAAACAAATGCTAACTGAGTCGCTAGAACTAGCCTGCTATTCGGAGTAAAAAAACAGCACTAAAATGCCTAGTTCAACCCCTTAAAGCTCCCAGTAGAACGTGGTGAATTCCCTTGCAGAGAGCTCTGAATTACAGTCCACCAGAGTCAATCAGCTCACTTTGAAGGGCAGAAAATGCTGCAATGCAGGCATAGAAACACCCAGAACAAAAACGTGCGGGGAAGGGGGAGGATGGTAGTTACCTCTTCAGCCCTCCCGGGACTGCTGTGCCCTGTCTGTGTGCTGTGTTAGGCAGCTGGTAATTGTGCTGTGGGTGGGGGTTCCACAGAGGCCTCTTCAGCCCTCCTGGGACTGCTGAGCTCTGTCGGTGTGCTGCGTTAGGCAGCTGGTGATTGTGCTTTGTGCAGCCCTACTCTGCTAGGTTTTAATTCTGCCAACCTGGCTCAGATTTCCTCTGTGCAGACCTACTCTGTTCTTCACCCTGTGTACATTGGACACTTCTTATGCTCCTGTGAACTTACTGCTCGAGGTATCTAACCCCAGCTTTTTCCTGGTGGTGCTTGTGCAAATTATGTTGCTTACTTGAATCCATGTGATCTCCATCTAGCAGTCTTCCATGTGGATCTCACTCTCAGTCAGGTCACAACACAACTAGATAGGGGATTACTTTTGCTTTGCTATTTGTTCTGTCCTTCACCCTGCTAGACAAAAACTCCCTGCCCATTGCCTAATCCCACCGACCCATAATCCTACATCCCTTTACCTTAGTCCCACCTACTCTGATATTGCTCATCCCCCTCATCTCACTCATTTTATGTGTAAAAATTATGCTTACTACTTCGGGATCTGTACATGGTCCTCACTGTGCTCTTTGCTTCTGCAGGCCCTGCACCCAGTGACTCAGGTGCATCCTGAATCTGGAACTAATCAGGCAGGTCAGGGGACTAGACAAAGAAACATAGAATTTGACGGCAGATAAGGACCGCTTGGCCCACCCAGTCTGGCCATTTCCCTACCTAATGAATAAGCTGCAGATCCTAGTTAACCAGCAGCCTACTTCTTTCTACATTACGCCCTAGAATTGCCTTATGACTGTCCCATGCATGCTTGAATTCAACCACTGTTTTTGACTCCACAACCTCCTCCAGAAGGCCGTTCCATGCATCCACAACCCTCTCTGTGAAAAAATACTTACTTACATTACCTCTGAGCCACCCCCCCCCCCATCTTCAAATTGTGCCCTTGTTCTTGCACATCTTTTTGAAAGATGCTACCCTCTTGGACTTTATTGATTCCCTTGAGGTACTTGAAGTTTCTATCATGTCCCCTCTCCTCCTTTCCCCGAGGCTATACATATTAAGCTCCTTTAGTCTCTCTTCATATGTCTTCTGGTGCAGACCCTGCACCATTTTAGTTGCCCTCCTCTGGACAGCTCCATCTTGTCTATGTCCTTGCAGAGACTGGGTCTCCAGAACTGCACACAGTACTCCAGATGGGGTCTCACCAGCTGTCTGTAAAGAGGGATAACAACTTCCTGTTTTCTACTGGTGATGCCTCACCCTATGCATCCCAGTATCCCCCCAGTCCTCCTTACTGCCCTCTCACACTTCTTGCCCACCTTTAAGTCATCTGATATGACTACCCCCAGGTCCCTTTCCATGTTTGTTGTTGTTAGTATCTCACCCCCCATTGTATAATCTTCCCCTGGGTTTTTGTTTCCCAGGTGCATTACCTTGCACTTCTTAGCATTAAATCTAAGCTGCCATACATTTGACCACTCCTCAAACCTTGCCAAGTCCCTTCTCATCCTTTCCACCCCACCTTGTGCATCAACTCTGTTGCAGATCTTTGTGTCACCTGCAAAGAGACATACTTTTCCTTCCAGTCCCTCTGCAGTGTCTCTTATAAAGACATTGAAGAGAACCGGTCCTAATACTGAACCCTGCGGTACCCCACTAGTAACCCCCCTTTCTTCAGAGTGGACTCCATTTACTGTTACCCTCTGTATCCTATTCTCCAGCCAGTTCTTTACCCAGGCTATCACCTTGGGACCCACTTCTAGGCTGGCTAACTTGCATATTAATCTTTTGTGTGGGACGGAGTCAAATGCCTTGCTAAAGTCTAGGTAGGCCATGTCCACAGCCCCTTCCTGATCTACTACTTTGGTCACTCAGTCAAAAAAATCTATTAGATTCGTCTGGCATGACCTTCCCGCTGTGAATCCATGCTGCCTTGGGTTCTATGCCCCTCTGGCCTCTAGGTACTGATAATTCTTTCCTTCAGAAGTGATTCCATCATTTTCCCTATCACTGAGGTTAAACTAACAGTCTGTAGTTTCCTGCTTCTGCTCTGCTCCCACTTTTGTGAAGGGGAATCACATCTGCCCTCCTCCAGTCCTCAGGTACCACCCCATCCTCCCATGATTTGTTAAAGAGGGTAGTCAGTGGTGTCACTAGTTCTACCCTTAGTTCTTTTAGAATTCTGGGTGGAATCCCATCAGGTCCCATTGCTTTGTCCACCTTCAGTTTTAAGAGTTCTTTCAGAACCCTTTCTTCTGTAAATGGGCTGGTATCAACTTCTGTATCCAGAGTGTTTCTATTGTTTGCTTTAGGTACCTCCCCCTCTTCATTTGTAAATAGTCTTCCTTCGCTCCCTGATGTACCTAAAAAAGGTTTTATCCCCCTTCTTAACTGAGTTGGCTATCTTTTCCTCGGTTCGGGCCTTTGCTGTTCTGACTGCCTTCCTAGTTTCCTTTTGCTTTAACTGATACAATTCTCTATCCTGCTCCTTCTGTGATTCCTTGTACTTTCTGAATGCTTTCTTTTTCTCTTGAACCTTCACTGCAACTTCCTTTGAGAACCATAGTGGTTTCTTACATCATTTTGTTTTATTTGCTTCACACAAAGGCTTGTTACCTCTGTGATGACAGTGTTTATTATTCCCCCATTGTTCTTCCACCCCTCCTTCCTGCCCATTTGCTAGTGCATTCCTTAGGCACTCACCCATTTTGGCAAGGTCAGCCCTCCTGAAGTCCAGTACTTTTGCCTTTGTATGGCTTGACTCTATTGCTGTGTTTACTGTGAACCATACTGTTTGATGGTTGCTAGTTCCCAGATGGCTACCCACTTCTACATCTGTGATCCTCTCTCCATCTCCATTTGAGAGAACCAGGTCTAAGATTGCTCCCTCTCGAGTGGGTTCCAATACTAGTTGTCTAAGGCATGCCTCCTGTAGGGCATCTAGAATAACCCCACTCTTAGAAGTGGCTGCTGCAACTGCATTCCAGTTAACATCTGACATATTCAGATCACCCATCAGCAATATCTCCCCTTTATCTGCCATTCTAAGTATACTTTCTATCATTTCCTTGTCCATTTCCTCCCCCCTGAGAGGGGGGTCTGTATACAACCCCTGTGCTAATTGTGGTGCCATTGCCTGCCTCCAAATTGACCCACAGTGCTTCTTCTCCTCCTCCCTGTTTACCATTTTGTTCTGTTGCTTTGATTCCTTCCCTTATGTAGAGAGCTACTCCTCCTCCTCTTTACCCTCCCTGTCCCTCCTGTAGATAGTGTATCCTGGTATGTTTACGTCCCAGTCATGGTTCTGTGTGTACCATGTTTCTGTGACTGCCACGATATCCAGATGTTCCTCCTCCATGAAGGCCACTAATTCAGGAAGCTTGTTACCCAGACTACGGGCATTGGTACTCATTGCTCTCCATTTTTTGATGGCTTTACCTTCTGTAGCAGCATCCCTCCCTGACTTCTGCCATGGAGGGCAAGCCTTGGGGGATACCAGGAGAAGCAAGTCCTGGGGGAAGCCAAGTGACCGGGTTGGAAGGTCCTGTGGTAATGAGGGACGGCTGGGATGGGGAGAAAAAGAGAAACAAAACAAAACAAAATTAGGGTTTCGGGTCTCTGGAGTCTTGGTGAATCAGTGGTGGGGCCTTCTTTAGGGTTTTCAACCCTAATGGCCACCCCCATTCCCTAAGCAAACAATGTCACACATGATCTTCTTTCTTCACACAAGGCTCATAGGGTGCTGTGTGAAGGAAGTTAACACAGATTGTGTTGGCAACATATGGCCAGGCATACTACCTACCTTTAAAGAGTGCATCACTATGAGGCACTGCCTTGGAGCTGTACCTTGTGCTTCAGACTGGAGGCTATGGACTGGGGGAGAGGGGTGAGCACTAGAGTTCACAACCCCAAGGAAGACCCCATCACTGATTTGCCAAAACTACAGAGACCTACAGCCCTAATCACTTATTTTAGTTTTGCTGCTTAGGTGGTGGGGGATGGGAGTTGGGTTTGGAAACCCTAACACCACATTTCCCTACTTTTGTGGCATTAAAGAGCAGCTGACGCCTTTCGGAAAACTTTAGAAAGCATAATATTTAGACACAGTTTAGTTTGTATTTCACATATCTCATATAGATATCTCCTTTCCATTACTTATTACTGAAGAAAGTCAGACAAAAACACAATCTTTATCCCTTAGAGTTCATCTGCCTCTACAGCTTAGTCCCTACTTGAGATTATAATGCCATGTTGTAACATCAGAGTTTGTTACCATGGAAATAACTGTGATGTCACATGCATAGTATTATGATATCAGGTTGGTAAGAAGCAATAGGGAGGTGATGAACCCTCGAGGGACAGCTATCCTGTTTTCATGCATATGAGCTCAATAATAAATAATTGGAATAAGAAATACAGAGCTAATGAGAAACATAAACTGCTTTGTATCCAAATAGTATGTTTTTCAAAGTTCTTCCTATGGCGTCAGTGATTCTTTAAGTTACCCTAACTGGTGTATTAATAAATTGTTTTGTAAATAATATATAACAGTAAGCAAGAATACCTCACAGGGTGGGCAGTATTGGGCTATACCAGACTGACCAGGGGCGTAATGAGACATGCTGCTGGTGGAGGGCCTTATAGCTCCTGGAATGTCCAGTTTAGCCCACATCACCCACCCTGAAGGTTATAACTGATTATTGTGCTTAGAAAATGGGCTACACCTCACATTTTTTATGCAATTGGCAAAATAAAAAATATATATAAAACATTACTACAAATGAATTGAAAGTGGGTTTTGTTGGTAAGGTAGTCCCTCTACTCAATCAATCAATCAATCAATCAAAAATGTATTTATACAGCACTATTCCAGTTTGCTCAGAGTGCTTTACAACCTAATACAAACTAAAAGATTAAGACCAGTAAAATAGTTAAAAAACAGTATAATAGCCATAACCTTAATTCAATATCAGCTCATGATACAGTGTACCTAGACAGAATTCTCACCAGGGAATGCTTGGCTGAACTGATATGTTTTCAATTCAGTTTTAAAACTGTCAGTGGTCTGGCACACTCTAATCTGATGAAGTAGAGCATTTAATAGGGTCAGTGCTGCAAAAACAAAAGAACATGTACCAGAAGTCTTTAAATGGACCCTGGGAACCTCTAGCAATCCTTTGTCGGCAGAGTGGAGTAGGCGGAGGGGGCAGTAGGGGTGCAGAAGAGATTACAAGTAGTCAGACCCCTGCCCATGTAGGTCTTTGTAGCTCAGCAACCCAACCTTGAAGGTGATTTGCCAATATACCAGCAGCCAGTGCAGACAGAGGAGCACAGGCATGATGTGGCAAGATCTTGGTAAACCAATCAACAGCCTGGCCATTGCATTCTGAACTAGCTGCAATCAAAGGCTATCAACCCCCAGTAGCCCTAGGTATAGGGCATTGCAGTAATCAATGCATGAAGTTACAAAGGCATGAACCAGAGTTGGCATATTGCCAGGTGGAACCAGGTGCTTGATCTGAGTGATGTTCCTCAGATGGTAAAAAAAGGTTTTTACAATGGCTGACACCTGAGATTTTAGCATCAGGACATTGTCAAACACAATGCCCAGATTTTGCACCTGATTTGATATAAGCAGCAGAGCATTTCTGAGCCAAAGCCCAGAGTGTTGACCAGCTTGCATCCCCATGCCTTGGTGACCTGACTCTACTACTAGTACCTCAGTTTTGTCTGAGTTCACCCTCAACCAGTTGGTGCTCATCCAACCCCAAATCTCAGAGAAGCAGTTATTAAAGACAGAGACCACTCCACCCTGCTCATGCACAAAGGACATGTAGAGTTGAGTATCATCTGCGTAGCAGTGAAAACTCAGCCCATACCACCTTATAATGTCCCCCAACAACAGCATGTACACTGCGAACAACATGGGGGATAAGATGGAGCCCTGTGGAACCCCACACAACAGGCAGAGAGGTGCCGAGGAGTAAATCCCTGACACTGTTCTCTGCATCTTGCCATTGAGAAATGATCTAAACCAATTGAAGACTGCCCCAGACAGTCCACAGAAAATCTGCAAGTGCTTCATCATCACCCCTTGGTCCACAGTGTTGAATGCCACAGAGAGATCGAGGAGAACTAAGATGGAATTACTTCCTCAATCCTTCCACATCAGGAGATCATTCAGTACCCAAATAAGGGCAGTATCGGTACTATGCCTCTTCCTGACACCAGATTGGAGAGGATCATAAACATCATGTATCGTTAAATGGTCATCAAGTTGTGAGCCACCACTTTCTCAATAACCTTGCCTACAAAAAGCAGGTTAGAGACAGGTCTGTAGTTTGCCAGGTAGTCTGGATCTAGAGAAGGTTTCTTCAGGAGAAGTACTACTACTGCCTCCTTCAAGGATTCTGGAAAAATCCCTGTCTCCAGTGAGCATCAGACTATCCTAGCAAGGACTGGGACAAACACTTCAACACACCCCACAAGGAAGCATGTTGGGCCTGGGTCCTAACTACAATAGGTTGGACACAGTCCCTGGATGACCTGCATGATGTCCACTATCTCCAACTGGCTGAAGTTAGACCAGACTGGCCAAGTGCTTGCAACCTCTTGCCCATCACAGGCCCATTAGAGGGTGTTGATAGGATTTCCAACCTGATAGTGGCAATCTTATCAGCAAAGAACTGAGCAAACTCATCACATCAAACCCATGAAAAGGCTTCCCGTGACTGAAGGCAGGTTGGATTGCACAATCTGTCAATAGTCAGGAAGAGCTGAGCTGGTTGATTCCTTGCTGTGGCAATCTCCCTGGATGAAACTCTGCCTTCTTACAGGAGATTGCCAATTGACAGTCTTTATAATGAGCTATCAATCTGTGTGTGTCATCTTGCAGACAGGATTTCTTCCAATGCCACTCCAACCTTGGACCCTCTCGCATCATCTCCTTCAAAGTCCCTTCAAACCATGGAGACTTCTGACAAAGGGAGAGGGGGCAAACACAGACAGGAGCTATGAGTCGAGGGTCCCAGCCACTGCCCGATTATAGGCTAGTACCAGTTCTCCCAGCTCCTTGCATACACTTGTCAAGCCTGATAGGTCCAGTACCTCCATAAGACCATCTGGCATCAGACCCCTTGAAGGCCAGTGCCCAACTGTCTCCATAGGGTCCAGTCTATTGGGGGGTGTGCCTCGAACCTAAACCCTATAATATGATGGTCTGACCAACTGACTGGTTTCACCATCAAGTCAGAGATCTCCATCAGGAGTAGGAAGACCAGGTCCAGTGAATGACTGTGAATATGAGTTGCAGAGGTAACCACCTGTGTAAGGCCCAACAAACATATTAGTTGGAAGAAGTCTTGTCCAAATTATGAGAGTCCATCATTGACACAAGCATCGAAATCCCCAAGAATTATCCACTTGGGGAATTCCAGTACTTGGTCAATGATAAGGTCCGTGACTTCCTGCAGAATTTAATTCTCATTACCGGCCGGATGGTAGATGCAAAGGATCCTGCAACTTACACCAGCAACCAGGATACATTCAAAGGATCTGGTCTCTCCCATCGGGATGGCTACAAGGCCCAGGTCTGAAAACAAATGGCAACTCACCAGCCCTTATAATCCTTTCTCTGGTGGTGTATCACCGAGTACCCAGCTGGAATTACTGATTCCAATACTGGGCCAGCAGTTCCTCATATGTGATCCAGAACTTGGTGTTCTCAGCAAGCAGATGGACTGAAAACTGACCAAGAACGAGCAAACAAATAAATAAGTACAGTAGATAGGCTCTCCAAACTTGTCCACTTACAGTCCCTTACTAGACTAACTTACTGTATAATACTCCCTTTTTTAGCAAATAATAACACAAATCGAAACAAAAGCTACTTAAAATACACTGTCTCCCTTTCTAATCTGATGATCAGCCCAGCATGGCCGGCATCTTGAAACTACAGGCAGCGTATACATTTCAATTATACTGGTATACTTGCCAGTAGTGGGCAGTGCAGTGCTAGGCACTTCTTTTACTGCTTAATGAGTTTACTGTGAAGTTTTCTTTACTACCTTGTTTCATTTATTGCTATCTCTCTCTTCCTCACTACTCAGTCTCATCTCCTCCATACTCACAGTGCTCCTTTTTTTCCCCCTCATGTATTTCATTTGGGAGTCTGGGGTCTGGGATTCAGTTAGAGAATGGGGACGGAGTGCAGCAGGCATCATGGCTCAGAGATGGAGAATGAATGGATGAGGGATGGCAACTCAGAGGTTTGCCTTGTGATCAGGTGAGGGATGTGAAAGCTGGATGTTTTTCTTAATGAAAAAGAATAGAAAAAATAAACAAATACACATGCTTTTTCTTCTCTGTCAAGGGGAAGTGGAGGCAAGGTGAGCTGGGCTGTTTCAAAAATAGCACTGAGCATGTGGTATGCTAATGCTACTACCTTGAACTACAAAAGCTGGGTTTTTTTGTGTGTTTTTTTTAGAAAAACACAGAACAGAAAAAGGAGGGAAATGTCACAAAGCTGTGTCACCGTGTACTGGTTGCCTCTGTGTTTTGTGTGTGCGCTGTGGATGTGCTTGCTATAGAGAATCAAATGCAGGGGTGCCTCTCTCGGTAACTGAACAGCAAAAATGGCAGGCAGTTCATTTTCAAACTGATTGTGGGCACTGGGATATCTTTTTGTATGTGGGCACTGCCAGCTGGCACTTGTTTTTAAGCAGGTCTTGTTGAAAAATAAATGTATGCCTGGATGGGTCTCTCAGCATTCTATATTTTCAAGCCCATTTTCTAAGAAAAACTAATGCATCTATTAATAGACATTTGTGGATATGGGCAGGGAGGGAACTAAGATTTTCCCCAAACTGGTTTGCCTCATTTGCCTGTTCCTAGTTTCAATTCAATCATAGTGTAACTGTAGCACACTGAATCTCTTTCTAGCCTGCTTCACTCAACCCTACTACAATAGAGGCCCTCCCCCACAACCATGTTATTTTTAACTGAACAGCCCTTATTGCTGTGCTCAGTGATAATCTTGTGCTCTGTGTGTCTGCATTTAGCCATAATTCCTGCTGTGCACCTCTTCACAATGGTCCTAGATAACAGCTGTGAAATATGCAAGACTGACAGCTACTACAAACTGCAAAATCAAAATCCACTACTGAGAGCTGCCTATTCAGTCCCCAGCAGAAAGCTAGCAGAAAGCTATCATTTGAAGGTGATATAGGTGAAATAAACAATAGACTGTGTATTACTATCAAAAACTATAACCCTCATGGCACAGTAACAGGAATAGTATAGGAGAGTTTTATTCATTTAGTTTTTGTTTGCCAGGTAAGGTGTTGTAGCCACAAAATATAACTATTTTCAGACACAACCCGAGAGGTTACAATACAATACTGGCAGACAAAACAAATAACAGGTATAGTTCAGAGGTAATCAACCACACAAGGAAAAAGCTACACAATGTCCAGTGATGTAAACAGTATTGCTAATATGACAGATAATGGCAGAAAAATGCACAATAGTACAAAACATAATAAGCATACAATCATAGTGCAGTAGAGTTTTAACACATAATCCATGGTAAGTGCTACATATAACAGTAACAAGGGGTCAGAGCAATACTGAAACATTTTGAGAGCTGAGGAAGGGGATGTCAAGCACTCTATGGAGGTTTAAAACAGGAACACTACTCTATACACACATACATACTTCTGCACGTCTGTCTATCTGTCAAGTTCTGTACTCCTCACACCACACACACACACACAGAAAAAATAAATATATTTCTCATGCATGGCAAAACATGAATTTAAAATTTTCCAGCACTGACCACTTTTTGGTACAAAAATATATGAGTGGGGAAATAAGTGACACATACTTGACCAATACATATGCACAATTAATAGATAATTAATTTTCCCTATTAAAAAGGTTTTACATGCATGAGCCAATCAGGTGATTACCATGGAAGCACAAGCCAGGGTCCATTATTAGGAATGAAGCTAGGTACACACTCCTACAGCAATCAACTATTTGGCACCAACATGAGCCAATCAGATGATTTCTATAGAAGAGCGCACCCAGTTCCATTTAGTAGATGACGACTGGCCAAAGCAGAGGGAGGGCTGTACTGGTCACCTGCTGTGTGTTTGGTTTCTTTTGTTTGTGGGTTACTAGGGGTGTGAGGATGGTGGTGTGAGTGTCAGAGGGTGGGAATAGGGTGTGGGGTGTATCTGTTTTGCCTGGGTGGGGTGGGGAAGAGTGGGTTTTACACACAGTGGGTGGGGGGTCAGGATGGAAAGGAAGTTTACTTAAAGACAGTGCCTGCCTGAGATTGGGTTATACATTTATTTTTACTATTAATACTTCACTTATGGGGAGGAAAGTGGGAGGCTACTATGCATACAGGAAGATGGGGGTGTATACATGAATGTCTGTGGTGGGAGAGAGTAGGAAACATTGCTTTGTGGATGCATGGGGAGGGTTAACGACTTTAAAAAGTCTTTCTTTAAAAAAAACAACCTAAGCATAGTGCCATTTTGCAGATGAAGTGCCACAATATGTAGTTTTCATCTGGTGAAATGCCAGCTTCACCATGTGAAGAACAGTGAATAGTGGCCGTTGCACTTCCCCGGTGAAGTACCACTACACACAGTCTTCTCCAGGAGAAGTAGACACTTCATCAGGCAAAATGCTATGTAAAGTGCCAGTGTGTTGCATGAAGTTGGGGAACATTGTATGGCATTTCTCGAAGCACAGTTTCCTGACTTTGCACATCTTTTAACCAGAAACCAATGTTGGACAGGGTAGGGTACAAATGAAGTCATAGGTGTAGAGTTTGAGGGGCTTCCAGGCTCGAGCCCTCCCAGGGAAAGCTGAACCCCCCCCCACCGGAATATGAATGCAGCCCTTACCCTACACTGTCTGACTTTTTTTAATATTTATTATGTTGGCTTGCACGCATGCACAAGCAATATCTTGTGGTAGTAGCACATTTCAAAGGTGTGTCAGTGTTGTGGCGAATGCAGGGGATGCTTTAGTGAATGCGTCCCTCAGCCGCCAATCAGTGAGCATGCTGCCAAAGACAGCAGTTTCAGAGAGAGCCACAGAGTTGAAACAAATCTGCTGCTGCAATCAGAGACATGCTCATCACTGCAGCAGAAGATGACACGCCTTAATTATGTGCCGTTCCTGGTGAAACATTTCAATAAATACGGTGGCTCCTGCTGGCTGCCACAGAATCCCCAGAAAGCTGACGACGGCGGTGCCCAATCGCCATGTCGGCATGCCCCCCCCCCCCACATTAAGTGGCACACCATAACATGGCGGCTCCTGCTGCCTGCCACACATTCACGAAAAGCTGACATTGGGGTTCCCAATTGCCATGTCAGCAACCCCCCTCTTAGTGTGTCTTTCCTGGTTAAACAGTTTCCTCTTTCTTTTTTGACAACATAATGCCCACTTCCGGTGTTGGATGCATGCCCATTCACCCATCTATATGCCTTACCGACATCGGGGTAACCAATCCCCATGTTGGCATCCCCCCACCCAGAATTGTGGCACACTGGGAGCCCACCCCAGTGTGCCTATTTTTTTTTTGTATAACCTGTAAAAGAAAAAAAAACTTCCCTCATAATCTTTCTTCCCTCTGCAAAAAAGAAAACAGTCCACCATTATATCCCTCGTCCCCCCACCCCATTGCCACCCTCCCTTTGAGCACCCACCTCCCTGCATCCCCCTCACCCATATGTACCCTCCGGAGGTTGGGAGCTGCGATCTTATCTGAACTGGGTCACGTCTGCACTCTTCAAAGCAGAACTGCAAACTGAAGAAATGACATTAAGCTTTATAATAGGATACAATGGGGGTTTCAACTTAGGTTGATATCTCAGCCATTGCTTCGAATTTTGGCCCCAAACTTTCAACATGGGGTTCTTGGGACCCTACCTCATAAACATGTCACTATCATTTAGTTTCTCAGTCCCAAAAAGTGATTTCTCAGTCGCTGCACAGAATCACCTTTTGGGACCAGTTAATGAAATGACAGTGCCACTGTTCATGAGGGGAGGTCCAAAAAAGTCCATGTTGCATATTTGGTTAAAAATTCCAAAAAATGACGGTGTTATGAGCGTGTATTGCGTAGTTTCTATGCATGCTCATAACTTCACCAATTTTTAATATTTTCTCTCCAGATTTTCTTGTGTTATCTATTTATCTCCCCTGCAACCCCCATCAACCTCTCCTTTGGGCCAATTGCCACAAGGACACTCACCTCTCCCGTCTCCACTGCCAATCCCGACCCCACATCGCAGCCACCTCAGGTTAACCTGATGTATCCCTGCATCAGATGGGTCCTCCTCTTCTGAGGAGAAATGGCCTAACAGCCTAGACATTGGCCCTGGGTGCTGCTGTGGCTGGGTCACCTGTCGCGGAGCTCGAGGAGGCACTGGTCCGGGTGGCCATCATCTGGTAGAAGGCAACGCCATTTTCTAGTTTTACTCCAATTCCCCTAAGTGCACCACAACTGAGCTTCCCCTGGTCTCCACAGGGGGCCACTACAGAGCGATGCCATTCCCCAACCCACCCCAGGAGAGGAGATCAGTTCTCTGGATGCTCAATTCTACTCCTTCCCCTGCCGACCCTCTGGTGCCTGATTCCTTTCTCGTACCCGAGTCACCATTGTGGTATGAGGTAAGGTTCCAGCACCTCAACCCTCTGCACCACTGGACCAGCCTCTCCAGATTTTCAACATTGTCATTTTTCCACACCTCCTTATGAACAGTATAGCTGTCATTTTTCACATCCTTCCTGAAATATGTTTTCACACATGATGTGCAGAATGGTGTGGTCACTGGGGGACATCAACTTTTAGGACAGATTAACAAGATCACAGAGCCACTGTTAATGAGGAGAGGTTCAAAAATGCCTATGTTGAAAATCTGGTGAAAAGATTTCAAAAAATGATTGCGTTACAGGTGTGCATTGTACAGTTTCTACGCACTTTCGTAACTTCATCAATTTTTCATATTTTTACTCCAGATTTTCCACATTGCCATTTTTTGACACCACCTCATGAACAATACAGCTGTCATTTTTCACATCCTGCCAGAAATGTGTTTTCACACCTGTGGCGCCAAATGGTGCAGTTGTTGTGCAAAACCACCTTTCAGGATTGAGTAATGAAATGATAGTGCCACTTTTTATGAGGTGGGGTCACAAAAATCCCATTTTGAAAATGTGGAGTGAAAATACCAACAAACGGCTGGGGCATTAGGGTTTCCCAACCATAATGCCCTACTATGTAGAGACTGATGGGTGTCAGAGGTGTGACTTGGGATCATCAGCTGTAATGCTCACACCATTCCACCCCCACCCTGCAGCCAGTGACAGGCATCGAGGTGTACCTTGGGGTCTTTAGCCCCAAAATTCACCCCATTCTCCTATACCACACCAATCTCAGTGTATTTCCTTATGGAATGGGGTGCGTAAAAGGCCAGAAGACCCCAAGGCACACTGTGACACCTGTCAGTGTCTGCAGGATAGGGTGAGGTGAAATGGCATGAACGTTACTGCTGATGGCCCACAGGCACACCCCCCAACGCCTGTCAGTCTCTGCAGGTTGGGGGTGGGGTTGGCATCAGCTCAATACTTCACTGCCATTCCTATTATGCATCTCTCTAACTCCTGCACTACCAATACCAATGCCAGCAAGCCAACATTAGGCATTGACAAATGCTTGTTTTTTCAATAGCTAACTCTGCATTCACTGGTTCACATGGGGTAAGACCGTTGCATGCCTAACTGCTGATTTTTGTTTCCCCTGTGTGAATGTCAATGATGTAGCGGGGGGGGAGCGGGCAGGCAGAGAAGCATCAGCAAGGGGAGACTGCATGCATCTTTTACAACATTAGAAGGAGAGCATGGAGGATCATGTCATGCTGCATTAGAGGATCAGCTGACACAGATGAGAATCAAGGTAAGGGCCGGGGACGTCTGTTGTGACTGCAGTCCCATCACGTCCATCTCCGGTGACTGACATAAGTGACAACCTAAAAGATGGAAGGGGGCAGGCATCAGATCATAAATGGACACGAACACTAATTGTCCTTTACTTACTGAACTGCCCCCTCCTTGTCTCTCTTGAACATTGAAGTCATGCTGTCTGAGCTCATCATGCCACATAACATTTATTGCATGCCTGATTTGGTGTTCGTATGTGTGGATAGTCAGAGGCTGAGACTGAGAGAGAGTAGTTGAAGCACTCGAGTCAAGTTTAACACAAAAGCTCTTTTAAGAGGTGATCTGCCCACAATTTAAATCTGCCTGTCTGCTAGGCTATGACAAGCAATTGTACTTCATTGCTTGAATGGCTAGAAGATTTGGATAACAATCCTGAGTACAAGGCATGTGCTGCAGAAGCGTATGTTTTTTTATGAGTCTTTAAAAAAATTTGACACCTTCTTCAAATTGGCATTGCTTCAAATTATTTTTATCACTGTTCAAGATGCCAGCTCTGCCCTTCAAGGACCCCAGTTGAGTTTTCAGCTTGGTGAAGATATAATTAGGAATGTTAGGGGTAAATGCCCCAGCACCCAGCACTTACAATAAGTCTTTGCACCCCTAGCACCTTACCTGTCATATTCCCTCAACAAGGCCCCCTGGCTGCACTGTCTCTCACCCTCGCCCACCTCCCTCCCACATCTCTACTCCTGCCCCTGCCCCAACCACCTCCCATACTCCCCTTACCCCCTGCACCTCCTTCCCCCCCCTCGATCTCCTACCCTCACTTCCCCCACCACCCTCCTCCCTTTCCCTTGTCTTGCTCATAGCTCAAGTCTTTGTACTGGTTATTACATGTCTGTAAGTCAATGACTGCATGTTTGTAACTAAAAATTATGACTGTTGCACACGCTGACGTGGAACCTTTGTAAAAGAGCCTCAGCTCAAAGGTATTGTAATCCTAGATTGAAATAAATAAATAAAAATAAATAAAAAATACTTCTTGCTGGGCAGAATGAATCACGCTTTCATGCCATCTGGCAATCAGCCATACATGCAGCCCAGAGTCTAGGGCTTGAAGTGCCTAATCTACCCAGAAAACAAAAAAATTCTCACCAGTTTTCAAGAAGGAGAGGCTGAACATCATTCCCCTGCCACACCAGATGACCATTATCAGCAGCAGTGCTTTGAAACCATTGATGGAGTATTAGTCGGCCTCACAGATCACTTTGAATCAAAAGAGACCACCTCTCATTTAACCAAGTTGGAAGATTTTCTGGTCAGAAAGAAAGATGTAAATCATATGAAGGATTTCTCCCAGGACAATTTTAAAGATTATTCAAGGCTCCAGCTGCACAGAGATATGCTATTTGATGTGACTAAAGTCTCTGGTACCACTCTGAGTGATTTTCAAGATGTTCTGGAGTTCTTCAAGGCAGAGGAAAATGAAATACTGCGACTTAATGCCAGAGGTTGTGCGATTAGTGAAGCTTGTTCTGACTGGGCCTATGTCTACTTGTTCAATGGAGAGGTCTTTTTGAGCCTTTATAGGCGGAAGACCTACTTACATTCCGCTATGATCCAAGAAAGGCCAAACGTTGTCGCTGTCCTTTCAAGCTATGCGATAGTGCCAGAAATCTCGACATGGAGAGTCTGACTGATAATTTTATTAAAAAAACTTCAGTAAGAATGCATACATTGCTTTAGTGAACAAGTTATAATAAATGTCTTCAGTAATTTTCTTTGTTCCATCAGTAATAAAATTATCCCTTTGTGTTTGAGTTATATTATTGTATACTAATACTCTTGGTAAAAAAAAAATACAATGGGTTCTGTGTCTGAAACCTAACTAGCTGGTTTCACCAAGCTGGCTCAACATCAAAGACGTTGACTGACTTTACAGCGACAACAAATTGCCAACAGCAGTCATGTCACCCAGCAATTTTGCCAACAGACCACGATTGCGGCAACAATCCTGACTTCGGCCCCCGCACCCCTGAATGTTAATATTATCACCTCTGGCTCAGAGGTATATGACGGAAAAAGGGCAAAACCCCTGAGGCAACAAGATGGCCAGTGTTGCAAAATCCCGATTGATGGAATGGTTATTGATTGGATTGCAGCACCAACAGTGCTGTTGCTGTAGCGGTTTTGCCTGCGGCAACAGCACACCATCTAAAATAGGTTAACTCTTTAGGCCAATAGTCTTGAGCCTGAGCCCCCGAAAACCTAAACTCAACACCCATGAATGAAGCCAACACCAGAGACAGTGAGCAAAGGCAAGAGAAGGCATGGAGTCAACACCAATGGCAGCTAGTGGTAGTCGCTGGCAAATTGTTTGCAAATTGCTGAATTTCATATTACACATAGCTCTGGTGAAGTTAGCACTTTGCCAGCAATTTGCAGTGCAGAGTTCCCTCTTTATTTAAAGAGCAGGCGTGCACTTTCAATTTTCCAGCCCCCCCAATCATACAGTATATGATACCTCATGTGCTTCAGAGTTGATGGGTATCAATAATTCCAACTTTTTCAGTGGTGTAAAAAAGTTATTTTACTTGTAATTTAGCCCTCTGCAAAAATGAAGCCACTTCCCAAACCTACTGACAACCCCCCACACAGGCACACGCAGCCCCATTTTGTAATGTCAGAAAAGGAAGGCTGCATGTGTGCACTCCATTAACTCGAATGGGGTGATTTTTCTATAGATTTTACTACTATTTAGAGTTGGGATTTAAAAAAATGAAAGTGACCACTCGACTAACAGGGTCCCTGTTAAGAGCGGTCACTTTGATTTATTAAAATCGCAGCTTTAAATAGTAGCAAAATCTATAGAAAAATCACCCCCAATCAAGTCAATGGAGTGCGCACATGCAGTCATTATTTTCTGATATCACAAAATGGGGCTGCGTATGCCTGCATAGGGGTGTGTCAGGAGGTTCAGGAAGTAGCTCCATTTTTGCAGAGGGCTAAATTACAAGTGAAATAACTTTTATACACCACTGAAAAAAAAATGGAATTATTGATATCCATAAACTCTGGAGCAAGTGAGGTATATATGTTTAGGGGGGGTTAAAAATTTGGAAGTGTACATCTGCTCTTTAATTTTCCTTTAAAGAAGTTTCCCCTCTCCCACCTTTTTGAAACACCCTATACCACCCTACTCTCCCCACCCATTCCTAGCTGATTTGAATAAAACATAACCCTGTTTCTCTGCTCACTGACAGCACACACACACCACCACACTTCTCCCCCCAAACCCAGCAAAAAATAAACATTTGGGATCTCTGGGAATTTGACCTGGAAAATCCAGGCTAATCTGACTCACCTCACCACAGATGGGGACTGGATGTGAACCAAACTGGGCCACATGTTACAGTATATGCTAGAGTTGTTCAGACCATGCCTTCTCTAGTCCTTGTATACTCTGGCAAAAAACCTTGCTTATTAGGTGGTTGACATTATATGGGGTGCAGACACTCCAGGTCAAATATTCAGGATAATTATTCCTTAGGCAGGGTTCATTTTCTGCTTGTGAAAGCTCTTTCAGGCCTATTTTTTGTGTTTGGAGCACATAATTTGGTGTTCTAGTCATCATTACCCTGTGAAAGCATTCAGATAATCCTGCACTATCTGGCCAAAATGATCTATTATGTTGGCACTACTACCTGACAAGACAGATACATTTGTCAGACAGTGAGAATCTGTTCCAGAAAATGTAGCCATAGCAAACTTGGTATGCGGTCCCATTGTCAGGATTATGTAAGCACAATTACTATTTATCAGTTTACCTCTGTGGCTGTTTTTAAGAAAAAGTAGACAGTAAATTGTGCCTACTTGTTTTTGTGGTAACTTCCTGAGATGACAGATTTCACTTGGACACATAGTACCATTAAAAACTGTTTATTTCAACACACAGAATTAAAGCTTAAACAGTATAAAACACCTAGGAAATCCTATTCAGACCTTTGTCTTGTTTTGTGCACCTTTAAAGGGAATCCGTACATTTCCTTATGAATTTATTGTAAAGGTTACTATGAGGATCCAGGATATAAATTGCTGGGTTATATTTAGAAAATATTTTCAGTAAGACAGAAAAATGCTTTTTAAATAGGGATATGAAGGTATCCATTTTGTGGACTGGAAGGGTGTTGTGATGATGTCACTGCCTCACCAGTGTTAACAGCGTGCAATGCAGCAGGTGAGAACAGTTCAACTGTGCTGTCAGGTATTCTATTATATTCTGAGGAATACCCAGGATTTTATATTTGGTGGAAGCACCAAGTTTGGGCGACAGTAAATCTGTCGACCACCTGCAGAGCGACAGCACAATACTACCGCAGGTATTGTGCCACCCAAGCCCTCAGTGTTTTCTGCGGGGGGGGGCTGTGCCTCCCTCACCCCCAGGACTTTAAGATTCTCAACTCCAGGTTGGGGTTGGTCCGGGTTGGGGACAGGACACTGGGGAAAGCGAAACACAGAAATGGACCATTATAGTGACTGTCGCTGTAGTGGCCATTTTCCTTATTTCGCCATCGGGGTGTCAGGCAAAAGGGGGCCACCCATATTTGGCAGAGTGCAAGAAAGAATCCAGCTTCTCTTCATGATATAACAGGATTCCTGTCTGTAGGAGCAGTTTGTTTTAACTTGCTTAACTACATACTGTTAGAGCTGGTGAGGCAGTGACATCACCACAGCACCCTTCCTGTCCACAAAATGGATGCTTCCACATCTCAATTTTAAATGTATATTTCTGTCTTACTGAAAACATTTTCTAAATATAACCGAGCAATTTATATCCTGGATCCTCATAGTAACATTTACAAAAAATTCATAAGGAAATGTACAGTTTCCCTTTAAAGGTGCACAAAACAAGACAAAGGTCTGAATATATTTTCTAAATATAACCTAGCAATTTACATAGTGGATTCTCATAGTAACCTTAACAATAATTTCATAAGGAAACATACAGATTCCCATTAAATCATTGGACAATGACTGTACTACATAGGTATGAGGCCTAGTGCTCCTTCTCTGGAGGCACTTTAAGGTAATATTCTTTCTAGAATTAACCTTTACTATCCAATGCACAATTCATTGGTACTAATAAGCTCTGCTAGCATTTAAAATAATATTTCACTGCAGTATCTATTTATATGTATCTATTTCTGGAACCAAGATTCTCAAAAGACACAATATTTCAATAAACACCTTTAAACATGTAAAGGTATACCTATATATAAACTTAGCTATTTTTTCAAAGAGTCTCTGGCCTCCTTATCGCCTGGAAATGTTGAGGTATCTTTGGATGGCTGTATGAAGAAGATTTCTTCCTGGTTCTCTGAGCTCTTTCCTCCTAGACGCTTGCAAAATAGAAAATGACAGTCAGTACAAGTTTCAATGTCTCTTACTTTATGGCAGACGCCAAAGGTCTTTGTCTTTTCAGCAGAGTAATAGTTCTTTTAGAGTCAGCAGCAGCAGTAGCATAGATGTGAGATCTTTTCCAATGATGAAACATAGATTTGAAGGCAGCTAGTGGATGATCATGAATTGTTGGTCTTGGGAGACGTCTTATATAAGCCAAACACTTCCTTCAGAAGTGTCATAAGATCTCATTCTTCCCCAAAAGTATCATGAGCTTTTGGGGTGGTACAACCATATTTGGACAAAGGCTTATCTGTTCAGAAGTCTATAGCCTATGTGTAGAGGTATTAACATTTATCAGACATTCTGTCAGTAAAACTGTATATTGTACTTTTGACCTGTGGTCCATGAAGTGGCAATTAATAAACTTTTAACCACAAGACCTTCTTCTGCGCATGTTCAAAAATGAAGGTTTATCTCATTGTGGTATATGGTATGGTGGTCTGATAGCAGATGGTTCCCTGTTAAGAGAGGCCAGTTCCTTGTTGGATGGTCTAGCTTTTTCAGACGTGTGGTAACATCTTATAGAATGATCAGTTACATAATAACTGCTGAGTTTTGATTTTAGAAAGACTTTGGGACTGTCAGTAAGTGCATTGTACAATATCAGGGTTTAATGAATCTGTTCAATAGGCATTTAGAATGTCCTTTATCAAGCTTAAAGCATATTGGTTCAATGCAGAATGCCCATGAATTTTGGGTGCTGGTAGGTCCATATACCTGTGTCGAACATTTGCAGGTCTGCTTGGTTTAAGACTTAAAAGCACATGTTTTTATGACCAGTTCTATTAATGTACCTTAACGGCATTTGAGATTAAGGTGGATTTTTAACACTTTGGCAGGGTCTGGTGGCTTATAGCTGCTATTGTGCCTACAATTATGAACAGGCTTCATCTGAAAATGATGAAAGCCACAGTAAAACCTAGTGGAGCATCTTTAGTATAGTCAGCCCAAGTGGTCCAATTCTGATTCAGATTCACAGTGGCTTGGATCTTGAAAACTTCACTCAGATGATCCAAACTGATTCAAGCCATCCCACTGGGAGGAGGGGATGGATCCAAGCTGGCCGTATATTCACTATATCCACATTTGTTCCACTTCCATCCTATCTTCTTGTGATGCTATAGTATGTAAGACTATATAAAATGAAGATGCATTGGATGGTAGCAATGACAGTGAAACAGAAAGTCTAATTCTTTTCAGGGGGAAAGTGTGCAGGAACTGCCACTGCAGGAGGGCAGAAATAATCAAAACTAAAACAGAAAATAAAGTTTACCTAACT
This sequence comes from Neoceratodus forsteri, assembly GCA_016271365.2. Classification (NCBI taxonomy): domain Eukaryota; kingdom Metazoa; phylum Chordata; order Ceratodontiformes; family Ceratodontidae; genus Neoceratodus; species Neoceratodus forsteri. Next base: position 467,074,502 of record CM028129.1, on the reverse strand, counting down.
CTATAGTAAATAAACATGCTGCACCAAATGTCTAAACATATCTGCACTTGTGCTTCTCTGTGTAACTTGTCATTTTTCACAGCTATCACCTGGGACCCCCATGGAAATGAGATGTATCTCTTGGGGGTGAGGTTACCCCCATGAGCAAAATATTTAATAATTACATAAATCAATAAATAATAACATATGTTTTGTGACACCAAAATAATTTCCAGGCCAACAGACTGTGGTGTCACCAATACTGGAGTATGATGCCACTGTGGATGTGCAAATCATCAAATATTTGGATTTGGGCAATCTCATATTGGAAGATTCAGATCTGGAAATTCAGCTCAACAATCGTGTTAGAAAACCTGTTTTGCAACTGAACCCAGTTTCCCAAATGACCAGCAGGCAAGTTGGAGGGGAACAGATGACCCCCCCCCCAACCTTGCACACCTGTAAAAATATAGCAGGCATCTCCTCCAGCTCTCCCCCACTGCCCACATGGGCAAAGTCAGTATGCACCCCTTACTTAATCCCTTCAGCATCTTATTAACTTCCTCCCCCAAGATCCCAAAAGTATTACAATTTAACTCTCTTCCCCGACTCCACGCTCATAATATTCATCTCCCACACTCATCGCTCAAGGTTGAAGATGAAAGTATACCCCATCTCCCACTCTGAGGACCCTCTCCCACCGTTCTTTCCCTCCAGGAGTGTACTAGCACCTGACTGTGGCAGTGACTGGCACAGACCTCCTCAGTCCTCACACCACCTGGGCTGTCTGCTGTCTGAATGAGTGTTGGAGAACACAGTTGCACTGACATTGTACCATATATTTTGTGATGCATTGTGGGATGCCTTTTGGTACAATGTCAGTTTTATACCAATAAACCTGACTTTGAAACTCATTCAAATGAAGGCTGGCTAAGCTGGTGTGAACAAGGCTGTGCCAGTTTTTCCCTGGGAGCTGGGTCTACATCCTGGGGGAGGGAATGAGTGTGAGAGATAGACCTATGAGGGTTGGGAAGAAGAGGGGATAGTTTCACCTTTAATCTTGTGGGAGAGGAGGATGGGGTATTGGTGATGAGAGTGCTGGGGAAAGGAGGATTTTTATAAATGATTTCCCCTGTCTGCTTGGCTGGGGGAAGGAGTGTGGGAAAGAGGTGCTAAAAGGTTGGGGGATGAAGACAGAATAATACAATTGCCCATGTGAGATTAAAGAAGGAGAATGTCTTTATTTTTTTGGTTTTTTTTACAGCTGTATGCAGTTGGGCAGGTAGTAGGGGACCTATCCCGTTCTGCCCATGCTATGGCATACACTGAACCAAATCACATCCAAATCAGGTCAAAATTTGGAATTTAGATTTGGCACCGAATCTGATGCTGCATGCTCCAGCACAAAGAATATTGATATGTTAAGGAACACGTAATGTTCAGACACAGCTAAAGCTTATCTAGCATTGTGCACATCCCCCATAGTTGTATATAATAAAGGATATTCTAATGAAAACACTATCATCATTTCATAGACTTCATCAACTCTTGCTGCCTGTCTATAATTGAAGTTATAGCACTCTTTTTGTGACATCATAAGCTTTCCTGAGTTACATGTGGGGATGTGAGGCCCTCCTAAACCACTGACCTAGGATCAGTTTATGAGCAGAACTGATCGGAAGTCAGGGTACTCTGAGATTACTTTCCTTCAAGAGCTATTCTTCACTTATCTTCCTTTAGCATACTGAGCTGCCAACTGGGAGACTGTGGACCATGTGTGGCCCCACAAGCCAATGCTGAAAACAGTTGCAAGTTGAGTCCATTGCAGAGGATAGAGGCTTAGCTCTTGGGAAGGGAACGCATGGCCTGCTTGGCATTGGCACCCCCCCCACTGGCTGATTATAAAGTGCCAATGGCATAGTTTGTTAAGGCAGCCATTCTTCTGCCCTAATGCTGGCCAAAAGAAGGGTGCAGCCATGGCAACCTCCATTAACATGTTGGATGATGGGGGTATATCAAGTGAAAATGTATAAAAAAAGAAAAACTGAAAACTCAAAAACTGCAGTGTAAAAGCTCTGAAGCAAGAGTCATGTAGAAGCACATAGGCAGTAAAGCAACATTTTAAAGAAGCACAGAACTACATGTACTTCTAGTCATGGAGTAGTTTGCTAGTGCCATTCACCCACTTAACTTGTTCAGTTCTGTGTGCAGTATGGCCTGAGAATGAAACCCAGTGAATAAAGAAAAAAAGGAGGAGGGGAGGGAGCATGTAGAGAGGGAGAAAGAAAAATGAAACTGCAGATTAAAAACTGAAGAGTGTGGTCTGTAGTCACCAAGGAGGAGAAATTGATTAGATGGTATAAGGCACAGGGTGATTAAGGGCTCCTTCATTTGCTCGCCTGCAGATGTTTTTAACTCGATTTGGATAACAGATCCATGATGAATGGCCCGATTAGTCCCTTTTTAATAACCGCATTAACTAAACATTAAGCCCCTGCACCTTAAATCAATAGAAAAGTTCTACTCTTATGAAAGTAAAGTTAAGCAGTGGGCCACCATTTGTTGACAAGAAGGTATTATTATCATTATTACTAATATTATTAGTGCTACCTGTCAGGGTCAGATGAGAATATTAATTCATCGAATGCCATGCATACACAACCTATCTTAAACCACTTTGAAAGTAATGAGTTACATATTGGTAGCACTGTGACTATGAGCAGGCAAACAGAACAGGTTTTAGAAGGAGAAGAAGAAGAAGAATTTGCATTTATATAGAACTTTTTATACACACTGTATCAAAACAACTTTGCAAGCAGTGAGAGATTGGTTAAGTGCACTGACTGTAATTCAAGGGCTATGCCTCTAAGTAGCAGGTGACTTATGCTATGCCATCAACTAATATATTCATGAACTGCACATCCCCAATTGTCCTTCTGACCCTCATTTTCACTGTAGCAGCAGCATGGCTGCAGGACTGCCATCTACCTCCCTACCTCTTTGGTTTGGCGCACGCCTCTGTTCCGGATGTTGTCTCTGTTCTACTTCTTGTTCTGGGTCCTGCATTATTCTTCTGATGTGTGGAGCTCTTGCTGCCATTGGGCTTCCCCATGCTGTTCTTGCACCCACTGCTGCTCCAGTTTCCTTTCTGGACCTGTGTTGTGGCCTTCCATCTACTTTCTGAGGGTCTTTTCTTCCCTTCCCCATTGCTTGGCTCACAACCTGCACCAGACCTTTGCCACTTCTCAGCTCCTTTTCTTCCTTTCTGACTTTGTCAGCTACCTTACTACTCTCTTGAAGCTGTTCCTCCTACTACCACTGCTACCACTGCTACCTTGTTCTCTTGTTTGCAGCTCCCAGCCTGTTGCTGTTCCCGCTGCTACCACTGTATTGTCCCCTGCTGCCTGCTTCCACAGCATCTTTGTCCTTCACAGTCTATTCCCTGTTATTTCTTGCTTCTTCTGCTACACTATTCCTCAGTGCCACCTCTGGCCACTGTCCTAGTGCTGTTCTTCCTAAATGGCTGTCTGTGCTCTGCCTGGTTGTCCATGTTGTCTTAGCTATCTGTGCTCAGGCTGCTGTGTATGTTCATGCTTTGCCTTCCTGATTTTTTTTTTTTGCCTTCAAGCTACTGCTTCTCCATTCTAATGCCACCCACCAGACTGCCCATCCCACATTAGCAGCATTTTCAGATGTGAAACTACCACCTATGACCTTTATACACTCAAGAACATCCCACACACATAAGTTAGAAGAACATGTTAGCTACCTTATAACTATAGTACTTTTAATCAGCTTTTTAATTGTATTGCCTTTTTAAGTATACAGCTTACATATGCTCTCTGCCCCTGAACTTTAGAGTAGTTTGAACCAACCCGAGCACTGACCGCATACTGCCTGAGTCTCAACTGTCAGATCATTTAGCAGTAAAGACCATAAGGCTTGAAATGAAATACTAACACAAATATAGTTAAAAAAGAATGTAATAAAATTTCAAACTAAACATTTTAGGATTAAAGTTTTTACTACTGTCAGAAACTATAAGAATGACACTTATCATATGAACAAGAGAAAAATCACCTGTTTATAATTAAAACCAAATATTCCTGCATACGTCTGAAGGACCTTTTCATATCCTAGGAGGAGAGGCAGACAGGGTAGCAGTTATCCAGTACAAAGGCTTACAGGCAGACTAGATGGGCCAGGTGATCCTTATCTGCTGACAATTTCTGTGTTTCTATGTTCTATGTAGCGGTGATCAAATTGTGATGACTAGATAACATTTGCTGGTAGTCTGAAAGATTTTGTGAAATGCTAGTAACTTCTGAAGGGACTCAGGTAAATTTGGTACTTACCCATGGGTCATGTTCCAAAGGCCAGAGTACTCCTGAAGGGGGAAGGGGTGAAGGTGAGAGGGAAGTTGGGGTTGCTTGCTTCTTCGCTATCCACAGATTTTTTGTTAATAAATGACTAGGATGAGGAAGGAGAGTAAGACACAGTATGTGCTGTGACTCATAGTCAAGCTCAATGACTGGGACAGGTAGACATATATGGGAAGACTGGGACAAGTAGACATAAATGGAAAGATTGCTAGTGGGGGACCAAAGCCTCCCCGAAGTGGACTGGGGGATTCCGGCTGCAGTATCAGCTAGGAGCAGGGGGATCCTAGAGGTGCTACAAGGGGTATTCATGCAACAGCTGGTCAGGGAACCCACTGGGGGTGATAACCTGCTGGGCATGGTCCTCACAAATGGGGAGAGCATGGAAGATGCAGTGGTGTGTGAAAGACTAGGTACTAGTGATCACAGGTCTGTGAGGTTCAGAGTAAAAGGAATGTGATGGACTTCAGAAAGATGGACTTCAACAAAATGAGGAGGATATTTGGGGAAGAAATGGCAGGAAAGGGGAATAGAGGGAATGCTGAGGAACTATGGGGAGTTATCAAAAGAGGGGTACTGAAGGCCACTGAAATTTGCATCAAGAAGGTGAGTAACAGCAAAAAAAAGAGAAGACTGCTCTGGTTTACAAGGGAGGTGGCAGAGGCAGTCAGTGAAAGGAAAAGGGCATTCAGGGATTATAAGGAGACACAAAGGGGGGAGGACAGGGAGGCTTATAGAGAAGAGGAGGGTGGCAGGGCAGAAGATAAGAAGGGCTAAAGTGGATACTGAGGAGAAAATAGCAAAGTGGGCTAAAAGGGATAGGTATGTGGGAGAGAGAGAAGGAAGACAGGCAGGGCATAGTAAGGTTGGGAGAAGGAGGAACTGAGGGGACTTTGAGAAAGCAGATGTGCTGAACAACTACTTCTGCTCAGTCTTCATGAAGGAGCTGGAGGATAGGGGACCAGATCTGGGGGAGTGGGTCAGGGAAGGCAAAAAGGTAGATTCTAGTATGTCCAGCATAGACAGAGTAAGGGAGGAACGGGGCAGGTTAAAGATGGACAAGACAATGTGGACGGATGGCTTGCACCCAATGTTATTCTGGGAACTTAGGGAGGAGCTGGCAGCCCCACTGATGAGACTGTTCAACTTGTCCATGGATACATGGTGTGTGCCAAAGGACAGGAGGAGGGCAGATGTGGTGCCACTGCACAAGGGAGGCAGTAAGGAGGTGACAGAAAATTATCTCCTGGTCAGTCTTACCTCAGTGGTCTGCAAGGTGATGGAGGCACTAATAAAAGAGACGGTGGTGGACTGCCTGGTGGACAGTGGATTGCAGGATGAAAGACAGCATGGATTCACAAATAGGAGGTCCTGCCAGATGAACCTGATAGAATTCTTCAGTTGGGTGATGAAGATGGTTAACTGTGGCGGGGGATGTGGACATGGCTTATCTGGACTTTAGTAAGGACTTTGACACTGTCCCTCACAGAAGGTTAGTAAATCAGCTGGAAAACTTAGGAGTGGGGCAGAAAATAACTAGGTGGGTGGAAAACTGGTTGGTGGGCAGAAGTCAGAGAGTGGTCATAAATGGGGTGCATTCCATGGTGAGGGGGTAACGAGTGGGATGCCCTAGGGGTTAGTGCTGGGACACCTCCTTTTTTATATACATAAGTGATATAGCAGATGGTCTGGAGGAAAAAGTGTACCTATTTGAATATGATACAAAAATCTGCAATAGGGTGAACACCCCAGGGGGAGGGTAGAGGCCATGAAGCATGACTTGACAACTCTAGAGGGGTGGTCGGAAACTTGGAAACTAACATTCAGTGCCAAAAAGTGTGTAGTGATGCATTTGGTGCACAAAAACCTGAGAACAGCTTACACTCTAGGAGGGGAGGAAATCAAAAAAACAGAGCAGGAAAGGGATCTGGGGATTATAATAACAAGCAACCTTAAGGTGGGTGGCCAGTGTAGCAGGGCAGCGGGGAAGGCAAATGGAATGTTGACATGCATTGGGAGGGGTATAACCAGCAGAAGGAGGGAGGAAGGTGCTGATGCCTCTTTACAAGGCCATGGGAAGACTGCACCTCGAGTATGGGGCCCAGTTCTGGAGACCGCACCTACACAAGGACATTGATGGGACGGAAAGGGTTCAGAGAAGAGCAACCAAGATCGTGTATGGTATGTAGAGGAAACCATAAGAACAGAGATGTAGGGAATTGGATCTGTACCCATTGGAGACTAGAAGGGAGAGGGGAGACATGACTGAAACTTTTAAATATGTGAAGGGGATCTATAAAGTGAAGGAGGGGAGCTTGTTCAGAAGGAAGAAGGGGGCTAAAATTAGAGGGCATAACCTAAGACTGGAAGGTGGAAGATCTAGAGGCAATGTGAGGGGGCGTTTCTTTATGGAGAGAGTGGTGGAGGCCTGGAATAAACTTTCAGATGAGGTGGTGGAGGCTTAAACAGTAGAGGGATTTAAGAGGACATAGGACAAGCACATGGGATTGAGTAGGAAGGGGAAGAGGAGAGCCCAGAAGAGTGGAGATGAGTAGGGGAAGGGAGAAAGGGCAGACTCGGTGTGCTGATGAGGTCCTTTTCGCCATAAAATTTCTATGATTCTGTGACTGGGAGGGAGGCAAAATCTGAGCCTGTTCATAATCTCGGCCTGTACTAGATAGTGCGGTGGCCGCTTAAGCCTACAAGTAGCAGCCAGAAAGCACCTCCCAAGGAGAGGCTACTTCAGAGATCTTTGCAGGGGCAGCAGTTCACTAACACAGAAGTCAGTAGAGGTAGACCTCATGGATAAGCAGCAGCTGCATCCAGTTGCAAGGAAGACAAAGCTGGGAGGCATTTCATGAGAGGAGTTACACAAAGCTTCACTAGCAGATCCATCTCTAGCTGCACTTAGGCTGTTGCAAGCCAGCAGCAGCAGTAATTCTGCAAGGGAGGAGCAGCAAAACATGTTTTGTGAAAGAGATATGTTATGTAGAGATTAGGTTCCTAAGAACATACCTGAGGAGTGAAATGTGTTCAAGCAGATCGTGGTTCCTCAGGAATACCAAGCAGCCTTCCTGGATTTTGCACACCGAGTTCCTCTGTCCCAGCACCAAGGGTTTAAACAAAGAGGTGTTTGCTCTAGAACTTTTATTAACCGGTGATGAACAAAGATGTGGCTGAGTACTGTCTCGCATGTCCAGAGTGTCAGTGTGCGGAGAAGAAAGGGTTTAAGCATAGGTTCCCTGATTCCACTCCCTATTATTGAGGATCCACTTCATTGGGATACTGTGGACATTGTGGGCCCACTTGCGATGCCTAGCTCAAGGGCAAAGAAATACATTCTGGTCATATTGCATTATGCCACTTGAAATCTGGAAGCTGTAGCCATGTCTTCCATATAGGCAGAGAATGTAGCAGATGAGCTCCTGAGCAATTTCAGCAGAGCTGGATTTTCCAGGGAGATTTTGTTAGATCAGGGCACAAACTTTATATCTGATCTGGTGAGTGAGTTGTGGAAGCGGTGTAGGGTAGAGCCACTGCATACAGCTCCATACCACCCACAAATGAATGGCTTAGTTAAGAGATTTAATGAAAGTTTTAAAAATATGCCTCGCACATTCACAGAATAGCACAAAAGGGACTGGGACAAATTCCTACCTCACTTTCTTTTCACATATCAAGCATGCCCACAGGAGTCATTAGGTTTTTCACCTTTTGAGCTCTTGTTTGCTACATGATCAGAGGACTCCTAGATTTAGTTAGAGAAGGGCAGGAAGGCTGTACTGTCACCCAGAGAGAGTCTGCTGTGGACTACATTCAGAGTTTCTGGGACAAGGTTAAGGAATTCATGGATCTTGCTCAGGATCACTTAGCTTCAACGCAACAGAAGCCAAAGACTTGGTTTAATAAAGGGGCCAGAGCTTGATCATACACAATAGGGCAGAAAGTAATTTTACTCACCCCAGTGAGGCACAACAAGCTTGAGGCAACATGAAAGGGACCTTATGAGGTCACACACCAGGTAAATGAAATGGATTATGCCATAAAGTTGCCCAATAGGAGGCTCACACAACAGGTTTTCCAAGTAAATATGATGAAGCCCTATTATGACCTTGCTGACATGGCCCTTTTGGTTTGCAGCACAGCAGATGGAAATCAGGAGAAGCCTGCTCAAGACATGCTAGATGAGAGTAAGAGAAAAGTTTTCTGGAGTGCTGTGATGATGTCTGAGGGCCTCCCACCCAGACTAGCAGACCAAATGTGGGAAGCACTTAAAAACTTTACTCCACTTTTTTCCTGCCATCCAAGAGTTCTCTGATCTCACTGTGTGTGAAATGAAAACCTCTGTAGAGAAGCCCATAAGGCAAAGGCAATATCAGGTGCTGGAAGCAGTAAAAATAGTAATGAGGGAAGAGCTACAGGTAATGCTGGTCCTAGGAGTGATCCAGCCATCAAACTGCTTCTGGGGAGCCACATTGGTTCTGATTCCAAAGAAAGATAGAACAACCAGGTTCCATGTTGATTACATGTGGCTAAACAAGGTTAGATTACCTGACACATACCCCATGCGTAGGACAGATGATGTACTGGACAGGTTAGGAGGGGCTAGGCACCTGACCACAAGAGATCTGACAAATGGATACTGGCAAGTGTGGCTATCCATGGACACTTGGGAGAGGTCAGCATTTGTCAGCCCATTTGGTTTGTTTGATTTGACCAGGTTAGTAAGGGCAACCAAGGCAGCAAAGGAGCTGAAGTTGGCTCAGGGGATCAGAGAGGGGGGAAAAGTAGTTCTTTAAATACATAAGGGAGAAGAGGAGTTGTAGAGATGACATTGTTAGAATCAAGAGGGATGGAGGATGGGCAGAACAAGGTGAAGAACAGGCAGAGGCACTCAAGGAGTACTTCTGCTCGATGTTCACAAAAGAAAGGGATGGCCCAATACCGCAGGGGAAAGGAGGCAAGGGTGAAGGGGGGCAGAGATAACAGATGGGGTCATCCAAGAGGATAGAGTTCTGAAGGGCCTTAAAGACTTATGGGTGGACAAGGAACCGGGATTAGATGTTGTACACCCAAGGGTCCTGAAGGAACTGGCAGAGGTGTTGGCAGGCCCTCTGATGGACCTCTTCAACACCTCCTTGGAGATGGGGAAGGTACCCAGGGACTGGAGGATGGCTCATGTGGTGCCCCTTCACAAGAGTGGACCCAAGGACCAACCAGACAACTACAGACTGGTAAGCTTGACTTCCATAGTGGGGAGATTGATGGAGACCATTCTAAAGGAGAAGTTGATAACCTTTCTTGATAGTAATGGTCTACAGGATGAGAAACAGCATGGGTTTGTCTCAGGAAGTTTGTGCCAAACTAACCTGATTGAGTTCTTCAACTGGGTCACTAGGGCAGTTGATGAAGACCAAGCTGTGGATACCCTGTACCTGGACTTCAGCAAGGCTTTTGACTCAGTGCCCCATGAGATGTTAATGAGCAAGCTGAGGTACATGGGATGGGGGAGAAACTGGTGGGGTGGGATGAGAGCTGGTTGCAGGGCAGACCGGACAACAGAGGGTAGTTGTGAGGCGGGAGACATCCAAGCCAAGGCCAGAAACAAGTGGGATGCCGCAGTGTTCAGTGCTAGACCCTGTTTTGTTCAATGCCTTCACTGGAGACATTGCAGAGGGGGTCAAGAGTAAGATCAGCCTGTTCGCAGATGACACTAAGATTTTTGCAAAAGGGGACAATGAGGAAGGAAGGGAAGCATTCAGGGAGAATCTAGCTATACTCAAACACTGGTCTAGGGAGTGGCAGTTGTGAATTAACACTAAGAAGTGCAAGGTCATGCACCTTGGAGCAAGAAATCCCAGGACCAGCTACTGGCTGGGGGGAGTGCAGGTAACAGTTTCAGAAGAGGAAATGGACCTCAGGGTAATAGTCACAGGGGACATAGAGGTGTCAGCACAGTCTAGGAGGGTGAGAACAAGGGCAAATAAGATGCTGGGGTGCATTGCCAGAGGGATCATCTCTAGAAAGGCAGAGGTCATCCTGCCCTTGTATAGATGTGAGGCCACACTTGGAGTACTGTGTATAGTACTGGTGCCCATAGCTCAAAAGGAATGTGAGATTACTGGAGGGGGGGTGCAGCACAGGGCTATGAAAATGATCATGGGACTAGAGGAGTTGCCATATGAGGTAAGATTGAGGGAACTCAACATGTATTTGCTGGAAGACATAAGAGAAAGAGGGGACATAATAGAGACCTTTAAGTACTTGAAAGGCATCAACACAATCAGAGAGGGAGGATTGTTCTGCTTAAAGGGGGGAAGGGTCACCAGGGTGCATGGTCTGAAGTTGGAAGGGGGGAAAGGTTCAGGAGGAAGATGAGGAGGCACTACTTTACAGGGAGAGAGTGATGGCGAGATGGAATGCACTGCCTGAGGAGTTAATCAAACTGAGCACAGTGGATAGTGTAAGCAGGGTTGAGATAGAGTCAAGGGCAGGATTAGTACAGACAAGAACACAAAGGGGAAAGACCGGAAAGGGAGGAAGGAAGGGGTTTGGGTGGGCTGGGCAGATGTAATAATATGAAACTAAGAGCTGCACAATTGGGCAGACTTGATAGACCTGTGGGCCTTTTTCTGCTGGCAATTTCATATATTCGTATGTTTGAATTCACAGTATTTCTTCTCAGCATGAAGAATTCACCCGCCACTTTCCAGAGGCTAGTTAATGAGGTCCAGAATGGAACTGGGCACTTTGCTTTAGCCTACATGGATGATATAGGCTATTTTATCCGGACATGGGACAAGCATCTCTTCAAAATGAGGGAAGTCCTGACCAGACTACAGGATGCAGGACTTACTGTTAAGCCAGAAAAGCAGTACTGACGTTTAAGTAAAGATGGGCAAGGGAGATGTATTGCTTTTATGGAAAGAATAAAAAGAACGCAGGAGAGGCACTATTCATAAGTAAAAATTTTAAAGGGAAAGTATTAGAAATAGAAAAAGATAAAAAAGACAGGATAATAATGATAACACAGGAAATGGAAGGAACAGAATCCATTTTTGGCTCTGTTTACGCCCTATTCAAAGAGTTTAGTGACTTTTTAGCAGAAATAAGTAAAATACTAAATAAATGGAACTGCCATAATATAATCATGGGGGGAGACCTGAATTGTGTAGCAGATAATATAAAAGAAATGACAACAGGATCTTCAAAATGGGATAAGTACAAAACCCAGATATTCCATAACTTTCTAAACTCTAATAATTTAATGAATATTCAGAGGGAATTGCATAGGGATGAAAAGGATTTCACATATTATTTAGTACAACATAAGATGTTTTCCAGATTAGACTACATATTAATGTCTAAATAACTATTGATAACAAATTTAAGGGTGATTGCAAATATAGAACCCCAGATAATCTCCAACCACAAAATGGTTTCATACAGTACAACTTTAGACTCAACACATAGGGGAAATAGGAGCTGGAATTTCAACAGCCCAATATTCAGAGTATTTATGCTGAGCAAGACCATTTTGCATGGTCCACTTGTGTGGCACAGATACCACTGACCAAAAACACAACTTATTCCGGTGTAACTCTAGTGGTTGACAGAGAAAATGCATCACTCCCCACCCCATCACAGTAGTCCCTGCTGTCCAGTGGTCCCCCCTGCCAGTCATCAGCCTGATAAAAAGGGTAAGTTCTCTCTGGTGTCTAGTGGTCCCCCCATTGATTGCCAGCCTGATACAAAGAATATGTTTTCCCTGGTGTCTAGTGGTCCCCCCCCACTGATTGCCATCCTGATATACAGACTATGAATACCCTGTTGTCTAGTGGTCCCTTCCCCAACCAATTGCTGTCCTGATATAAAGAATATGATTTCCCTGGTGTATAGCATTCCCCCGCTGGTCGCCAGCCCAATACAAAGAATACTTTTTCCCTGGTGTCTAGTGGCCCCCCTGCTGATCGCCATCCCAATCTAAATGTAAAAATTGTAACTGTCCCCAATGTATAGCGGCACCTCCTACTACCTTTACCCATCCCTGATGGTTACAGTATGTTACCCTGGTGTCCAGTGATCCCTCCCCTCACCCAATCACCTTCCCAACAAATATACACCATGTCTCTGGTGTCCAGTGTAACCTCCCATCTGGATCCCCTGTATATGATAGATCAATCATTCTCTGCTGTCTAGCAAACCCACTCCCTATTCCTGATCCCCTGTATCCCACAATAATGCTATTCCCTCATATCTAGTGGGCCCCCTACCTCCCAACCCAGCAGGTGGCGGTCCGCTACCAGACTTCCCCCATCCCAACTTCGAGACAATGACTGGCACAGCCCTTCACTCTCCACTACAGCCTACCACTTAGTGAGGTGTCAGTAAGTGCATTCTGTGTACAGGAATGCACTGAATAAATACTAAAATAAAGTGACTCTTTGAAGAATATTTAGAAAAGGGCTGGTTACCATGGGGCCTCCGCCTGGAAAAACAGCCCTCCTGTGGCTTTGCAGATCCCATATTTAAATCAGATTGGTGAAAGGCATGTGCAACCTGTACAAATAACTTTATGACATGTTTGATAAAAAAAAAAGAAGAGATTTGGCCAATATTAAAACTGAAATTTCTGCAACACAAGATCTTTTGAGACCATTAAAGGGACATTTTGAATTTCCCATCCTTAATAAACAGTATATCAGCAATATAACCAAAACTGAAAATGAAATAAATAAATCCAAACTAATAAGGGACTCAAATGATTTTGAAAATAACCAAGTTTTTAAATGGGATAAACCAGATAATTTGCCCCTCAGAGGCCATTCAAGAGGTTGACCAAGATTTAATAATTGGAATAAAAGGCCACAATCAAAATCTGAAAATAACAAAAAACAACATAATATCAAAAAGACTGTAACAATTAACTCTGAAGTTGTATTCATACCAGATCAAGAACCAGGTACATCTAATGCGGACCCTTTTTTAGTGAAAATGGACCCCAAGCAAGTGAGGAATCAATTACAACTAAAAAGTCAAATTCAAAAACATCAGCAGAAACACCAACAAAAAGATCAAAACATAAGACAAGAAGAGGATGAAGAGGAATGAGAAAGACCAAGGAGATATCTGAAGAATGCTGCAACAAAAACACAGTAGTCAACCTTACTGAGAACTCTCTTACATGTAGTCACTTCAAACTATTAGAGAAGGGATCATCGATTTCACCTACTCCCCATGCTGACTTGTTTGAAAAAAGACTGATTTTTACAAACTGATAAGAAAACTTAAATTGAAATACTATTTCAAGGCATTAAATAACATGGGATTCACAGATTTGAATTCAGACCCTCTACAAGACTTACAAATAACTGGTGCTGCCGTAAATGATATAACATTTGAACAGGTCTTAACAAACAAAGGGACTAATGATGTAACATGTTTACTAGATTGTACTGATTTAGATGAACTTTTAGCCCACTACACAGAAGTAGAATGTAATGATGACTCAGATGAAATCATACTAATAGATACAACAGGTAACTTTAAAGCCAGGTTGATGTTTTTGCCCACAAGTACAAAATGCTGCAATTTCAACTTTTGAAAAATTAATCTTGACTGAGATTAATAAGCTAAATGGTAGTTTCCACTCCACCACAGAAAATGCAATAACCTAACATCAGCAGAAGTGGTGGCTCTAGGGGATTACAAAATGTGCAGAATATAGTGATCAAACAATCAGACAAGGGGTAATATTCTTATTATGGAGGAGAAATTCTTTGTTGAAAAACTATTAGAACTCCTAAATATGGTGATAACTATGAAAGACCTAGAGGTGACCCCACCTCCAAATACCTCTTAGATCTATTTTTCTTAATGGACAAGTCATACACAGAAGGGTGGATAATGGGGGATGAAGTAATTTTCATCAAACCAAATTTCCCCATCATTTTGACATTTTAAGGCCTACCACAATTCACCCCTTAAGGCCCCAACTGTGTCTGGTATTGACTCAGTAACCGATAATTTGGGCAAATATATTGACTACTTTTTGAAGCAATTTTAAGGGAGTTACAATCGTATATAAGAGACAGAATGCATCTACTTCAGAAATTAGATGAATTACTGTATTATGGAAGGAAGATTATGTGTGGGTAACAATTGATGTTATTACCCTGTACACTTTGGTTCAGCACCAAGAAGGTCTGGAGTCTGTGAGATACTTTTTGTCCAAACCTACAATGGGAGATCTGATACCAAAAACGATATGTGAATTTGGTCATGGACAAATGGGAGGAGGAGTTTGAGTGGAATCATGACAACAACCTTTTCATCAATAAAGTGGTATGATGGTATCGCTTTACTGATGACATCATTTGTGTATGGAGGGCAGTCTGGAAGAAATTGAATTGTTTATATAGTACATTAACACCACCAGTGAAATTTTAAAATTCACGAGTCAGTCAAATAAGGAGAATATTACATTATTAAATGTAGAACTCAGATCACAGGATGAAAAGTGGAAAGCTTAGGGTATAGAAAGCCCATGGCTGCAAACACTATGCTTCATACATCAAGCGCCCACCCATACAGATTAAAGGATTATATATCCTTTATCCAATTCATAAGGATATGGAGAAACTGCTCATGAAAAGATTTTAATACACAAGTACATGACTTGACAGGAAGGTTTAGAGACAGAGGGTACAATGAAGAGACATTACTAAGTGCATTCAATAAAGTGAAACATGTAGATTGAGGTACCTCCTTAAGCCTAGGATAAGCAATACTACCAGCCATAATATGGTAACTTTTTTAACAAAACATAATGAGATTGCAGGTAGAGTTGGCCCCATTATTCATAAGCATTGTCACATTCTACACACATACCCCATACTGAAACATGAAGTCAATGAGACACCAAAGGTGACTTTTAGAAAAGCAAACAACTTGAGTGATTTATTAACAAACAGTCATTTCAAACCCACTAGAGCTAATAGTACACATAACTGGCTACACAGAGACTTTGTAAGCATAGGAACTGCAACATTTACAGGTATGCAAAGAAGGGAGCTATCTACATACATCATAATTCAAGGAAGGTTGCAATGTAAAACTTTATACCATGTGGCACAACATTTGCAGTCTACATTATTTGGTGTGCTTGCTTCAAACACTGTGTGGGCAGGATTGTTAGACCCCTAGAAACCCACATCCATAAGCACATAAGGGCAATTATAAACAAGAGTGATTGTAGACCTCTGGTTACACATGTTGCCCTCCTTCTTGCCTTAAATTCAGAGCCCTCAAGACTGTGAGCCCTCTTGAAAGGGGAGGGGACAGACTCAAAAGACTAAATCAGAAATAAACCTGGTGGATACTGTCCTTGGACACAGTCTGACCACAAGGCTTTAACGAAGAGGAGGATTTTCCCTATATAGTAACGCTACATAATTGTTCCATCACAAGGTTTGGATAAAGAGGTGATCCATTCTGGTTCATCCATGTCACAGCACCAAGAAAAACCGTGACTGTCATTAGGGTGCCAGCACAATGTCAATGGCAAACATTGGGCCTGGTAATTGTGCCACCCAACCCCCATTGCAGCCAATGCCAGGGTGCACATTCTCAATGTTTGCATGGGGATGCACCCTCTGCACCCCCCATACTTTAATATAATCACCTCCAGGTTGAAGATGTATTGGGCAAGGGGCACAACACCCTGATGGCACCCTCCCTGCCGGGTGATGCAAGATCCAGTTCACCGGCATGACAGATGAACTGGTTGAGGTGCCCTAATTGTGTCACACACATAATGGTATACCATCCATTCCCCAACCACATAACTGAACCTAAATATAGTATATGGTGGAATGCAGTTGTGTATGGAAAGCCATACACCGTAAAAAGTAATTCTGCTTTAGTAGTGATGTCCTCACTAATGCAGAATGACTTTTTGTTCTGCATTAGTGAGGATGTCATAATACAACTGCCCCAATCAGTGCTGTTCATTGGACAGGGGGTGATGGACCCATTGCATGTGTGAGCTGGACAGTGCTTGGATAGAGCAGAAGAGTCAGTTCCTGGAGGCAAACGATGACAACAAAATGCCAAAAAGTAAGCAGTCTGGTAATTTGGGGCACCATACACTATAAAGAAAAGTATATGGGAGCCCAAATACATAACCTCACTTTCTCTTACCCCATGGGTTCCATAATGACAGGGACCTCGCAAGCTTCGCTCTTGAGGTCCTTTAAGTCATGGAAACCACTCAAGTAACAGAACAGCATGATTGTGTATGGGCTTCCATACACTGTTCTATATATTTTCAATGTACCCACTCAGTGACATAATTTGTCACCTGTGTTATTTATTTATTTATTGAATTTTGTTGACTCGGTAAGCCCACCGGGCCTCTATGTCCTTTTTCAGGGGCGACCGGGGGGAGTGGGGATACAGATGGCAAGCAACTGAAATTGAACTAGATTAAGCTGTTGGTGGTATTTTTTAGTGAATGGGAGAAATTTGGCCAGGACACCGGGGAAATTCCCCTACTCTCTGTCAGTAGGGGGAGCTGCTCCTATGGAGGAGGATGCGTCGAAAGAGCATTTGGCTGGTGTACCTGGAGGTGAGCAGGTCTCCCCACCTTCAGGTCCAGCTCAGTAGACTGAAACTGCGCTAAATGGTTTCTTGGAAATGAAAATTATGGAGGATAATAATGTTTTGGCTTTAGAAAATAAGCCTCATGGATTATTTGCATCAGATGACACCTGGCTTGAGAATATTTTTAAACAAAATAAGGCCTTACGTTGTTTGGATAAAACAGGTGTGGTCAGTGAAATGTTACCGGGAACACTGGATAGTGATTTACCTGATTCACAGACTGTTATGTTGGATTCTGGTCTGGTGAGTGCTGCAGTGAAGCTAATTCAAGACGAACTAATGACAAAGGAACTCAGCAAAAGAACAGCTGAGAGGCGGGTGAGTCAGAACGCTGATGTACCTGCATCAATGGAATCCAGCAGTAATGAGTCACACCCTTCAACAGAGAAACTGACAACGGGAGTAAGGCCTATCATGACACAGACAACTAAAGTTCCACGGTCTGAGAAAAGTGAGGTAAACAATATTTCTTCTCTATGGGCTAAACAAATGACAGGGGATGTGCAGATTCAGTCTTTGGGGTTACAAAAAGGCAGAGAGACAGATAATTGTGAAAATACAGCACAAAAATCTACATTAACTTCCTTAGAGCATTCTTTGATGAATGCAGGCTGAAAACGAAGCAGGCATATGGGTCCCTGACCCAGAGCACAGCCCAATTCCTGGCAAATCTACAATCTCAGAGACTACAAAAACTGGTAATTCAATCAGCTGTCTAGTTAAGACAGAATCGGTTGGGAAGTGGAACACTACGTCTGAAATGGAAAATCAGGACGAATATACATTACCTCACGGTATGGAGTCTTCTGTATCAGAGTCAGAAGCTTCAATAGCTAATCCTGCAGGATGGGGAGATATTGTTGAAACTGAACAACAACATTCTAAACAAGATAAAGACTTACAGGGACAAGTAAAAAAAGCCTGGGAGAACTTTAGGCGAAAAGGCCCATTTTCGGGTCCCCCCTCTCTGCAACGACGCAATGCAGTGCATTTAGAATATGTAGGAGGATTGGAACTTGCACCAGACAGACTGTACGTGGGGAGGGTGTTATTAAAAAGTTCAATGGGATTTTTTTTAAATGAAATACGTGCATTAATTCATGTGTCAGGGTCAGCTTTAAATGGATAAGTTTTGTTATCCCACAAGGCCTAGATCGGTTTTGGGCTACGCTAGATGCTCTCAAATATATAGAACTATGGCTACCCTTTAAAGTACTACCCTTGACTAAACCTTTGATAAAAAATGTAACAGTTTTGTTTCGAAATTAATCAGTGTCTATACATGATATAACTTATTGGTTGCAAAGGAAATGTGAAGTAGTACGAAACCCTTCCCCAATTTTTGATGAGGAATGCACCTGGAATGGGGGGAGGATTTTTAAGGTGCATTTATGAAACAATAGTATGGGTCCAGTACATTTGCCAAACAGTGTATTTTGGGGAATGAGAGAGGACATTTATTTAATCCATGGCAACCTAGAGCATGTTTTAAGTGTGGGGCTTATACTCTTTTGGGATCTGCCTGTGATAGACTGAGATGTAATTTCTGTTTAGAATTTGGCCATCTTAGTCCAGAATGTCAAACTGAAATGAAATGCAGTCTTTGTTTTGATTCAGGACACACGTATAGAAATTGCCCATGAGCAGCCCATAATCGCACTGACCAAAGAAATCAGGATATTATTATTCAGGAGGCTCAAAAGTGAGAGATGAGTAAATGGAAAACTTCATCTCAAGGTCCCCCTCCAGACACTTATGTGGACCCTCCTGCCCCTTCTTTGAAAACTGGAACAAAGTATAAGGTAGCTGAAAACACAGCAGAAGATATATCAGTAGTGCCAGATACTGTTTCAGAATTACCTTTACAAGTCCAAATAGAAAAAGTGTTAAATGCCTCAGAGGTGGGAGATATAGAGATGCCCCCCCATGAGTGGTTAAAAGTGTGGCAAAAAAAAGAAGTTTAAAGCAGACTAAACCACTATCCAAGGTAGCAAAAGCTAATTTTCCGGGAGACGAGGATATAATTTTAACAAACAAATTTGATCCTTCATCAAAACAGCACCCTGAAACAGATCAGGGGGAGAATCAGAGACTTCTTCTCTGGCACCTCATTCTTCTGATTCAGAGGAGGACATACAGGACCAGAGAGGAGTAGTAAATAGGAAAACCAGGATTGAATCAAGAGTGCGAAGAAGCACGAGGTTGAGGAAGCCACCCTGAGAAAAGGCCCCCCCCCCTCTTATTTTAGGTGCTGGGTATCCCTCAGATTAGTATAGGTACTATAAATGTCAACAGTATCAAAAATGCAAAAAGAAGATTGATTGCCTTAACAGTTTTGAAAGATTTAAATTGTGATATCTGTCTTATACAAGACACAAGATTAAATACAACTTCGTTAGTAAGGTCAGCCCAGCAAATATGGTGTTGGGGCCCTTCGTTTTTTTTTCTTTTGGGACTGAGGTATACAAGGGTGTTGGGATTTTGTTTAAGGGGGATGGGTTCAAAGTAACAAGACTTGTAGAAATTTCTTTGGGGAGGGCCTTAATGATAGATTTTATTTTTAAAACAGTGGGGTGTAGATTGATAAATGTGTATGCCCCCCTCAAGAAAAAAGAAAGAGCAACATTGTTTACTGCAATCAAAACTTTCTTGATTACAACAAAAAATGTGATTTGGGGGGGAGACTTCAACTGTGTTGTAGATAGTAAAGATCGAGGTGCACAGACAAAAAAAATGTACTTTGACTATAATTGCCTTCTTAATATACTAACACAATGTGAGCTACAGGACGCATTTCGAGTAAAACAAAAAGAAGGAGGATATACTTACTTTAGGGCAAGCTAGTGACCAGGATAGACTTTATTTTTACAATATCAAATATCAGTGTTATAAAAGCCTTAACTATTCCTTTAGAAATTTCAGATCACTCAATTCGTGTTATTTCCTTGGGGAGTATTAATGGTCCTGCTTATGGGAAAGATTATTGGAAGCTAAACACTTATAGTATTGTAAGAGAGTCGTTTGCAGATAGAAGTTAATGAATTTCTTAGGGCTAGGATGTCAGTTGCAGTCTTAAATGATAATTTAGGCACTTGGTGGGAGAACACAAAACAAGGTTTAAGAAAAGTCTTTCAAAAGTATTCTGTTAACTCACTACAAACTCAATATAAGCGATATCTTGCATTGCATCCTCAGGGAAAACTTATACAGTTATCAATGAAAAGCAGTTCAATTTAACAGAGCAGGCGAATCATATTAAAAATGCTATGTATGAGATTCAGTATTCTAGGGCCACAGCTTTATTACATGAGCATAAAATGTGCTCTCCAGGTAAAACAGGATTTGGAGATGCTTCTAAAAGTTGTTCCAAAAGAGCATCAGATAGGTTTATGGCCTCACTGCTAACAGAAGCTGGAGAAGTAGTGACTGCAGGATCAAGTATTATGAACAAGGTGTTCATTTACCTGACAAATATGTATAAGGAAGCACAAATTGATAAAGATGTGTTAAAAGATCTTCTTCTTAAGTTGGATTTGCCTGAGGTGCCCTCGGAATATTTTAGAGTTAATAGAACCTATTTTTATAACTGAAATTGAAAAGACAATTGGAAATCTTAAACAAAATACTGCACCAGGAATTGATGAGCTTCCAGACGAATTTTATAGTACCTTTAAGGATTTGTTGACTCCAATTTTGTTGGTTGTCTTTAATTGGAAGTTACATAATATGGAGGTGGATTTTCACTTTTGTATTGCCATCCAAATATTAATATATAAACATGGATATAAAAGGAGCCTTGATAATTGGAGATCTTTAAGCCTCTTAAACTCTAATTACAAGATTCTTATAAAAATCCTATACACCCGGTTATTAAAATTAACAACATATTTAACATCTACAGTTCAAACGTGTACGGTACCTGGGCCTTCAATACACCATAATTTATTAATAATTAGAGAATTGGTTGAGCAAGGAAAAGAAGGACAGCTTCGCGAGTATCTTTTGTTATTAGACCAAGAAAAGGCCTTTGATAAGGTCCCACATCTATTTATCAAAAAAGTCCTTACTCATTACGGAAATCCATCTACTTTTGTAAATTGGATCTTTTTATTATACAGTAATGCTAAGACAATGCCACTGGTTAATGGGCACTTAGGAAATTACATAGACATCCTTCGGGGAGTATGACAGGGATGTCCGTTAAGTCCCTTACTTTATGTATTTTGTTTAGATCCTATAATAAGGGTAATACAGTGAGACATAGGAATTAGAGGTATTCAACCATGGGAAGGGGGGTAGAGATTAAAATGAATGCTTATGCAGATGATACAAGCCTGGGTTGCCCATACCTTGCCAGACTTTCTCGTGGTATCTGAGACATGGCTCAAACCCACCACAGCAGACAGGGATGTTAACCTACCCAACTATCAGTTATTCAGAGCGGATCGCCAAACAAGGGGCGGTGGAGTAGCTATATATGCAAAATCCGGTATACCTGTATCCTGTATTGCTGCAACCTCTGTGCCCAAGGAATTTGAATGCCTATCCCTAAAAGTCTCTCTCCCCAGTACATCAGCTTTTCAGCTAGTTGGATGCTACAGACCCCCTCTGCTGACCTCAAGCTCTTATCCCACCTGGGGAATCTGCTCAAGCCCAGCACTGAAGAAGTCAGTATTCTAGGTGACCTAAATTACAACTGGCTTACCCAGGCAGCTACACCTCTGGTATCATTCTGTGATACATATGGGTTCACACAACTAATTGATAAGCCAACAAGAATTAATGCAAGGAATAGTAATAACAGCAAACTACTTGATATCATGCTAGTGAATAAACCCCATCTATTCACACATGCTGGAGTGCTTATCTGTGATATAAGTGATCACTGCCCCATCGCAGGGGTAAGATCTTCCAGCAAAACAACAACCTGTGCAAAATTCCTCATGAGGAGATCCAAGAAAAACATCAATATTGAAGGATATTTGCATGGTCTAGCTCACTCTCCAAGCTGGCAAGAGTTTTATCTTGCCCATTCTGTGGAAAAAGCACAGCAGGTGCTAAATAGCATTATAATAAGTGCCCTTAACATCTATGCCCCAATCTCTAGTATCCGAATAAAAAACAAATCCTGTCATTGGTTTTCAGCTGACCTCAAAGCTGCACTGCTGGAGAGAGACAAACTCTGGAAAATGGCAAGAAAAACCAAGAATGCAAATGACTGGATGATCTTTAGGAAAGCCAGGAATAGATGCACCAAGAAAGTTAGGGATGCAAAGGCTGCCTTCTACTTGGCTGAGCTCGACTTCTGCTATCATAATCCTGCTAGGTTTTGGGGTACCATCAAAGGTACGGTTGGGCAGGATTCTAGCACCTCCCTACCAACTCAATTACACCACAGTTATGGCCCTATCACTGGCAAAATAGAAATTCTGGATGCCTTCAATAACCACTTCACAATGGCTGGCCTTGCCTTTGACACCTCTCCAGCTAACCTGCTGCGGGAATAATTAAGCTCCCAGTACACTGGTGCTCAGAGAGCTGACTCTTCCTTCAGCTTCAAATCTGTACTGTTGAAGCAAGTAGAGGACCTACTATGGCAGCTGGATACAAAAAGCGCGGGGCAGACTCTCTGACCCCTACTTTCTAAAGATTGCATCCCATGTACTTGCAGTCCCCTTAACATATCTCTTTAACCTATCTCTAAACTCTGGTTATATTCCCACACTGTGGAAGACAGCCCAAGTGGTTCCCCTTCTAAAATCAGGGGACCCTATGACCTTAATAATTACAGGCCCATTTCCATTCTACCAGTGCTATCCAAGATGCTGGAGAAATTAGTGAGTACCCAGTTAAGGGAATATCTTGATGATGCTAACCTCCTGAATCCAGCTCAATCTGGATTCAGGGCCAAGCATAGCACTATCACTGCACTAGCCAAGGTCTCAAATGACTGGAAAACTGAATTAGATAAAAAGAATAATGTCTGTGCAGTATTTCTTGACCTGGCACTTTGTTAGACTTTCCATAGAACTAAGCACATTTCTACTGTGTTATTAGGAGTTTTTCTACTGTATTAGCTGGATTGTAATTTCTACTACTGTTTTAAATTGCTTACACCTCTTCTGTCTGACTGCTATTCCTGCAGCGCCCCATCCAAGCACTCTGCCTTGGGTCCGATAAGTCTAACTATCTTTTTTTTTTTTTGGCTAGTTTTCCATTAGCAGGTTATACAGACCTGCCACTAGAGGGATTCTTGGTCTACATAAATCACCGTATTCTTTCGTGGGCAAATGGCCTGCATTATCATTCTACTTCTTTCCGGTTCTGCTACAAGGACTTGAGTCTGAAGGGTGGATGGCCACTAACTAAGCTGCTCCTGATCTCCTTGTTCCCCTTTCTGCTGTATTTTCTCATCTAGGTTTCAAATGGGTACCTAGGTGGACAAATTTCTTGCCTAGAAAATATTGCACTAATACAAATCACGAGACCACTCAATCTGGGACCATGGCTCTCCTTATTGTCTTTTTATTGCTACTAAGGTGCAGAATTTTCAGCAATACAGTGCAATCCGAAGTACCTCAATGCAATTCAGTTCTCCAATGTACCTTATCAATACCTAATGTTATAACAGTCTACCTGCAGACACTCTGTCATTCTCTCTCCCTTTAGCCTATTCCCGGTTAGCCTACACCCCTTGCTACTGTCCTCACCTATGTCTACCCAAGCACTTACATTGATCACAATCAACTGTCATTACAGTGGCACCGCCTTCAGTAAGCTGATATGGGTTGCCGTAAAGAAATAAAAAGCAGTCTTCATTTTTATAAGTTCCTTAAAGAAAGTTATACTTCTGCTTCTTCTCTGCTCAGGAAAGTGGAGTCAACCCTGGCCCCCCATACAACTTACCTCGCCTATCGATTTTGTTGAGGCCACAGGTCCAAAATGATGATGGTCAACATTTTAAGCCTGCCTAAAAACTTGTACAGCTGCAAGCCTGGCTGCACACATTAACCCAGACCTTATCATAATTACTGAGTCGTGGTAAAAAGACCTAACACTGATCAACAAATATCACTGCAGGGCTACAATTTATTTAGAGCAGATAGAGAGTCTAGAGGTGGGGGGTTATTCATGCCAAATCTAAGTACTTGGTCACCAATATTAGTTGCAAATCTCAGCCAAGGAATTTGAGTTAGTTTCGCTGAGCCTCATCTCCCCTCCTCGGAATGTATCACTATCCTAGGTGGCTATAGACCCCGTCTGGTGGTGATGAAGTCCTAATCTTTTGAAATCCATGTTCGTAGATGCAAAAACTGAAACAATATTTCTAGGAAATCTAAATATGGACTGGCTGTCACCTAAATCACATGGCCTCAAATCCCTTTGTGACGAGCTAGGTCTTGGGCAATTAGTCAGAGAACCTACTAGGAACAACACTCTAAATACTGCCAACAGTTCCACTCTAGATGTGGTACTAACTAATGTGGTACTAACTACCCATCCACACAAAATCTCTCATTTGGCAGTGTTTCACAATGACATGAGCGATCATGGAATTGTTGCTTGCATAAGATCTCAAATTAAGGCCCGGCCGCAACCCATCTTTATAACAAAAAGATCCTTTCGCAAATTCAGTGCAGTAAACTTCCTATCTGACCTGAGCATGATCAGATGGCAAGATCTTTACCTAGCCAAAGATGTCAACAAGGCAGCTTGCATCCTTAATGACAAACTCACTACAATAATAAATAAGAGTGCCCCTTTCATCAAAGTAAGGGTACGGAACAATTCCAATCCCTGGTTCACCTCGGATCTCAAGGCAGCCCTTATAGCTCGAGATAAACTCTGGGCTAAAGCTAGACATTCCAAAGAATCTTCGTATTGGCAGGCCTTTAGAACAGCCAGGAATAACTGTGTGAAAAAACTTTGCTCTGCTAAAGCTAACTATTATATTTCTACTCGAACAAGCTAAAGGTAACTCTCATAAAATATGGAAGACTATCAAAGCTATAGAAGGACGGCCCATGGCCCCTCTGTCCCAACAAAGATAGTCGCAGTGGCAAGATTGTGGAAAACAAGTCCCTAATCCTGGAGGAACTTAACTCCCACTTTGCCACAGCTGGATTAGCTTTTGACTCGTCACCTTATGCTGGTGCTGCGTGAGCCAGCATACCCTTCCGCCACATCTAGTCCTGCACCCAGTCCCTTCCAACTGCGTGAGATAACTTATAAAGAAGTAGAAGATTCTCTTCTTAACTTAGACACCAAAAAGCACAGGGACGATGGCCTGGAACCCTTTTCCTAAGGTCAGGCTATGCCCATCTCACTGCCCCACCTCCACATCTTCAATCTTTCCATTACATCTGCTGCTGTCCGTCCTGCTGGAAATCAGCACATCCTCCTCTATTTAAATCTGGTGACCCATGATGTAAACAACTATAGGCCTATCTCCATATTGCCTATCCTTTCTAAAGTTCTTGAAAACTGATCCATATTCAGTTAAAGTCTCACTTGGAAACCTTCTTTCTCATTAACCCAGCTCAATCTGGCTTCCGGCTAATCATAGCACAATCACTGCACTAGCAAAAGTAACCAATGATTGATCTCTGCTATAGATGCTAAGAAGGTAACTGGTGCAGTCTTTTGGACCTCAGCAAAGCTTTTGATACTGTTGATCACAAACTATTAGTCAATTGCCTTGCAAAGTTGGGTGCACATACCATACCACCCTGTGGTTCTCTAGCTACCTAACTGGAAGATTCCAAAAGTAAAGGCGGAAGGCTTTTTTCTGCTGTCTTGCCAGTTGCAAGAGGAGTCCCCAAGGATCCATCTTGGGCCCTATATTGTTTTCTCTGTACATCAATGACTTAGATGTTAACATAGCTACGTCCAATCTGCACTTTTTGCAGATGATACTGTGTTGTATACTTGGCTCATCGTTATCTGAAGTCAAGGAGTGCTTCACGGACTTCGACAACTTGAGCATAATTTAATAAAGGCAAAGCTTCTGCTCAATGCCAAGAAGACTAAAGTGATGATGTTCTCCCGCAGTGCTGTCTCAGGCCCCCCCAATACTCTTGCCCAAGACTTCATTGTCACCACGCTAAATGAGCCTCTGGAAGTAGTAACCAAATTTAAATATCTAGGTATCTGGATCGACAATAAATTATCTTTCAGTGACCACATCGAAGATGTCTCTAGAAGGTTAAAAGCAAGGTTAGGTTTCTTCTACAGAAATAGGCCCCTTTTCCCCCTTGAAACTCGAAACAAGCTTGTACAGGCCACTTTTCTCCCCCTACTCGACTATGGCGATGTAATCTATTCCTCCACCACTCTTGCAAATCTAAGTAAACTGGACATCCTTTATCACCGTGTGTTACGGTTCATTACCAACTCCTTACACTGCTCGCACTCACTGTGACTTATATGCAGCTGTTGATTGGACATCTCTTACTACTAGACGCCTGCTCCATGCTGGGCTATGGACTCTTAAACTGCTCCTGCAGAAATTGCCCAGCTATTTTCTCTTCTATTAGTATCTCACATAGTGCATACTCGTTAAGAAAATCTGACTTTATTATGCTTGACATACCAAGGACGCGGACTTCCTTTGGTAAATGTGCTATTGCATATGCCCTTCCTCCATTTGGAACCAATTACAAACCGTACTGAAACTAACTAGCACAGTTTCAATAAACTTCACAAATCGCTAAGTTCAGCCAAAATAAAAGACCCTGTAACTGTCATTAAGTCTCTTCCTTCCCCATGTGTGCCATATTTATCCACTGGTAAGGTATAATTGATTTGTCATATTAACTGCTTTCCTTCCCTTCTACTCCTGGCTTTATCTTTGCTTACGCCCACTGCTACCTATCAAATCTCTCCTCCCCATATCAGTTGTAGACTGTTGTTTGTTCTAGCTGCCAAAATACTGTATATTTGATTTGATTTGATTAAATCAAATCACACCAGTCATCATGTTTCATTTATCAGTA
Source organism: Neoceratodus forsteri (assembly GCA_016271365.2). Lineage (NCBI taxonomy): Eukaryota > Metazoa > Chordata > Ceratodontiformes > Ceratodontidae > Neoceratodus > Neoceratodus forsteri. The sequence goes on along the minus strand of CM028129.1, from coordinate 467,047,486 downwards.
TGCGACCTATAAGTCACTTCCTTGTCTCATACCAGTGTTTACCACCTGCGGTCACCCTATGTGGTACCCTTGTATGTATATCCAGCCTGTATCATGTAACGTGTATTTCATGTATATACTGTTATTACCTATCTGTGTTTGTACTTTAAGTGTTTATGTCACAGGACCTCCTTGTGAATGAGCTTGCTCAATGGAGTTTTCCTGCACTAAACTTGAACTTGAACTTGAACTTGAATTCAACACCGTGGACCATGAGCTTCTACTATCATCCTTGCACTCCATTGGCCTAGATCCACCTCCCTTAAGTGGTTCAGGTGTTATCTTACCGGTAGGTCACAGCAGGTAAGAGCTGAAGGTGACCTATCCCCATTAAAACCACTGTTAAGAGGAGTCCCCCAAGGTTCTATCCTGGGTCCTATCCTTTTTGCCATCTATATAAATAATATTGATTCAACCCTCACCAAATCCTCTGTACACCTATTTGCTGATGACACTGTTTTGTATGTCAGCAACCCTTCTTCTGCAGCTGCCCGTGAAATCCTACAAACAGAATTCTCCTTGTTACAATATCAGCTACAAGAGAAAAAGCTTCTGTTAAATGCAAAGAAAACTAAAGCAATGATGTTCACAAATCAAAGCTCCACCAGCACCTCCTCTTCGATCATTCTCCCCCAGCTATGCACTATACTTGGAGAAAATCTGGAGTATGTAGAAAAATTCAAATATTTAGGTGTGTGGATTGACAGCAGACTCTACTTCACTCATCATTTAGAAGAACTGCTGAAAAAGCTTTGCCAAAGGCTTGGCATTTTCTATAGATTAAAACCCTTCCTAAACAGAGATTCAAAGATGAGGTTAGTCCAGGCCATTTTTCTCTCAGTTGTTGACTATGCAGACTTCCTTTATAGTCACTGCCCCATCTCCTACCTACACAAGTTGGATACCTTATACCATAGAGCAATAAGATTCATAACAGATCTGCCATCTAATACCCATCATTGCTCTCTTTATGCTGCAGTTGGATGGGTTTCCCTACACCTCAGAAGGAACAGAAATGCAGCTCTATGGATTTACAGAGCGTTATCAAAAAAACTTCCAAACTATATTCTGGACTGCTTCACTCAGACCATTCCTAGCTCCTATGCCCTAAGAAGCAACAACATCATCCTGTTCAAATTGCCCAAATTCAACACCCAGCTAGGGAGGGCAGCAATCAGCTATTCTCTAGCTATAGCATGGAACACCCTACAAAAATGTCTAAAACTGTCCAATATTATTCCAATTGCATCCTTTAAACAGTGTTGTACCGTTTTCTTCACAGAGAAATGCAGTTGCTACCGCTAGAGCTAGCTTTGTCATCTCACAATCTCCCTCCCTCCCTAAAATTCACCATATATGGCATAATCTTTGTTCTTCAGTTCTCCCTCCCAGGCAGACACCCCATCTTATGGCACCCAGTAATACCTTCCACCATCCTAGTATTACATTATGCTGTGTGTTTGCCATGGCCCCTCCACTGGGATATGTATACACTGTATATACTGTAAATATTAGCTCAACTTTCCTATAACCCACTTTCTCATGTGAATTTTACTGTATATCACTGTGTTTATAAATGTTTTTTTTTCCCTGTATGTATAACTGTTTTATATAAGTGTATTGATGTATCTGTTGTGTATCAACTGTTGAACCTTGACCTTATCAGGTCCATCTTGTAAATGAGCCTTGCTCAATGATGCTCGCCTGAATAAATAAAGATTTGATGATGATGATGATGATGATGATGTGTATTATTGTGGCTGATGAACTATCAGAAGATAGAGCACTACATGTTCTTGAAAGATATTCGATACCAACAGGGGCTCGATTAAACAAACAAAAGAGTGTAATCTATCCTTTACATGATTTGGGACCTTTGCAAGAATCCTGACATAATATTAAAGTTTCACAATACTTAGGGGTGTGGTTTGGTAGAGGGGACAATAGTATATTAAACTGGACTTCTAAACTAGATCATGCTAATACAAAAGCTGCAATTTGGGAATCCTGGAATCAAACAAAAAAAGAAAAAAGTAGCTGTAGTTAAAACATTTCTAATGCCGATATTTTTATTTTTAAGTGCAGTCTATCCTTTGCCTCACACTTTAGAGTCATATCTTTTGAATTTAGTGTTTCAGGTAATATGGGAATGTAGATTAAATCCTACTAAGAGGGAAATCTTATATCAACCCTTAGAAAAGGGAGGACTGCCAGCTCAATGGTGCTGAGGGATGAGGCGCTGGACGCTTTACCTCGTGGCACGCCGACGACCCAGGTTCGGGAACGAGCTTGGGTCATCAGAGGTCAGCAGCAGGGGGGAGGGCAGTGCCGGATTGAGCTGCCAGCAGGCAGGATCTCCTCTCTGGGAAGGGGATGCGGCACCCCTTGGATGATTGTGACCCCTAGTGGAGGCTAGGAGTGTAATGGTCTCGAGAGGGCCAGGCGTTAGGCCATGGGGTGGGGGAAAGAAGCTGTAACCAGAGTCATAGGGTGCATGCACACCTTCATGCACATGCGCTCCTACTCCTTGGGTGCCTGGGTGATAACCAGAGGCAGAAAATGCCAGCGGCAGCAGGATGATGACCTACTCCCTGCAGGCTCTGCTCCTTGACTGGGCATAAGGTAGGCATCAGCTATTCTGGGGGACAGGGCTAGAGGGGTTGGTTGGAATGGGGCGTCCGACTGGAGGAGCAGAAACAGAAATAATAAAAAAAGAGAAAAGGGAGGATGAAATCTTATACATCCTGTTGTATTTCTTTTTATGGTATTCTTTCATAATAGTTTATTTGAATTAACAAAACTGATTGGAGCTGTATGGCTACTCTTTGCTGAACACTGGATCAGACCTCTTTATGAAATATGGCAGATACAAGGCATTTTTACAGCTCAGATTAAAACTAAATGTGTATTTTTTAGACCTGCACTTGGGAAATTGAAACAATGGCACCTAACTCAGGCTATATTGACATCTATATCAAATAAAGTTTTGTATAATAAAATAATGACTCAAATAGGAGAGCCTTTAGTTGAATTTAAAGGTGTTAACCCACAAGCCTATCCAATAGTTTTGAAAATGTTGAAAGATCTGGGTATTCCTCCCAGGATATGGGACATTACTTGGCTAAGTGCATGTGGATGCCTAAATGTTAAAGGAAATGCAAAACATAAGAAAAAGGAGGAGAGAATGTGTCCAAGATTGAGCTGTGTAGTTCAGGAAGAATCAATGACCCATTTTTTTATAGAATGTCCTTTTGTAAAAGAAATGTGGAAACTACTTGCACAAAGGTGGAGAAATCACATATGGGGAAAACTGACTTATGCTGAAGTGGTTGGAGGATTTAGTTTAAGTAATCTAGACTTGCCACACAGTACGATAGTTATGCTTCTTTCATATATTAAGTTTGTGTTGTGGCAAGCAAGATGTACATTTGTTCTACAACAGATATACCAGAGCCCAGAGAAAGTTGTTAATATTATTGAAGCAGAAGTAAGCAGGCATTGTTATTTTGAACAACAATTTCTGACTTCTAGTGTATGGAAGATTAGATGGTTAGAGGTACCTTTTATGAAAGACAAAATTGGGTGAACTGCTACAAAATTATATAATCTTTACTTATGATGGATTTTTGTATTCTGTGTTTTTGAGTGTCTATTTGTGTTTATGCATGTATTGTGAGAATCTGTCTATTAATGTTATGATTTTTCTAGTTGTATGTATTGTTCAGTTTTCTTCAATAACATTTTCCCCTACTCTGCCAGTAGGAGGCTGTGCTGTTTCGTTCTGGTGTCAGTCTCCATCTGAGTCAGGAAGGAGAGGGACGTGTAGGAGCCTGGAGTGCAGGCTGAAATTATTTTGGAGACCTCACTGCTGCTGATACCTTTTTTGATGCTGAAGTAAGCCTTGATCTTGTTGCTGGTGGTTCTGAAGGAGCCTTGGTTTCCTCTGCTGTGTTGCCAGTTTCTGCTATTGACACTGGACCTGCTGCTCGACATCCTACTACGAAGGTATTATTGACTTCAACATCTCCAGTCTGTAATTCTGCTATTTTGCAGCTGCCAGCCTTGTGGTGGCTTCTGTCCCAATTGATCCGCAGACTGTGTCAATTGTTGCCACTCCAAGTTGTGTTTTTGCTGTTAGCCAGAACATCTCTGCTGTGCCTGGTGGGAGTTGTCAAGTGCCAGACCTGAATACTCCTGCAATGGACGAGCTGGGTGAGCAACTCGGCGGTCCAATCCTGGGTCCCTCTGTCATCTTTCTGACTGAGCCTTAGATGCAGGACAAGGCGTCTGTTTTTTTGTTTGTGTCGAAAAACTCTCCTACTATCCTTGCTAAAAATCCCTCTTCTCGGCGAGCATGGGTGGATTTGGAGCTATCTGAAGTGGAGCTGTCGTCAGTGGAGAAGTCTTTGTGGGCAGCTGGCTGGGTTAAATCTCCTGCTTCTCAGCAATGGACTTCGGGTTTTGCACCCATTTGGATTCCTGGGGTTGGATTGCATGCAGACCTGCCTGTTGTCAGTTCGTCAGTATTACCTGACTCTGATGGAATGCTTGGAAATGATTTGGAGCTCATTCCTAACCCTGCCCTAAATTTCAAACACATGGCTCTTTTGGGTGCTCAGGGAAGGCCTCCCCGTCTGCCTCAGTGTACTTTGTACTCCGGTCCTGTTGAGACAGATTTACCTTCCCATGGGGACACTGGGGGTCCTGCTTCTCCTCAGGACGAAGATGATGGGCCTTGTCCCAAGACTTATGCCTCTTTTTTCCAGAAAAGGGTTTCACCAGCCAAACGACATAATGCAGTTTGAATTATATATAAGGGAGGTTTGGATGTTTTCCCTAATAGGGAATATGTGGGGAAAGTATTGTTGAAAACCAGTTTGCACTTTAATGCTGCTGAGCTGTATGCTCTAATTCACGTGCCAGAAGAACATTCCTTTGATTTAAGTTTTAAATTGCAGAGTGGTTTAGAAGCTTTTTTGGTCCTGATACCACAAACTCAAAAACACTTCAGTGTGGGCTCCCTTTGATGTGGTTCCCCTATCCCAGCCTGCCCAGAAGTCTGTCACTGTCTTATTTTGGAATGAAGGGGTTAGTGTGAATGATTTACTTAATTGGTTAAAACAATGTTGTACAGTGATGGGTCCCCCTGATGCCATTTTTGATGATGAAAATATTTGGACTGGGGGTTGGAAGGTGAGGTGCTTTTGAAAGAGGTGGATGGGTCTTCGCAACATTTGCCTAACTCCTTTTTTTTGGGGTGGTGACAGGGGAGTCCTATTCTATCCTGGGCAGCCCAAGACCTGCTACAAGTGTGGTGCCCCAGGGCATATTAATAATGCTCGCAATAAGGTTCACTGTTCTCTTTGTGTAAATTTGGAACACATGTATTCTCAGTGTGCTGCAGAAATTTGTTGTCATTTGTGTGGCCTTTCTGGTCACTCTTACAGGACATGTGCTCAGATGACATTTGCTAAATCAGGGTCGGGTGACCTTGAGGAACAGCGGCTGTTGGTTGTTGTGGCTCAAAGGGAACATGTTAAATTGAATTCCAAATCTTTACAGTCTACATACTCTGAATTGTCTGGGGTGGAGCCCCTATTTGATCCTCCTACCCTGCTCCCCCTGAATTTGGTTCTGACCCTCCTTTGGAGGATGATCTGGTGCAGGTTGTGTCTATGGAAGTTCCCGAGGTGGTGTCCCGGCCTCCTTTCAATATTCCTCCTTTGCCTGCCCAACCTGGTGATTCTTCAGCTGCAATGCCACCCCCCTCCTCTGCCGACTGTTCCTGTGGTAGGTGTTGAACAGCGAGTGACCCAGCATAGAAGCTGGAGACAACTGGTTTTGAATGTTTATAAGATTTCTGAAACTCAGACTTCTAATAGATTCCAGCCTGTGTCTTAGGATTCTGGTAATTTGGGACATGACTCTGACATTTCTTCAGAGGATTCTCACTGTTTGGGGATTTTATCACACTCTGAATCCACTGAATTGGGGGAATTTGGTAGTAAGGTTGCGGGTTCTCGAAAAGGCACCACCACTAATAAGGGCAAGAAGAAAATGGTATGGGTAAATCTCGGGCAATTAAACCCCCTCGAACACTGTGATGTGTCAGACAGCTCGATTGTCTTTGTTGACAATAAATGGTAATCAATCAATCAATCAAATCTTTATTTATCCAGGCGAACATCGTTGAGCACAGCTCATTTGCAAGATGGACCTGGTAAGGTCAAGGTTCAATTTACATAGATACATAACAAATATTCAATATACACACACTCTAGGATACTACATAGAATATTCAGTATACACACAGTCTAAGAATACATTCTAATCAGACTATACATTAAATTCAGGTGTAGTGGTAATAAGGGGTGAGGGGAAGGGGAGCGGGAAGTGGGGTGCCTGGCTGGTGGGGGAGGAGAAAGATGGTGGGGGCCTATACTGTGGAACGGATAAACTGTGGGCCTTATGAAGAGGGCAGAAGGGTGGCACTGGGGGTTTGTATAACAGGGTATAGGGCTGTGATATATGACAAGGGATTAAGAGGAGGAGGACAGAAATAGCATTATGCTAGGAAGAGGGAAGGGGAGGGTTTTATTCTCATCTTCTGTCCTCTGCTGCAGATATTATTTTTTTTACAAGATACCCGGCTACATACACCTGCTGAGGTGTGTTGGGTACAAATGGAATAGTATGAAGGACCGTCTTATTGGTCTCTTGGTGTGGGTCTCTGTACAGGGGTAGGGATTTTATTTACCCTGCATATTCAGCTCCTTAAATTGGTAGATTTGATTCCTGGGAGGGTTTTGATTCTAGACATTAAGTATCAACATTCCTACTATATACTAATTAATGTCTATGCACCTCAGTCGAAGGCAGATAGGATTGATGTTTTTCTTCACATCCACCCTTTTCTGTTTTTGGCACAACCTGTGATTTGGGGGGGTGTTTTTAATTGTGGTCTTATATGTCATGATGGGGTAGTGGTACTTCTACAAAAAAAGTTTCCTGCGACATGACTTTTTTAAACTCCACAGTTCAATTGGCAAATCTGGTAGATGCCTATATAGTTATTCATAAGCTGGGGACCCCTACTTTCCAATGGAGTGCACATGCCACGTGCATTGACTTATTTTTCATGAGCAAGCGACTCCATCTTACAGCCTCTCAAGTCACCTCTGTGGGCATATTCGGACCATAAAGAACTGTCTGTTGTACTAGGGTCTCCTGCATTGTCTCATGGCCCTGGTATTTGGAGATTGAATACTTTACTTCTCCAGGATGATTTTATGAAAAATCAAATCTTGTCAGTTGTGGGGGGCCAGAAAACTTTGCTTGAGATGTTCGACACCCCCTTTCTTTGGTGAGACTGTTTAAAGTCAGATCTTCATAAATTGTTGTTATCCCTGAGTAGAATGAAATCAGATTCAGATAAAATTCAGTACCAGGAACACAGGAAGCATTTGCAACTTTTGATGGGATTAGCTAAAACTACTGGCCAAGATTTTGGAGATCAAATTACATAATTCAAAGCTCTATGAGGGTATTTCATGAACGCCAAATGGTGTCTCTTACTATGCAACAATGCTTTGGGACGAGTGGGAAATTGGACACTATTTGCCCCTTTCTTAGTTGTCGGAACAGAATTCAGAAAAAGCAAATGACGATGGTGCGGGATTCTGTGGGGGTGATTGCTTCCACTACCGCTGGCATTCTGGGGGTGGTTTTCCATAATTTAAGAAACCAGTTTGATAAATCCACCACTGACTGGATGACTTTTTCTCAGTTTTTTGGATTATTGAATATTTCTCAGCTGCCTTCTGAGGTGGTGGATCCCTTGATTGGGACCATCTCCCAGGCTGAAGTTCTGGAAATGGTATTGGCTTTACCTAAAGGGAAGACTCCTGGTTTGGATAGCCGTCCGGCTGAACTGTATAAATTAATTGTTCTGATAATCTCTAATGAACTAGTGCTGGTGTATACTCATATGTTGGACATGTGGTCAGTTTCTTTGGACATGACTCTTGGTGTTTTGACACTTTTGCATAAAAAAGGTTCTAAAGAAGACTTGGAAAATTGGAGGCCCATTTGTCTTCTTAATGTTGATTTTAAGATTTTAATGAAAATTCTAGCTCATAGATTGTCCAAGGTTGCCTCTTTAGTGCTTTCACAGTTTCAGTCTTGTGCGGTTCCAGGGAGCTTGATTACTGATCAGTTGTTAGTCTTACATGAGGTTTTTGAGTCTGGGGCTTTCCAGGTACTACTGGTTATGTAGTTTCTCTTGATCAACAGAAGACTTTTGATTCTGTTGATCATAATTATATATGGTTTACTTTACAGTGTTATGGCATTCTGGATATTTTTATCCATTGGCTGCAACATATTTATGGTTTGGCAGTTGTAAAGCCCTTGGTTAATGGCTTCCTGTGGCCTTTGATTCCTGTGGGCCACAGAGGTCATCAGGGCTGCTTCTTGAGCCCTTTACTTTTGGTTTTTTTGTATTGACCCCTTACTGTACCTTTTGAATGATATTCATTTTTTCACTCCGGTCTTGGTTTCAGGGCATCATTTGCCATGGACGGCGGCTACATATGCTGATGATATTTGTTTAATTCTTAAATCTTCGAAGGATATTATCTGAGCATTTGAATTTTGCTCCTATTATGGTATTGCTTCAGGGGTGATCTTGAACAGGTCTAAATGTATGATTAAATATTTGGGGATGGGAACCCTGGCTCCCTGTGTTGCTGGTATCACTGTTCAAAATGGGCCTCTGAAGATTTGGGGGATTATGTTTGATTCTGACTGACAAGACCTCCTTAATTGGGACTTAAAGCTTAAGCAGGGGAGAGCTTTGGTGGTGGGTTGGAATAGGCATCAGATAGGTAAGCTGAAATGTGTCTATTTGATTAGGTCTTATCTTCTCCCACTTTTTTTGTATGTCAGTCAGGTGTCCCCCCCCCCCCAGATCTCGGGATGCTGCCCTTTATGCCTTGTTTTTCCAGGCCATCTGGGGAGTCAACTGAATTTCCTCAAATGAAATACATTATATCTTAAGGTCTCTGATGGAGGTCTCAATATGGTTAACCCTGTGTTATTGTTTTTCCTGAACTTTTTGTTTTTCAGTCTCATACCACTTTGTCTTCTGGAGTCCATTTGGCAGATGGCACTGCAGATTGTTAAACTTCATGCATGGTATGGAGGCTGGGTTTCTGGGACAATGAAAGTCTTTAAATCTGTTATATCTTCTCCATCTTATTATAGGAAGCTGTTTGTTAATTTAAAGCAATGGGATATTTTATATGAGGCGGTGGTACATAAATCAAAAAAATTGTTATATGCACAGGTTCTAGCCACACATTTTTCTGATCCTAGTACTTTCCCTTTATGTCCCCAGTCCTTTGTCCCAGATATATTAAGACTTCTTCGAAATGAACAAATCCCTGTTAAATACTGGGATGTGTTATGGCTTTGCTGTCATGACAAAATAAATGCAAAGGCAAATCAAAAATATTTAACTCCTTATTGAACAGCAATGTGCTTGACTGGATTGTATAGCCTAATTGGAATCCATGCAACACCTATTTTTCACTTGTTCGTATATTCATTCTTTTTGGAGCTACTTGGCTGCCTGCTGGGACACGTCTGTGCTTGGGTCTCTTTCATATGACAATTTGATTTATGGGGTGTTTAGTCGGGCATGATCTCGTTGGGATATTTCTACTTTACATGTCATATTTGCTGTTATCAAATGGTATGTATGGAATGCCAGGTGTTTGTTTACTTTGCAGCAAAAACTACTCTCTTATGAGGATCTTCATGGCTGTCTTTTAAAAGAGATTCATTCTATTTATTTTCAGGAGACATCAATGCATAATGCATTATATATTGCCAATGTCTGGAAAAATCTTCCATGGGTGACTGATTCAGATGTTCCTGTCACATACTATGTAGCTTTCATGTGCTTCTTGGATTTTTGTTTTGTTTTTGTTCTTGATGTTCTGTATTCATATCTCAATAAAACAAAATTCCCCTACTCTGCCTGTAGGGGGAACCACTGTCTCGAGCATGGAGATCTCCACTCCGGGTATGGTAGAGGAAGGGAGAGGATCTACTTCAGTTTTGCTGACCGGTGCTGTTAACATCAATATATCTTTGCAAAATATGGATACAGCCATCGACTTTCAGAATTCAGAAGCATCAAATGGGAATTTACTTACTTCGCCACTGCATCAGGTTACCCCATTATCTGCGGATTTAGACCTGTCTCTGGAGGAAAAACATTCCATTCTACAGGAGAAGTTATGAGCAGTTGAAACACAATTAGAGGTGGAGAAAGCCAGAATGGAGGAGAAAAAGAAATGGAAATGATTGTCACATGACTCTCCTGACACCGCTAAAGGATGCGCCTCCAAAATCTTTGTGAGAGGATGTATACCACAGGATCTGGAAGGAGTGGAGTTGAGGACCCTCACGTCACAAAGCAGTGACAGAGATGGTGGATGGTCTCCAGAGTGGTCCCTAGAAGGGGATGGTTGGAGGCTAAATCATTCAGGAGTATGGGTAGCAGAACTGTAGATACTGCTGATACAGGCAGGTGCCGGGAAAGATCAGGAGGATGTACCAGAGGAGATTCCACCAGTTATTTCTGAAGGAGTGGGAAATCTGAAAACGGAGGACACTACAGGTACCATATCATACTTTCCTATTGTGACTGTATCTGAGACAAGTCAATTATCTATGGCCAGTGGGGAAGAGCAGGCATTGCCCTTGGAAGCCCCACCCTCCTGCAGAGCAGGCAGATGGTCACCCAAGTTTGGAGTCTGAGGACAGACCCTTAGGGGCACAGAAACCTTTGCAGCAAACTTTCACAAGTTTATTTAAAAAACCTATAGAACTTGCAAAGAAGAGAACTGCAGTGCGTTTTAGATATCTAGGGGGAATAGAAGTACCTCCAGATAGATTCTTTGTGAAGAGTGTTGCTTAAACAGTCTTTACATTTCACCCCAGCTGATGTTTATGCCCTTATTCATGAAGCAGGGGAGAACACTTTTGATATTAGTTTTTGAACCCCTGACTTGCTGGAGAGATTCTGGGCTAAATATATGTCTTTGAAAACTAACCCTATTTGGACCCCTTTCAAGTAATCCCTCTGACTAAACAGTCCTTTAGGGTGGTTACAGTTATATTTCGCAATGAAGGGGCTAATATTAAGGATATCTTATACTGGTTGGATAAGAAATGTAAAGTGCAGGGCACTCCTGATCCTATCTTAGATGGGGTGGGATTCTGGAATGGTGGCTGGAGGATTAAAGTGAAACTCCATTATGAAGGAATAGATCTGAAACACCTGACAAATTGTCTGTGTATTGGGTGAGATAAAGGTTTAATATTTTATCTGGGACAGCCTCGCTGCTGTTTCAAATGCAGTTCTGCCAGACACATCAGTCCCAACAACTAAATGGTGGTACACGCCCTACTCCACCTTCCCAAATCAATATTGAGGGTATTATCTCTACTGATCCTACCCTCATTGCTAACCATCTCAATAAATCCTTTACTGACCTTAGCTCTGTACTCCCTAGCAACTTTTTTGACCCCCCCTCACTCTCTTGACCCTGCTCCCTCACACATACCTTTTCACTTCCACCGGGTTACTGTCAATGAAGTCAGACCGTATCTGACCAAGGCCCTAAGAAGCAACACCACTGGCAGTGACTCCTTGGACCCCAGACTCCTCAGCCTGGCATTGGACCAGGTCATCACCTCAATCACTAGCCTCTTCAACAAATCACTCTGTCTAGGGCAATTTCCATTAGCCTGGAAAATTGCCACTGTCACTCCCATACATAAGGGTGGAGATAGAGCCCTTTCCGGTAATTATCGTCCCATCTCAATCCTCTCACCATTCTCAAAAGCCTTAGAGAAAGTAGTATCCTCCCAAATATCTGAGTTTCTTACCAAATACAGTATCCTCTGCCCTGAACAACATGGCTTCCATGCTGGGCACAGCACCAATACCGCCCTCATCAAGTTTTTTAACTTCCTCCATTCCTCCCTGGACTCGGGCTCTCTTGCTGGTGCAGTGTTCATCGATCTGTCAAAAGCCTTTGACACCGTATCCCATCATCTCATGCTGGATGCACTCAGCCACACTGGCTTTGCTGCAGGACCTGTCTCATGGTGCTCCAGCTATCTGTCTGCCCAGTCCCAGCGTGTAAAAATCAATGGCACCCTCTCTGGCCTCTGCCCTATCTGATCTGGGGTCCCCCAGGGCTCTATTCTTGGGCCCCTGCTCTTTTCCCTTTATCTCAACACCCTGCCAGGTGCCTGTACTGGTAAACTCCTCCTTTATGCAGATGATGCTGTTATCTTCGCTTCTGACCGTAACCCTACCACCCTCCAAGATTCCCTGCAATTATCCTATAAAGACGTGGAAGCCTGGTTTAAAGAACATAGACTGGTTATCAATCTTAAAAGACCAAATCTATGATCTTCTCCCACCCCAAAACAAAGCTAGTAATTTCAACTTCAAGTCTTCACCAGCTCTATGTTCCCACTCGAACAAGTTTATACATACAAATACCTTGGGATAACCTTGACCCTGCCCTCATGTTCCATTCTATATCACGCTTTAGTCTCCACCACCATTATTAGGTTGGGAATCCTTTACCGCCACAAACACTGTCTCCCCTCAATGCCCTCCGACTCGCAGTTATGTCCTCCATTCTGTCACTTGTTGACTATGGCTTACCAGTCTACAGGACTGCTGACCAGACCTCGCTAAACAAAATCTGCCTCACCTTAAATAAGGCCTGTTGACTAATCTTAGGTGCTTCTAGACTTACACATACCTGCCATCCTTACTCCCAGGCTAATCTGCTCAATCTTGATGAACGTCTTAGGTATCAAACCTGCATCCTTACAAAAAAAACTCTCCTTGGGCTCTCTCCTCCTGGTTTGACTACCGTTATCCACCATGTTAACTCACTAGCTTCAACATGGTCCTCCTGTAAAACCAAGTTGAAGGTACCTAGGGCAAGGACCTCTCATGGACAATGGGCTTTCCACTACCGTGCCCCATCTTGGTACAATTCCCTCCCTGCCAGTATCTCAGACACCCCCACAATCTCTTGCTTTAAAACTATCCTCCAGAACCACCTTTTCACCACTCACAGCTGTTGCTGTTTCTAAGCTATCTTGCTCACTCTCTGACAAAGCCCCCTGTTGGCTGCTCAAATCCTCTACCTTCTCTACCCTTGGTTCCTGTTACCTCCCGGTTGACTCTGCTAAAACACACTATATTGATATCCTATGTTTTTCTGATGTTCTAGTTATTTCCCTGAACAATGTTAACTTCACCAACCCTGTATGTGGTAAACTGTTGATCTCATTTGTCCTCCTGTATCCTCAAAAAAAACAAAAAAACTGCACACTGTTTCTCTGTACTAAGTTGTTATCACTGTATTGTCTTCTCTGTGATGAGGTACCTTTGTAAATGAGCCTCTGGCTCAAAGGTTGTAAACTGATGCTTAATAAATAAATTAAAAAAAAATTGTGAGGCTCTTGCTAGCCTTGCTTGTAGAGCAGAAAGCAGCTAACTAAGAAAGCTACATTTTCTTATTAAATTAAAACGTATATCTCAGCAAGAGTCAGTGTCTTTTGAGATTAAGTAGACAGATACTTTATTAGAAGTAGAAGGGGTCTTATTTAGGGTTAAAAAAAAGAAAGAAAAGAAAGAAAGTCAATGTGTGTTCAGTGCTGGGAAGGGTATTGTATCAGCTGCCTTTGTTAAACCAGTAGAAGGAGAGACAGCTTAATTGGGGGTGTGGCTTAGACACTATAAAAGCAGGTGACTTAAATTACAACTTCCTGTTGCTAGCCTTGCTTGTAGAGCAGAAAGCAGCTAACTAAAAAAGCTACATTTTGTTATTAATTTAAAACTTATATCTCAGCAAGAGTCAGTGTCTTTTGAGATTAAGTAGACAGATACTTTATTAGAAGTAGAAGGGGTCTTATTTAGGGTTAAAAAAAAGAAAGAAAAGAAAGAAGTCAGTGTGTGTTCTGTGCTGGGAAAGGTATTGAATCAGCTGCCATTGCTAAACCAGTACAAGGAGAGAGAGCTTAATTGGGGGTGTGGCTTAGACACTATAAAAGCAGGTGACTCAAATTACAACTTCCTGTTGCTAGCCTTGCTTGTAGAGCAGAAAGCAGCTAACTAAAAATATACATTTTCTCATTAATTTAAAATTATATCTCAGCAAGAGTCAGTGTCTTTTGAGATTAAGTAGACATATACTTTACTAGAAGTAGAAGGGGTCTTATTTAGGGTTAAAAAAGGAAAAAAGAAAGAAAGTCAGTGTGTGTTCTGTGCTGGGAAGGGTATTGTATCAGCTGCCTTTGCTAAACCAGTAGAAGGAGAGAAAGCTTAATTGGGGGTGTGACTTAGACACTATAAAAGCAGGTGACTCAAATTACAACTTCCTGTTGCTAGTCTTTTTTCTTACTAATTAAGCCTCCATCCCACCCTCCACCCACCCCCAAAGCCAGTTCTACTTCTATAGCCACTGGATCTGACTGTCAAGAGGAACTTCCTGTTTGGCAGTAGGAAGGGAAGGATCATAGAGAAACACTGGTTTTGTCAACCCTAAAGGAAAACAGTAGCTCACTCTCCTCCTCCCTCCCCAGTTGCTGGTGGTCTGACATTGAGCAAGGAAGAAGGAGGCTACTAAAAAAGACAGAAAGTTGCTGTCCCAGAACAGGAAGGGTGAGAGTTGTAAGGAGAGGAGAGAGTAAGCATACAGAGAAACAGGAGAGGGGACACAAAATAAGACATGATAGGAGTGGTGCAGTGCAATGGCTATGGGGCGGCAATGTTCCAAGAGACATTCTGGAGGCTGTGATGCTGCCCTATTTGCAGGCACCTCTCTGGTCTGAGAGAGGAGGTTGCCCATCTCCAGGCTGACCTGGCTAGGATTTGTGAAACCTCCTCCCCTTCCCAGGGACCACCAGGGCCAATGCCACTACCTCAGAGGTTGCCAAGAAAGAGGAGAGGCTGGATCAGGGTAGGCTCAGGGAGGGAGAGGGTGGTGGAACAGAGTTGCATCCCTCCACCTGTACTTCTCCACAATTCATTCGCTCTTCTGGTGGATAGTGGTTCCTCTATGGAGGCACCTGCAGTGGAGACCAAGGAGGATGCTGGGAACCTTCACAAAGGAGACCCACAGGAGGGTGTCATGGGAAACCACAGGGGAAGGAAACAACTCCTGGTGGGGGACTCAATCATTAGGGGAGTAGAAATGGGGGAGGAAGAGGAGAGGGAGGTAAGGTGCCTTCATGGTGCCATGGCTTGGAGGGACAGGAAGCGAATCCTCAGGATCGTGAGAGGAGCTGCACGAAGAAGGGAGCTGGATGTCATTGTTCACCTGGGGACAAGTGACCTGGCTAGGAATGGGATCAGAGCAGTGCAAGAGGAGTTTGTAGAGTTGGGAAGGGGCCTTAGACAAGTAGCGCATACGGTAACCTTCTCGGAGGTGCTGCCTGTCTATGGCAAGGGTGATGGTAGGACACTCCTCACCAGGGCATTCAATGAGTGGTTGAAAAACTGGTGTGGAGCTCAGGGTTTTGGCTTCATTGGGGACTGGGGAGCCACCTGGAGGGATGCAAACCTATACTGGTGCGATGGTCTGCATCTGTCCGGGGGACCAGGATCCTAGGTGAGAGGTTTAGATGCTTCATTGGCAAGCATTTAAACTAGCCAAGGGGGAGGCACTGAAAAGAAGCAGGGAAATCACAGCCTCCCCCCACAAAACATGGTAATTAGTGAGGTAAACACCAAGGTAGAGAAGTTATTAGAGGACAGAGGCAAGTGTAAAAAATGGCAAAGACAGTAAGGACAGGAATGGGTCTAAAAGGGGTAAAGCTATCAAAAAGTGGAGGGTGATGAGTACCAATGCCCGTAGTCTGTGTAACAAGCTCCCACCTGAACTAGTGGCCTTAATGGAAGAGGGTTGCCTGGATATTGTGGCAGTCACAGAAACATGGTACACAGAGAACCATGACTGGGATGTCAACATACCAGGATACACAATCTACAGGAGGGACAGGGAGGGTAAAAGAGGAGGAGGAGTAGCTCTCTATGTAAAGGAAGGGATCAAGCAACAGAACTAAAGAGTAAACAGGGAGCAGATGAGGCACTCTGGGTCACCCTGGAGACAGGAAATGGCACCACAATCTGCACGGGGTTGTATACAGACCCCATCTCAGGGGAGGGAATGGACAAGGAAATGATAGAAGGCTTTCTTTAGAATGGCAGAAAAAGGGGAGATATTGTTGATGGGGGACCTGAATATGCCAGATGTTAACTGGAGCACCTTCGCTGCAGGCACATCCAAGAGCAGGGTCATTCTTGATGCCCTACAGGGGGCATGCCTCAGACAGCTAGTATTGGAACCCACTGGGAGGGAGCAATCTAGACCTGGTACTGTCAAATGGGGATGGAGAAAGAATCTCAGATTTAGAGGTGGGTAGCCATCTGAGACAAGGAACCACCAAACGATGTGGTTCATAATAAACACAGCCATACAATCAAGCCATACAAAAGCAAGAGTATTGACTTTAGGAGGGCTGACTTTGGGAAAATGAGAGAGTGCCTTAGAAAGCACTAGCAAACAGGCAAGAAGGAGGGTGGAGGAACAATGGGAGTAATCAAAACAGCCATCACAGAGGCAACATGCCTTTGTGTAAAGCAAATCAATAAAACACAATGAAGGAAAAACACTATGATTCTCAAAAGAGGTGGCAGGAAGGTTAAGGAGAAAGGATAGCATTCAGGAAATATAAGGAAACACAGAAGGAGCAGGACAGATAACTTTATCAGTTAAAGCAGAAAGAGGCTGGAAGGCAGTCAGAATAGCAAAGGCCCAAACGGAGGAAAGGATAAGCAATTCTGTTAAGAAGGGGGATAAGACCTTTTATAGGTACATTAGGGAGCGAAGAAAGACCAAAGGAGGTATACTGAGGCTTAATAAAGGGGAGGGAATGTGGGTAGAGGGGACAGTGAAAAAGCAGGGATACTGAATGAATATTTCTGCTCAGTATTCACAAAGGAAGAGGAGGGGGAGGTACCTAAACCAAACAAGAGAAACACTCTGGAGATGGGTTGGATACCAGTCCATTTACAGAAGAAAGGATTCTGAAAGAACTAATACAATTGAAGGTGGACAAAGCAATGGTGCCTGATGGATTCACCCAAGAATTCTAAAGAACTAAGGTAGAACTAGTGACACCGCTGACTATCTCTTTAACAAATCAGTGGAGGATGGGTGGTCCTGAGGACTGGAAGAGGGCAGATGTGATTCCTCTTCACAAAAGTGGGAGCAGGACAGTGGCAGGAAACTACAGACCAGTTAGTTTGACCTCAGTGGTAGGGAAAATGATGGAATCACTTCTGAAGGAAAGAATTGTTGAGTACCTAGAGGCCAGTGGGACACAGGACCCAAGGCAGCATGGATTCACAATGGGATGGTTGTGTCAGACGAATCTAATAGATTTCTTTGACTGGGTAACCAAAGTAGTAGACCAGGGAGGGGTTGTGGACATGGCCTACCTAGATTTTAGCAAGGCATTTGATAGTCCCACACAAAAGATTAATACACAAGTTAGCCAGCCTTGAGGGGCCCCAAGGTGGTAGCCTGGATAAAAATTGGCTAGACAACAGTACGCAAAGGGTAGTAGTAAATGGAGTCCACAGTGAAGAAAGGAGGGTTACTAGTGGGTACCGTGAGGGTTCAGTACTGGACTGATCCTTTTAATGTCTTTATAAGTGACATTGCAGAGGAACTGGAAGGCAAGTATGTCTCTTTGCAGACAACACAAAGATCTGCAACAGGGTTGATACACAAGATGGAGTGGAAAGGATGAGAAGGACTTGGCAAGGTTAGAGGAATGGTCAAATGTATGGCAGCTCAGATTCAATGCAAAGAAGTGCAAGGTAATGCACAGGGAAACAAAACCCAGGGAAGAGTACACAATGGGGGTGAGATACTGACAACAGTAAAATGGAAAGGGACCTGGGGTAATTATATCAGAGGACCTAAAGGTGGGCAAGCAATGTGAGAAGGCAGTAAGTAAGGCTGGGGGAATACTGGGATGCATAGGAAGAGGCATCAATAGTAGAAAACAGGAAGTTGTTATCCCTCTGTAGAGACAGTTGGTGAGACCCCATCTGGAGTACTGTGTGCAGTACTGGAGACCCCATCTCTGCAAAGACATAGACAGAGTGGAAGCTGTCCAGAGGAGGCAACCAAAATGGTGGAGTCCTGCACCAGAAGACATACGAAGGAAGACTAAAGGAGCTTAATATGTATACCCTTGAGGAAAGAAGAGAGAGAGGGGATATGATAGAAACTTTCAAGTACCTCAAGGGAATCAACAAAGTCCAAGAGGGTAGCATATTTCAGAAAAAGAGATGTGCAAGAACAAGAGGGCACAATTTGAAGATAGAGGGGGGACGGCTCAGAGGTAATGTGAGGAAGTATTTTTTCACAGAGAGGGTTGTGGATGCATGGAACAGCCTCCCTGAGGAGGTCTTGGAGTCAAGAACAGTGGAGGAATTCAAGAATTCATGGGACAGACATAAGGCAGTCCTAGTGGGGGGGTAGGAGGAAGTAAGCTGTTGGTTAACTAGGATCTGCAGCTTATCTGTTAGGTAGGAAATGGGCAGACTAGGTGGGTCAAGCGGTCCTTATCTGCCATCAAATTCTATGTTTCTATGTTTCAAGTGTATTATGTGTTGGGAGTTGGGCAATACTAGTTTTCACTGTCAAAACACACAGAGGTGTAATCTGTTTGAAGAAGAGGTCACTCTTTTCCATCTTGCCCTTGGGCTTCCCACAACACAGCTGATGCTGACTATACAATTCAGGATTTCTATATCCAAAAACCAAAAACAGCCTCTGGATTTTGGGGTTTTACCCCTCTCCTCTCTCAGGCTCAGAGCCAGAGGCCCCAACCACTGATAGGCCTGATATAGTGGCCCTTGTAAGACCCATCAAGCCAATAGTAGACCTAAGCCAGGTTCCAGCTAGAATCTTACCGTCACGAGATTAGATGGCTCCCCCATGCCCCCCCCCCGGAAGTGATGGATTTCAGGAGGTCAAAAACAAAGGGTCAAAGGGGAGGAAGGCTCAGGCCAGGCCTGAAACTGATGAAGAGGTTGTTTTACACACCAATCCTTTCCAAGTTTTAAGAGAAGGAATTTCAGAAGAGGATTTGGATTCAGATACAGCTTCTTGGGCCTCTTCACAGGCTGAAGCTCCTTTGAATGCAGATGACTCAGAAGGAACAGTGGCTAGTTGAACCAGGAGGAGGCTTATGGGAGTTAGAGCCTTTCAGTAAAGTCCCTTGAAGCTCTAGTGTAAAAATGGGTTTAACTGATGGGACATTATGACATGTCCATTGCTTCTCTGAACACTAACAGTGTGTTGTCAGAGAGAAAGAGACTTGCAACCTTTGCCTTATTCTCAGACCTAAAATATAACGTGTTTTTTTTCCAAGATACTATGTTGAGTTCTACTGAAGAAACTCTGGTAGGAAGTAATGCTTGGGTATGGGGTTCTACTTTTTAGTCATGAGGTACTGACATGTGTAGCGGGGTAGGCATATGTTTTAAAGAGCATAACATTAAAGTCTTTCATCACGTTGAAATCTTCCCTGGTAGAGCACTATTGTTAGATGTACAACTCCAACGTTTAGAATTTTGTCTAATAAATATCTATTCATCTCAGAGAAAGACATTTAGGATTGATCTTTTGAAGATGATTTTGCCTTATGTTTATACCTCCAAAAATGTTCTGTTTGGGGGTGGGGATTTTAATACTAGTAGGTTTCTGTCAGATTGGGGCCCAATGCATCCAGGATTTACTGTGACTCAACATACCTTAATCAGGTTTTACTTCAAACTGGTTTGATTGACACCTTTGCTTTCCCCATTATCTTGGATCCCCTCACAAATTTTTTAAAGGAGTCTTATCCATAAGGATCAATTTTTGGTTCTTGCCACTTAATTTAGTTATGAGAACTAAAGCTGTGACCCCTCTGGCGATGTCCGATCATGGCTTGCTTAGCATTTCTCTCTCTGACCTTGCGGCTACCACAAGGAGGAAGGGATATTGGAGGTTAAATTTAAGTTTATTGGATAGTCCAGAGATAAAAGAAGGATTTACACTCTTGTTAAAAGCAAGGGAATCAGTAGCCTCTCTGGATGATTCATTAGATGACTAGTGGACTTAGAGTAAGGAATACTTCCAAAAATATTTCCAACGTATGAGCAAATTAAATGGCAAAATGAAAAGAGAGGAGTACAAGACTCTACAGGAGCAATTGGCAGTGTTATATCAATTACAGATAGAAACTAGAAACTCCTATACAGAACAAATCAGCCAAATTAAGACTCAGTTAGTATTTATATATATATATACAATATTACAGAATGAAGTCCCTAGAAATAGAATAGAGGCTGGGACGTACAGGAACACAGGGAATGGTTAATCCTTTTGATTCATGTACTACTCAAAGGCATAATAAATGTACTGTATGTCCCACTTAAAAACACAAGATGGTACAGAGATGAGGAGGAAACAGGATATTATGCTAGCAGTCGAATCACATGAAAAAGAAATTTTCATTTTCAGGAATTTTGGAGGGGGAGGTTAAACAATGAGTGACCTCTTATGGCTTGACACAGATTCCAGAAATGTTTAAAACTTCCCTTGTGGCACCAGTCTCAGAGAGGGAACTAGGCGCAATCATATCTGGGTTGAAACAAGGAGTAGCCCTAGGCTGGGATGGGCTCCCAAATGAATTTTACCAAATAATTTTCCCTATAATTAAACAGGAATTGGTGGCAGCTTTCAATTTCTTTTTAAATAATCATAAACTACCTCTTGCAATGTATGATGGTCTTATTTTTTTCCTGTATAAAAAGGGAGACAACACATGTCTGGGTAATTGGAGACCCATTACCCTATTAAACACTGATAGCAAGATTTTGGTGAAACTGTTATACAATAGATTAGCCATGGTATTAGACAAGATTATTGACCCAACAAAGTTTTATGTCATTCCAGGAAGAAAGATTGGAGGTGCTTTAATTTTATTGAAAGAGATCATGGAAAAAGGTAATGGGAGGGAACTAAGCAGTTATTTGGTAAGCCTGGATCAGACAAAGGCTTTTGATGGAGTTAGCCATGAATATTTACGATTGGTGTTACAAGTACATGGTTTTCCAGAACCTTTTTTGAATTGGATTAGACTGTATTATCAGAAAGCTTTGGTGAATCCTTATGTAAATAGTTGGGTGGGAGGAGCCTGATCTGTTCACCAGGGAGTCAGACAGGGTGCCCTAAGCCCAGCTCTGTATGTTCTGGTCCTGAATCCTCTATTAGTAAGTTACAACAAAATGAGATTATTAGGGGTCTTTCAGTTCATAGCAAGGATGTGGAGATTAAAAGTGTCAGTTATGCAGATGATGTGTGCTGAATTTTGAGGCTGAATTTGTAAAGGGGTGTCCAAACATACTGAAGCTGTACTACCAGGTTCTTCAATCAGGATGCATGTACTTTTAGTCATATTGATGTCAGTATTTGTGTGTGAAGAAAATAAATTTATCTCACGAGCTGCCACACCTCCTTTACAAATGCAGCCTCAAAAGATTTGGTGGTTTATTTTGGGTCCTGTGATATGTGTTCTTTTAATTGGAATCTGATAATATCAGATAGTAGGGAAAACATTAAGAAATAGAATTCCTGGCATAAGTCCAAACTTAAAGGAGTATATATGGTTAAAACCTTTCTTATTATCTATGTTTTACATTTATGTATGATTCCCCCAAAAAAAAAATAAAAACAGCTGGAAACAGTGCTTTATGTCATTTTCTTTCAATGCATCTGGGGGAATAGACTTAATCCGATAAAAAGAGGGGTCACCTATCGGTCCATCAATGATGGGGTTCTGAAGATGATACACCCAATTGTTTTCTTCTTCACTGTGTGTTTGTATGGTAATTTGAAACCAATATTGCTTGATATGGATAAAATGTGGAGCCCATGGATATTAGACCAAGTTTCCCCTTGGCTGGACAGCTGGGAGCTGGCGTCTAACATACCAAAGCAAAAATCGCTTCAAGGTCTTCCCTACTTTGTGCAATACATTTTTGGGAAATTGAAACTTTGGGCTATTATGAAGCAGCAAATTTTGACTCTTACCGAAAATAAATTTATTATCATATAGTTGGGACTTTCTTTCTAGATCTACCTAGGTATTGGGTCAAAATTCCAACTGAAACAGCTGGCATAGGGAAGATGTTGATAAATCCTAGACTTCAGGGAAAAATGTTGGATGTTCTATGGTTGTGCACTCAAGAAAAATTAAATGTGTGAAACAATTAGAAACATAAGGAATTGAAGGAAAAAGGGTGTCCTATGGAAGCTATTTGTAAGGGTAGGCTAGAAACCATGGAGCATTTGTTTTTAGAGTGTCCTTTTATTCTTTCTTTTTGGCCCTTTTTATATTTAAAATGGCCTAAATTTCCTTTTACACTCCTGACCAGAGATATTTTATTACTAGGACTCCTACCACAAGCGTGGACCCTATATGACCCAGAAACTGTTTATTTAATCCTGTTGGTGTTCAAATGCCACATCTAGTGTACAAGGTGCCAGTTAATCTTATATAAGAGACTAGTTACAGCTGAACAACTGTTTTGGACAGTACAAAATTCACTAGTGAGTATCCAGCTCTTGGATTTTTCAGACCTGTTCAGCATCTCAGTATCAAGAGTGGTGGAAATATATGGACTGGATGTTAGATATGAATCAATAAAGTCCCTCCCTTCACCCCCTTTTTTGTTTCCCATTAAGTCATATTGTATATAAGAAAGGTGTGATTGCTTTGTCTATCCTTTTTTTTTTTTTTCGAGATTTGGAGGTATGGGATGTTCTGTGGGAACTGATTGTTGTATGGTTAATTTCTTAAGTAAGGTGGAGAAAGGTTTTCTTTCTTCCCCCTTTTTTCTCTTCAGTTTTTCCTTTGGGGGATTTCCCTTGGAGTAATTTTTTTTTCAACATTGTTAATACTGTATGAAGGTAATACCTCTTTTTCATTTTGTATATACTTTAATTTTTTTTAATTTATATTATTCTATTGTTTGGTTTATGATCTGTGTGTTTCAATACATTTTTGTATAATTATTGTTTCCTTTTTGAAGTTTCAAAAAAAACACTCCTTTAGTGGGGAAGGAAGTTGTGTATAAATATGGATTATTTATGTTTGAAGTTTATGTATGATGTAATACTTCTTTATCTTTTTTTATTTCTTTCATTATGATTTTGTATGAAGTAATACAATGTTGTATTTTTTTTTAAGTTTTGAATAAAAAATTCCCCTACTCTTTTCCTATAAGTGCCATGGGATCTTTAGCATCCATCTGAACTATCTCCAATCCAGACAGATGGAATCTCATCTGAAAGACAACACATTAGAAGTACAGCACCCCCTTCATGTTGCACTACATTGTCAGTACTGGGATATTAACCCAAGTGCCAGATGTGGGAACTGAACCCACAGCCCTCTGATCTCCCGGCCTCACAGGCGAGTGTGCTACCTACTGAGCCACCGACATGGATTTGTTAATTTAATAGTCTTTTCTGTGTATGTTTATAATTTGTTTTTAAATAATTGTTTCTGTGCTCTTTTGTAGGATTTGAAGCTCATGGCCAGTTTTTATCTTCAGTTCAAGAAAACCAAGGACACTCATAGTGTTAATTATGAATTTAAAATTTAAAATGATTTTTTCCTAAAAATTGCAGATTATGAACTTTATTATCTCAGTGAAGTAATTGCTCTTTTGCTTAGCCTGTATCTTGCAATTTATTGTTATGTATGAGCAGTTCCTACCTTACCATCCTCCCATTGTTTTCCCCCAAACTCCCCCATTTCTCCACCCCATTTCTTTATCCTTTAATGCTATGCATTTAGAAAGTCAATGACAGTTTTTTTTAAATGTGACTATTTAGTTTATGTGTTGTTTTATATGAGTAACTAGAATTAAAAATGTTTATATTTGATTTATCACTTTAAAAAGGTGCTTTAAATGGGGATTGGATTTGAGAGTGGGGGCACACCCTCTGATGAAGTCCTAATTGTTGCACTGAAGTGCTGGGGAATGGTGCCTCCAGATGGGTGTATGCATTCAATGCTTCAATAATGGCGTTGCTTTTTGCAGTAAGTCAGATTTCTTCATATTTGTAACCTGGAGTGCTTTTAGCTGTGTCTACTCTTGATACTGAGGTGTAGCAAGCCCTGTTTTCAGCAACCTGGAAATAAAGTCTTGAGATGCACCTGCACCATTCTATGCCAGGGTACTCATAGTTTGTATATCGGGATGGTGATTGGCGGGGGGGGCACTAAATACCAGGGAAATCATATTTTTAATCTTGGGACAGCAATTGGAGGGGTGGGGCACTAGGATATTCACAGTCTGTATGTCAGGATGGCAATTGGAGAAGGGGCATTAGACACCAGAGTAATCATAGTCTTTGTATCAGGCCAGCAATCAGTGGTGGGGGATCACTAGACACCATGGTATTTATAGTCTATATATTGGGACTGTAATAAGTAGGGGAGACCTCTAGGCACCAGGGAAATCATATTCTTTTTCTCAGGATGGCAATCGGTGGGGGCGGGGGGACCACTATACACCATGGAAATTATATTTTATATCTCCGGACAGAAATCAGTGGGAAGGCCACTAGTCACCAGGAAATTCATATTCTTTATCTTGGGACAGCAATTGATGGGGGGGACCACTAGACATCATGGAAAATGTTTTCTTTGTATCAAGCCAGTTCTGGGACTGGGTCTGGGTCTGGGACTGGGCAAGTGGGGGGTGGCACCTAGCTACATTGCTGGGCTACCCATGAAAATGAGCCCATAACTGGCAGTATAGCACAGTGGTTTAAGGCTCTGAGCTTCAAATCTGGTGACATCCAGTAGACCAGACCTGGGTTTGAATCCCACAGCTTCCACTTGCATACTGTGTGACCCTGAGCAAGTCACTTAACTTTCCTGTGCCCCAGATCGCACATGAAAAAAAGCTTTCTGCTTAGTGTGCTACTCCTGGTTAAACAACTAAAAAAAAAAATAAAAAAAAATGGCCCCTTTGTGCATTGCATGCCCAATGGGCTTATTTACATGGATTCATTTGAATATCGGAAATTTAGCATAGGTGCAAATCATTATGATGACCTATTTTGGGAGCCATATTTGCCCAACACTAAATAGCTTAGCACTGGGTCACAATGGCCCTATATTTAATCAAATAGTGCCTGTGCGCTAGTCCAGTAAATATAGCATTTTTGGACACCTGGGCAACCACAAGGTGCTCCACTATTATTAGCACTCTGCTTTGCCCAGTTTTGAATATTGGGCCCCATATGAACTACAGTATATGTGACCATTCAGTTATTTGACAGCATCTAATTATCCTCCCTTGTTTCACATAACCCCAATGTCACTTATCATTCCAGTTCCTTGCTTCATAACCAGAGGGTTGGTTTTGTTGTAATTTAGGCCATCCAGCCATGGTTTCTAGTTCACCATTAAAGTTCCTGGCACTAACCTTGTGATATGCTATATCATGCCCTGGTCCACTAAGTCTTTTTCCACCACTAGGAGGGCATCCATATATTTCTCCCAGCTTCTGAGGAAAAGCTCCTCCCTGTCATGCAGGACATCCATTCATTTTTCCAAGGCCAGGGATTGTATTTTTAGAGTCTTCCATTTCCCCACTATGGGAGTGATATGGGAGACCCATGTAGGCTGTATATACTGATGGACAAGGACCAGCAGAACCCTGACTGCCTTTGGGTATAGCTCCCAGCCTTCCTCTCCCATATCCTCCATTCTATATATTAGAGATACTGCTGTGCCTGCAACATTTCTACAACATTTCTGGAATATGTCTTTTGCCACCTGCGACCAGAAATGTCCGTATCTCCTGGCAGCCCCAGAAATAGTGAATATAAGAAGCCACCATACTGCTGCATCTAACACATTTGGGAGATACTGTGAGGACACATTTATTTACCACACTTGGTGGAAAGTAGAGTAGAAATATGAACTATAATTCGTTATATTTCTTACAAATTAATATCTCCATGTGTGACTTTAGAACTGTGCCCCAGTTCTCTTCTGATATTATTATCCACAGGTCTCTCTCCCATCATCTTTAACCTTTTCTGAGAGATCTGGGACGGTGTCCTAGTCCTGCCTTGCCAATGTTGTTATGATCCCTTTCAGGGAAGTCCATACTGAATGTGCTATTTGTTCCAGCTAAAACAACTTAGACTGCTTTATTGGCTCCCTATCCAGATTTGTACCAACAGCTCTTACTTGAAAGTATCTGTACATGTTTACCAGGGTATCTGAAACTGATCTTGTAGCCACAATAAGGTTCTGAACTCATCCCTTGTGTACAAGTCCCCCACATACCTCACTCCCCGTGTACCCCATAAGTGAAAGACTGGATCCTGTAATCCCTGCATGAATGCTGGAATTCCTGCAGTGGGCACCATTGGTAATTGCTCTTCCTCTGTCCCCTTCTTTTTCTCACTTGATCCCAGGCATCCAACGTTCAACTGATCAGGCAGTTTCTATGTGCTGAGATCCCATAAGCTCATCTCCCTCCTGTAGTTAAGTATGCTGAAAACCTGGCTGGTGCCCCCTTCTCTCCAAATTTACCCAGCTGGCTGCCTCCCCACAGTTAACCCAGTCCTGGATAAATCTATGTTGTATTGATAGAAAGTAGCCTTTGCTGTCTGGATAGTTCAACCCACCTTTTTCTGCCCCTCCACCAACTGCTTCAGGCTCATCCTTGGGCACTTGTTCTGTCATATGAAGTGGACAAGCTCCCTCTCTAACCTCCCGTATGTCATCCCCTGTAGGTCCTATTGGTAGTATCTGCATGACATAAAGTAGTCAGGGAAGCACATTCAATCTAATGAAATTATGAGTGATTATGAGACAATGAGTGGTGGGCTGGGTGCAGGAGAAGCCATAAGGAGGTTATCCAGCCCCTTACCATCCAGATGGTGAATCATTTTGCACCTCTGGATGAGGTTCAGGCACCTGACTTTGCTGCAAGTAATCCAAGTCAGTTAATGGAAAAGGGCAAGACAGTGTAATAGCACTCAAGGGGAGCAAGTCTACCAAAAGAGTTAGTGATTGGGGGGTAGAGAGGGTGGTGGAGGGGGGAGTTAGATGGGAGAGGGATGGTCTGGTGCATTTCAGAGGCTTCGGTCATCTGGGATTTAGACAGGATAGGTAGGATGGTGGAGAGGGAGCCAAGGGAACTGGGATGATGGTAAGTAAATCAATAAGTAACATTTTTATGTTGGCTCGTGCTTGCATGCCAGCCAACATCTTGCGGTAGTAGCAGATTGGGAGGCACAGTCACTGTTGGGCGAATGCAGGGCACACATCAGTAGGTGCATCCCTCATTCCCCAATAAGTCAGCAGCAGGCACTGACATCATGCATCCCTAATGTGGCCACCAGATCTAAGAAAAGGTCTGCTGCAATGAGAGTGAAGCTCTCATGCAGCGAGACCACAACACGCCTCCTGACGTGCACACAACATGGCAGCAGTGACTGCTGCCGCCTCCTGTCACAATGCTGATGGGGAGCCCACCCCTTGTTGGCATAATGACCCCCCTCCCATTTAAAATGTATGCCGAGGGGGTGCCCAATCCCCATCGGCATCATGCACCCCTGAACATTTTTTCTTTGTTGACGGGGGACCCAATCCCTGTCAGTTTTTATCCCCATCCCCATTTATTTTGCTGATGGGGGGAGCACACTCCCCATTGGCATAATGTCTCCTCCCCCTACTTTTGTTGTGTGCTGAGGGGGGTGCCCAGTCCCCCTCAGCTCATGTCCCCCCCTTCGTTATGTGCTGATGGGGGTGCCCAATTTCCCATCGGCTACATCATCTCCCCCCAAAACACTTAGGTAGCACACTGGGAGCCCACCCCAGCATGCCAAATCCTCTTCAAAATACAAACAATCTTGCAATGTTTTTTTTTTAAACCTGTAAAAAAGAAAACGGTCCCTCGCAGTCTCTATGCCTCCTCCCACAACCTGTGCCCACCCTCTGCGCACGCTGCCTCCCCACACTCCCCTCACCCCATACATACCACCGGAGTCTGGTTCGATGATCTTCAGTGGACCAGGAACACGTCTGCACTCTTCAAAGCCAACCATGAACTGAGGAAATGCCGGTAAGCTGTATAATGGCATAAATAAGGTTTTTTCAACTTTGGTGCATATCTCAGCAATTTTTTAGAATTTTGGCACAACATTTTCAACATGGTTTATTGGGACCCCACCTCATGAATTCAGGCACTGTCATGGAGTTATTCGGTCCCAAAAGGTGTTTTTACGGTCACTGCGCAGAATCACCTTTCAGGACTGATTAAAGAAATGACAGTGCCACTGTTCATGAGGGGGGCTCTCAAAAAGCCGATGTTGCAAATTTGATGGGAAACAAATGTGTTTTTGCACATCTGGCACAGAATAGCACGGTCGCTGTGTGAAATCAGTTTTTGGGACAGTTTGAGGAAATGACCGTGACACTGTTCATGAGCAGAAGCCCTAAAATGCCTATGCTGAAAATTTGGTGACGAAATTCTATAAAATGAGTGTGTTACAAATGTGCGTTGCACAGTTTCCACGCACCCTTGTAACTTCGCAAATTTGCAATATTTTCATGCCAGATTTTCAACACTGGCACTTTTCCACACCTCCTTATGTACAGTACAGCTGTCATTTTTCACATCATTCCCTAAATGTGTTTTCGCACCTGTGGTGCACAATGGCGTGGTCACTGTGCAAAATCAATGTTTTGGACAAATTTTCAAAATCACAGTGCCACTGTTCATGAGGGGAGGTCCTAAAATGCCTATGATAAACATGTGGTTAAAAAAATCCCAAAAATAATTAGGTTACGGATGTGTGTTGCACAATTTCTATTCATGCTCATAACTTCACCAATTTTTCATATTTTCACTCCAGATTTTCAACGTTGCCATTTTTTCATCTCCTCATGAACAATACAGTTGTCATTTTCCACATACTGCCCAAAATGTGTTTTCATCCCTGTGTCGCCAAATGGCATAGCCACTGTGCAAAATCACCTTTCAGCTAACAAACTGATAGCACCACTTTTCAGGAGATGGGCTCACAAACAGCACATGTTGAAAATTTGGAGTGAAAATACCAACACACGCCTATGGTGTTAGAGTTTCCAACTGCAGCACCCAACTCTGTAGAGACTGACAGGCATCAGGAGTGTGACTTGTGAGCATCGGCTGTAATGCTCATGCCATTCCACCCAACCCCCACCTTGCAGCTAGTGACAGGCATTGTGGTGTGCCTTGCACTGTTCGGTCATAAAATTCACCCCATTCTCCTTTACTGCACCCATCTCAGCATATTTCCTTATAGAATGGGGTAAGTATAACTCCCAAAGACCCCAAAGCACACCACGACACATGTCAGTGTCTACAGGGTAGGATGAGGTACAATGGCATGAGCGTTATAGCTGATGACCCAAAGGCACACCCCAATGCCTATCAGTCTCTACAGGGTGGGGGTGGGGTTGGTGTCACTTGAATACTTCACTGCCATTCCTATTATGCGTCTCTAACTCCAGCACTACCAATGTCAATGCCAATGAGACAACATTTGACATCGAAAAATGCTTGTTATTCATTTTTACACCAACCCTGTAGAGACTGACAGGCATCAGGGGTGTGACTTGTGATCATCGGCTGTAATGCTCATGCCATTCCACTCCACCCCCACCCTGCAGCCAGTGACAGACATTGTGGTGTGCCTTGCACTGTTTGGCCATAAAGTTCACCCCATTCTCCTATACTGCACCCATCTTAACATATTTCCTTATGGAATAGGGTAAGTATAACTCCCAAAGACCCCAAAGCACACCACAACACTTGTCAGTATCTACAGGGTAGGGTGAGGTATAATGGCATGAGTGTTATAGCTAACGACCCAAAGACACACCCCAATGCCTGTTGGTCTCTACAGGGTGGGGGTGGACTTGGTGTCACTTCAGTACATCACTGCCATTCCTATTATGCATCTGTAACTCCAGCACTACCAATGCCAATGCCAGCGAGACAACATTTGACATTGACAAATGCTTGTTATTCATTGTTACATAAACATGTACAAGAACTTGGTTATTTCTCATTGAGCTACAAGCTCATTTTCAATGGGTACCATTTATGTGCAGTACCTGGTACAATAAAAAAGGAGTATATAAAAAGCTAACAATATTAAAAGTTCAAAATGGTACACCTAGGTACCAATGATCTGGCAAACCAGTCGATGGAGATGGTGAAGCAGAATTTCTGTAGGATGGGGGACAGATCGATGGCAAATTCAGTGCACCTGGACTTTTCCAAAGTCCTCCCTTAGAGGGGCAAAGAGGGGAAGCAGGATAAGATAAGCAATGCTGTAGCAGAGGAGTTTAATTGATGGTTTAAAGGATGGTGGCATGAAAAAGGATACCACTTTGTGATGGATTGCAGGACTTCCGGACAGAAGACTCTTCAAGGGTGATAGACTTCATCTGATTTCGGGGGGGGGGGCTGTGCCTGTGGCAGAAGTTTGACATCTGTACCAGACATTTAAATTGACTGCAGGGGAGACTGGGTCTAGAGAACCATGGTGACTGGTGAGAGGAAGGGGATCCTAGCTAGTACTTCCCCACATCTGGGGGCTTGTAGCAGCATTGCAAGTAAAAAGAGAGCTGTCCTACTTACTGGATTAGGTGAAGTGACATTAGAAAGGGGAGCACAAAGGGTACACGTCAAGAAAAACAAGGGGATAAGATGACAAGGAATGCACAAAGGTAGTAACAAAGTGGCATCAGAGGTCAGATGAAAGGGGATATGCCTTAATGCCAGGAGCCTAGGTAACAAAATCAGTGAATGCCATAAACTGATGGCAGACACTGAGGTGGAACTTGTGGCCATCTCAGAAATGTGGGTTTCAGAAAAAAGTGACTGAGAACTGAAAGTCTCTGGGTACCTAATGTTCAGAAGGGATACATAAATAGGTAGAGGGGGAGGAGTAGCTCTTTTTGTCAAGGAGGGCATTGAGGTGGTGGAAGATGGTGCAGCAGGAGTAGTAATGAGGAGACAGACTTGCTGTGATTGTAACTCATGGTAGCCTCAGGAAAGAAATGGCATTTGGGGGTGAACTATAGACCTCCAGGGCAAGGAGTAGAAAGGGACAGAGAGCTCAGGGAAGAACTTGAAAGAGGGGTAGAAAAGGACAAAGTAGTAGTGGTGGGCGATCTGAACCTGCCGGACATTGATTGGGATGTTTCAGTGGTCAGGAGCACAAGAGAGCAGGCCTTGCTCAGCATGTTCCAAGACTGTATACTGGTACAGCTAGTTAAGTAACCCACCAGGCAGACCACAATTCTTGATGTGGTACTCACCAACTCAACTGTGGTACAGCTGTGGGAGTAGGGGAGCCATTGTGAAACAACAACCATTACTCTGTTTGGTTCAAACAGGCTCTTGGGTCTGGTAAACCGCAATTGAGAGCTCAATTCCTTGATTATAGATGGGCAGACTTCAAAAAGCTGAGGGAGCAGGTCAGATATAATTTAATAAGGGTGTATGACATTAGTGGGGTAAAAGAGCAATGAGGGGAAATTAAGGGGTCATTCTTGAGGCATCCAACATATATATAAGAACGGAGACCAAAAAGAACAGGTTCAAGAGGCTGTTATGTTTCTCAGCAAAGGTCAGGGAAGCAGTGAGGACCAGAAAAAAAGGCCTTTTACAAATATAAAGAAAAGCAGGGGGAAAAAGAATGGGGAGAATATTTACTGAAAATTAGGGAGGCAAAGAAGGTTGTTAGGGAAGCAAAAGCAGACACAGAGCTGCATATTGTGCAGAAGAGTGGAGAAAAAACATTCTTTAGATATATTACGGAAAAAAGGAAGAAAGGAGGGTGAATCATAAGGCTAGCTGAGAGGGGAGAGTGACAGAGGAGGACAGGCTAAAGCCACCATCATTAATGATTACTTTTGCTCAGTTTTCACTAGGGAGGATGGTGGGCCCTTGCAAGAGAGTGGCACCAAAGTGTCCATTATGGGGGGTCCAGGAGATGAGGCAACCAATATTTATTAGTGAAAGGGTCCTGAAAGGGCTGCCAGCCCTAAACATAGATAAGGCCCTGGATCAAATGAGTTGCATCTGAGGATACTCAGGGAATTGCCAGTGGAGCTGGCTGAACCCCTGGTAGGTCTGTTTGACAGGAGCTCACTAGGAATGCGGGCAGTTCCAAAGAACTGGAGGGTGGCAGACATAGTTCTGCTACATTGACTGGGGACAAGAAACAGGCAGGGAACTACAGACCTGCAGGGAACTATAGACCTCGCAGTCTTACTTCTGTTGTATGGAACCTGATGGAGTCACTGGTCAAAGAGAACCTCGAGGACTACTTGGAAAGCAACAGTATCCAGGATAGTTAACAGCATGGATTCCTGGCAGTGAGGTCTTGTCAGGCTAACCTGATAGTTTTCTTATTTAGTTATTTATTTATTTCAATCTAGGATTACAATACTTTTGAGCCGAGGCTCTTTTACAAAGGTTCCACATCAGCGTGTGCAACAGTCATAATTTTTAGTTACAAACATATAGTCAGTGACTTACAGACATATAATAACCAGTACAAAGACTTGAGCTATGAGCAAGACAAGGGGAGGAGGGGGGTCGGTGGGGGGAGAAGTGAGGGTAGGAGATCAAGGAGGGGTAGGAGATGCAGGGGGTAAGGGGGAGTATGGGAGGTGGTTGGGGCTGGGGCAGGAGTGGAGATACGGGGGAAGATGGGCAAGGGTGGGTGGATGACTGGGTGATGAGGGAATTAGATAGAAGTCATGGTGTGGATTTTCTGTACTTTGACTTTAGCAAGTTTTTAAATTTTTTTTATTTACTATGCTTTATCCTCCTGCCCGAACTGGCCCACATTGGCCCGACCTCCACCCCAGCCCTGTCTCCCATCCCCAGAGACTTACCTCTCTGGTGTTCCTCCCTGGCTTAAACCCCCAAGGTGGGGCCTTTGGGGGGGCCCTTCCCCATTGATCCTTTAACCCAGAGTCTGGGGACCACCATGGGGAAGCGGTGCGAGACCTGCAGAGTGAGGAGAGTGGCACACTGCATGATTGGCCTTTTCTATGTTATGTCCCTGGGAGGCATGGTGTGCAATGACATTAATAATGGCCATGCCAACATCCGCCCCTTCCCCAATCTAGCGAGCTCTGGCTATCTAATCCTTGGCTTCCACCAGGGTCTGTCTAGTGCCAGTGGCTGACCCCGGCCGGAGGAGGAGATCAGTCATTAGGATGCTCAGTCCTCCTCTCCCTGGCTGACCCTCCAACTTTTAGGCTTATTCCCAAACCTGGGTCATTGGCATCATGAGCAGCATCTCTACCACTGCACAAGCGGGATGGCCCTTCAGTAAGGTTTTTTGACTCAACGCCTCACAGATGCTTGCTAAAGAAAATGAAGGATCTAGTTGCAGCTAAGATCTTAGTAAACTGAGTAGGTAACTGACTACAGGGGAGGCAGCAGAGGGTTGCGGTTAATGGGGTTAAATCAGAGAAGAGGGAGGTCATGAGTGGGGTTCCACAGGAATCTGTCATGGGTCCAGTCCTTTTCAATATGTTCATCAGTCTCATTGATGAGGGAATTCAAGGCAGGATGCATCTCTTCACAGATGACACTAAGCTCTGTTTGAGGGTGGATAGTGATGAGAGAATACAGGAAATGTAGAGACTTCCAATAGCTAGATGGGTGGTCTAGGTTTTGGCAGCTGAAATTCAATGCAAAATACAGCACAGTAATGCACCTAGGGAACAAGAACCCCAGGATAGAGTATTGGATGAGAGGGGTGAGACTTAGTACTACAGCTAAGAAATGAAACCTTGGAGTTATCATCAGTAACTTAATAAAGCAACTGAGTCAGTGTAACAAGGCATAAAAGGAAGGTAAATAAGATGCTGAGATCTATCAGGAGGGGTACTAATAGCAGAAAGGGAGAGCTAATACTTCTTCTATGTAGATCCTTGGTGAGACCGCACCTGGAGTACTGTACCTAGTTCTGGTGTCCTCACTTCAGAAAGAAGAGGGATAGTGGAGATGGTGCAGTCAGTGTGCAGGGTGACAAACATGATTCAGGGCCAGCAGGACAGGACCTATGAGGAACATCTCAAGGCACTGAACATATACTCACTGGAGACCAGTAGTTAGAGGGGAGACATGGTAAAGACCTTCAAATTCCGAAAAAGAATTAACAAGGTGAACTGCAGGGAACTATTTAGCTTGAATACCAACTCACGATCATATAGACAAGAGTAGAAACTAACAGTAGGGAGGTTCAGGAGGGATGTGAGGAAGTTCTGTTTTACACAAAGGGTGATGGAGCTGTGGAAAACTCTGCCAGTCATGGTGGTTGGTGTGAAAACTGTTAATGGTTTCACATACATTTGGGACACAATGAAGCGTATAATGGTTGCTTGAGCAACAGAATCAGTGAGGAGAAGGTGGGAAGGATGTGAAGGGCTAGGACCCTAGAGGGACAATCGATCCCAGGGCTACACAGTGAACTTGAACAGACTGGATGGACTATTTGTCTTTTTCTACTATCGTTGTCTATGTTTCTATTAATCCTTCCCATCCAGGATATGCCAAAGCCCTCCACCTCTCTAAGTCTGCCACGATTTACGTAG
Source organism: Neoceratodus forsteri (assembly GCA_016271365.2). Lineage (NCBI taxonomy): Eukaryota > Metazoa > Chordata > Ceratodontiformes > Ceratodontidae > Neoceratodus > Neoceratodus forsteri. The sequence goes on along the minus strand of CM028129.1, from coordinate 467,012,560 downwards.
CACTGGTTTGTAAATTATAAGTCTCCTCAGATCTTTCACCACTTAAATCCCTAGGTAGGTGATTGCTGCTTCCACTATCTTGAAGTCCCAGGTGGCTGTGTTTCTCATCCTTCCTCCCCTTAACAACATCTCTAACTTGTCTACATTTAATATATATCCTGAGAATGCTGCAAAAGTCCCTCACCAACTCCAATAGCATTGGGATTGAGCCCTTGGGTTCCATAATAAATAGCAGGAGGCCTTCAGCATAAAAGGTTAATTAATGCTGCTGCACTGAGGCACCTGCCATCCCCTTAATCCCCTGGTCTTCCCTAATTCGAATGACCAATAGCTCTACAGCTACCGCAAATAGTAAGGGGGATGGAAGCAGCCCTGCCTCATCCACCCCGCTGCTCAAATACTTCTGATGATTCCCCATTTACCAGAATTTGTACCCTCAGGTTGTGGTACAATGCCTGTGCCATTTTGATATATGCCTTGCTCAGTGCAAACCTCTCTATGGTCCTGAACAGGTAGTTCCCCTCCATGTAATCAAAGGCTTTTTTGGCATCCATGCACATCACCAAGGCTTGTTCAGGACTGGGGCTGGACAAAATTTGTCTTCCACTGGCAAAATTCTGGTTTCACGTCCATGAAATTTTGTGAAAGTTCCATGAAATGTCACAAAAATTGTGATTTCAGTTATTTCCAACTAGTTTAAAAAGTACATGTCCACATTGCATCACATTTCGCATAAATACTCTACCAAGGGTCATACAGACATGTACTAAGTTGCCACTTTCTGTCATTAAAGGTGACTGAGTTATAAGCCTCCAAACCTTCAGAAATTTTAAAATTACATTTCACAGTTATGTCAATTGTAGAATTTTAAGCCCCTATAACTTTAAAACTAAAGAATAGAATATCACCAATTTTGTTACATTCTTTAACCCTAAATATTAGGCTTTGAGGCCACCCCCATGGACCAGCAGAAGGGTATCACTCTGCCAAGCTGATGACCTGGGTTCACAAGTGAGCCCAGGATGTCCAGGTCATGTCTGAGAGAGCTGCTGCTTAACAGTGCATCTTAATCATTGAAGGTTAGTAGTGTTTTCCACCAGCACAGCAACCCTTGCAGCTGGGCCAGGGAGTTTGCTCCTGCCACAGGAGAAGATGTGGCTCTGTGAGGCTGTCAGAGGTACCACTCCCACCAGGGGAGGTGAGAGAGAAAAAAAATGTCATGGTGCAGTCAGACCTGGACATTGTGGCCATCACAGAGACCTGGTGTAATGATAACCATGGCTGGGAGATGGTCATACCTGGCTACAACATATTCAAAAGAGATAGGGCAGGCAGGAAGAGAGGCGGAGGGGCACTTTATGTGAAAGATGGGATAAAGGCCTCAGAGATCCAGGAGGAACAAAATGGGTGAAGAGATACTATGGATTAAGCTGGAAAGGAAAATGGGGTCAGTCATCCGCACAGGGGTGGTCTACAGACCACCAGTCAAGGAGGAAGCAACAGATAGGGAGCTGATGCTAGCCATCCAAAGGATGGCAGACAAGGGTGAGGTGGTGCTGGTTGGAGACTTCAGTATTCCAGACATGGACTGGAGCCTCCCAGCAGCAGCATCAACCAGGATTAGATTTATCCTGGACTCCCTTCAAGGTGCCTTTCTCAAGCAACTGTTCATGGAGCCAACTCAGCAGAAGGCAGTACTGGACCTTGTGCTCACAAATGGGGACAGTGTCATGGGATAACAGTGAGGGAGCACCTGGGGAACAGTGATCATCAGTCATTGTGGTTTGAAATCACAGGAGCAAAACCACACTGCACAAAAACACATATCCTGGATTTTAGGGGACAGACTTTGGAAAAATGGGGAGATGCTTGAAAGAGGCATTAATGGGAATGGGGTGGGAATCAGGGGTTGAGGAACAGTGGGCAATATTTAAAACATGGATTAAAAGAGCAACAGAATTATGCATTAAGCAGGGTAGCAAGGGAAAAGGAAGAGGAGGCCATTATGGTTTTCCAAGGAGGTAGCAGAGAAAGTGAAAGCCAAAAAGAATGGATTCAGGCAATACAAAAAGATGCAGGCAAAAGGGAATAGGGAAAAGTACCAGGAGAAGCAAAGCGAGGCAGGGAGGTCAGTAAGGGAAGCCAAAGCTCAGACAGAAGAACGCATAGCAAAATCCATGGGTAGAGGGGACAAAACCTTTTACAGGTACATAAGTGAAAAAAGAAAGGCAAAGGGAGGGATAGTAAGACTGAAAGGGGAGGATGGGGGCTGCGTGGAGGATGACAACAGTAAAGCTAACATACTGAACAGGTATTTCTGCTCAGTCTTTACTTAAGAAGAGGTTGGTAAGTGGCCTGAAGGAAGTACAAGGGGTGAGAATGGCACACAAATGGACACAAGTCCCTTTACACGGGAAAGGGTTCTGAAGGAACTGGAAGGTATAAGAGTTGATAAAGCATTGGGGCCAGATGGGGTGCACTCCAGGGTCCTAAAGGAACTAAGAGAGGTGGAGGCTGAACCTCTGGCAATCCTGGTTTAGCCAGTCACTGGAAACAGGGGAGGTACCCAAAGACTGATGCACAGCAGATGTAGTCTTCTTATACAAAAGTGGGAACAAAGAGGAAGTGGGGAATTACAAACCAGTCAGCCTGACCTCGGTGGTGGGGAAGATTATGGAGCACCACTGAAGGAGAGATTGGTGGAACATCTGGTTGCCAATGGACTACAGGACCCAAGGCAGTACGGTTTCACCAGGGGGAGGTCATATCAGATCAACCTCATTGAATTTTTTGACTGGGTGACAAGGGAGGTGGATCAGGGAAGGGCAGTGGACATGGCCTATCTGGACTTCAGCAAGGCCTTTGACACTGTGCCACATAGAAGGCTATTAAAAAAACTGAAGAATATGCTAGTGGGCATGACAGTAGTGTAGTGGGTAGGTAATTGGCTGGGTGGCAGGACACAGATGGTGTTGGTAAATGGCTGTCACTCCATAGAAGGAAGAGTGACCAATGGAGCACCGCAGCGATCTTTGCTGGGACCGGTCCAATTCAACGTCTTCAGCAGTGACATTGTGCAGGACCTGGAAGGCAGAATTTCCCTGTTTGCTGATGACATGCAGCTCTGTAACAGAGTGGACACACCAGAGGGAGTAGACAGAATAAGGTGGGACCTGCAGAAGCTTGAAGAAGGATCAAGGGTTTGGCAGTTGAAATTCAATGCAAAGAAGTGCAAGAAAATGGATTTGGGTCACAAAAACCTTGGAATAACATATTAGTTGTGGGGTGAGTATATAGCATGCACCAAGCAGGAAAGGGGCCTTGGGGTTATCATCTCTGATGACCTCAAGGTAGGGAAACAGTGCGACAAGACAGCAGGTAAAGCAAATAGGATGCTGGACTGCATAGACAAGGGCATCACCAGCAGAAAAAGGGAGGTCATAATTCCACCATACAAGACACTAGTGAGGTCCCACCTGGAGTACAGTGCACAGTTCTGGAGACCTTACCTACTTAAGGACATAGACAGGGTAGAGAAGGTTCAGAGGAAGACAACAAAGATGGTATATGGATTGCATCACAAGTCCTATGAGAAGAGGTTGAAGGATCTGAATATGTACTCCCTGGAAGAGAGGGAAGGGAGAAAGGGGATATGATAGAAACATACAAGCACCTTACAGGGAGGAACAGGGTGCAGGACCACACTATTTTCCAGTGAAAAAGATGTTCCAGAACTAGAGGGCATGGGATGAAGTTGGATGGAGGGTGAGTCAGAGGAAACATGAGGAAGAATTTCTTCACAGAACAGGTGTTGGACAAGTGGAACACCCTGCCAGAGGAAGTGATGGGGGCTGAAACAATCACAGGATTTAAGAATGCATGGGATAGACATAAGGTAATTCTGGAGGTCAGGGATAAGGGGCAACAGACTTCTAGGGAAAAAATAAAGTGAACTTACAATCTCAAATGGGCAGACAGTGTGGGCCATAGGCCCTTATCTACTGACAGTGTCTATGTATCTATGTAACAACCTGGTAGCCAACTGAATGTTAGCTTTGTTCAGCCTGATTCTGCTGCTGTACAATGGACTGGTTAGACCACACCTTGAGTACTGTGTACAGTACTGGAGATCACACTTGAAGAGGGACATACAGCTCCTGGAGAGGGTACAGAGGAGGGCAACTAAGATGATACGAGGGCTAGGGGATTTGACGTATGAGGACAGACTTGAGGAGCTCTTCCTGTTTTCATTGGAGGAGAGGAGACACGGGGGGACATGACTGAGGTCTTCAAGTACCTCAAGGGAATAAATAGGGTAAACATGGAGGGGATCTTTAGACTAAAGCAGGGAGGTATCACCAGAGGGCATGGTTTGAAGTAGGAAGGTGGAAGGGTGAGAGGGGAAAGAGGAGGAGGTTTTTTACTGAGAGGGTGGTGGACCCTTGGAATGCACTGCCTGGTGAGCTGGTTCAGAGATCCACAGTAGAGACCTTCAACAGAGGGTGGGGCAGACACAGAAAGTGGATGTATCAGATGATGGCCTGTCCCGGGGGGGTGGGGATGGATGATAGGGGTTTCTGGAACACAAGGGGAGGAGGGGCTCAGCACCCAACTAGGGATCTGAGGTTCGAGCAGACTCGATAGACTGTAAGGCCTAATCTGCTGGCAAATAGTATGTTAGTATGATAAGGGTATATCCCTGTGAACAGGGTATATTCCTGAGAGATGAGTTGCTAGCCAGGAGAAAAATCAGTATGGAAAAAAAATAGAGTCTGTATGTGTCAGCTCTCTAATCTCTTGCTCAAAGGCTGGCCAAGTTACAATCAGCCAAAGATTCACCAGTAATTAAAGTCGAATTTTATAAGCTGTTGTGAAATTGTGGAATGTTGGGATACTTTTGTCAAAGCCTTGGTCATACATTTTCCATACATTTTGCTCAGTTATACACTTGAATTGCCATTGTAGACAAAGGTAAAGGCTGAGTAAAGTCCCAATAAGGTAACATTCATAGGAAGCTCCATAGTAAAAGTATAGTGGTGTTACATGTCAGGTCACTGTCTTGAGTAAAGAACCATGAAGAATAGTCATGGATATCACTGTGCACTAGCCTGAATTCTTGCAATATGCTAGCTAACCACTAGAGCTCACTGACTTAATGACATGTGGACTGGGGAGGAGGAGGATAGCCTTCCCTCCCTCCTCTAGTCTCAATTTATATGAGGGAGGAGTCAGATGAGGGGAGGGTGGAAGCAATGTGGATTCAATTACTGTTGAATAGAGGGAAGAAAGTGAGGTTGGAGGTGGTTTACAGACCACTAAACCAGGAGAACGAAAGAGACAGGGAATTGAACTCACAAATAACGACTGTTGCATGGAAGGGGAAGGTGGTAATAGTCGAAGACTTTAACCTACCTAAGTTGGATTAGAGAGTGCTGACCATGACCCATGCCAGGAATCAGGGGATTTTAGATGCACTGCAAAGTGGATTCCTGACCCAGGATGTCACAGAACCCATCAGGGAGGGGGCAATCCTTGATCTAGTGCTGACAGAAGGAAATCATGACCAGGCTATAAATGTCAAGGAAAGGCTGAGTTGGAATGACCATCACCCAGTGTGGTTCCTGTTGGATATGGACAGGGAGAGGGCCCCCACTAAGACTAAAATCCTGGATTTGTGAGATGCAAACTTCAAAAAGATGGATGAGCAGTTAAAAGGTCACCTGGCAACCATCCAAAGGGATAGTGGAGTGAACCAAAGGTAGTCCATCATTAAAGAGGGATTAATGGTAGCTACAAGGGAGTACACTAGGCTCAAGGGAAAAAACTCAAGGGCCAGAGTACCCAGGTGGTTTAGCACAGAGGTCACCCAGGCAGTAGGAGATAAGAGGTCAGCCTACATGACGTTCAGTAGGACCCAGAAGAAGGATGACCAAAAAGGACTACATGAAGACAGCTAGTGTAGCATAAAAGTTAATCTGGTGGGCTAAAGCTGAGAAGGAACTGCAGCTAGTTGAGGGAATTCAACAGGATGAAAAAACCCTTTCCACTATATTAGTGAAAAAAGAGACAAGAAAGATGGGATTGTTAGGCTCAGGGAAGGGGAAGAGTGGGAAGAGGTGAATGGGGGCAAAGCAGAAGTACTGAACGAGCACTTCTGTCTGTTTTTTACCAAGAAGAGAGACAGACCAGTGCCTTTAGGGAGAAGGACAGGGGATGGGTGAGAGGGCACAGATGTTTTAATTCAGGTGGATAGGGGGAGGAAAGCATTGCTAGTATTAAGGGTAGATAAATATCAAGGCCTGGATGGTAGGCACTCAAGGGTGCTGAGGGAGCTGGCAAAGGAGCTTGCAGGTCCCTTGGCTGACCTGCTCAGTAGTTCACTGGAGAAAGGAGTGATACTGCAGGACTGGCACATGGCACATATAGCTTTGGTGGGGCCTGAGTGGCTGGCATTACAAGAATATCTAACACAATCATTAAACATGTGGAGGACAGACCACCGGTAATTGTGCATGCTGGAACTAATAATGTATTTCATGACTCAGTTGCAACCATTAAACAGGATTTGCATCCTTGACTAACAAACTTACAGATCTGGGCTGTGACATTGCCCTATCATGGATTTTACCCATCCCCAAAACATCAGAACGTCAGCATAGTAAAATTAAAATCATAAATGAGTGGATGAGAAAATGGAGTTTAAAACAAGGGATCAAATGTATCACACTGGGAGGAATTTAATGACCATGGGGAATTATACTGTGGGAACAAATTACACCTAAGTAGGAGAGGACGCGCTCTCCTTGGTAAACACATTACTTCTTTCATCTCAAATTATTTAGACTAGATACAAAGGGGGAGAGACAAGATCACTTTGCCTCTCATAACATAGAAAAGGATCTCAGGATGACCAACAAATGTTTGAATCAAAATAAACCTGAGCTAAATGTCCTATTGGTGAGTTCACGTAGTCTGACGAATAAAAGAGACGAGCTTTAGGTCATACTGTCGGACAAGGATATAGCAGTATGTGGGGTAACAGGAACCTGGTTCAAATAAGAAGACTGGAATATGGATGTCCTTGGTTACACCAGAATAGCTAAAGACCATAAATATAGAAAAGGTGGTGGTGTAGCCCTATACATATTAGATAAATATAAATCACACATGGTAGGCTCCCAGGGTATGCACACCCCGACAGCAACATTTCAATAGTGGTGTCCGCTACAGCGACAACAGTGCCATGTCACTATAGGGAACCCACTGGATCCTGGCACTGTCTGTTGGGGGTCCTGCACCCCCCCCCCGAATCAGCTCTGACCTGGAGTTGAGAATCCCAAGTGGGGGGTAAGAAACTGGCAGCCGACTGCAGGTCTCACTGTCTGCTCATTCAACAAAGTTTTTGTCGACCACCAGTCGTAGATCCGGCACCCATGAAGTGACTGACACTGATGTTGAAATTACATGGACTCAAATAACCTTGCCATCTAAGAAACTGTTGGTAGGATTAGGTTATTGAGCCCCTAACCTGGACATTGCCTGCTTCTGGTTGAGGCTAAGAAACGTGCTTTACTGCAGAGAACAAACTAGAATGCATTTGAGGAACTGGGAACCTGGTAAGACATAATATTGTTGGGGACTTGTTAGGAAGGTAAGCTACACTTTCTACAGAAAGTTTCATTTTTTCTTACTGGCATTAAGAAAAGAATTGCAGGATTCCATTAAAGTGTAGTAATTTTATAACCAGAGTGGGTGAATTACAACTGAAGTTGCTTGATTCCTGTGCTTGAGATCCAGAATTTGGGAAGGATATTTGTGCAACATTTTAGAAATGTCCTGCTGGCTGAGGAGTGAGTTCGTTTTTATCCCTGGACTCAGTAGAGTGGTTTGTGTAGGAGCAATGGTCTAGTAAATTGTGGTGTTGGTTGAATTACTATAAAGGGCAGTACTCACCAGGGTGGTGGAGCAGTGGTGTATTTGATTGTTTCTAACAGTCACCAGTGGTTGTGGCCTTCCCACTCACCCCACCCACCCCAGGCATGGCATTTCCTTTATAGCCAAGGTTCTGACATCACTTCCTCAACAGGTCTTGGGGCAGAAGTGCCATATTCTTGATAACCCCGCACCGTGCATAAAGGGTAAGTACACACCAAAAAAAAAGAGATATTTTACATATTACTCATTGTATATTATAAGGGAGAGGGACATGTGGGGAGTGGTGCAATGCACTGGCTGTGGGGCAGCAGTTTTCTGGGAGACATTCTGGAACCTGCATTGCTAACCTATTTGTAGGCAACTGTGAGCTCTGAGGGAGGAGGTTGCCCACCTCCAGGCTGAACTAGCAAGGACTAAGGAGGCCTCCCCCACCCAAAGAGCACCAGTTCCACAACCACTGCCTCAGAGGTTGCCAAGTGTGAAGAGCAGTTGGATTATAGTGGGTTCTGAGAGGGTGAGGATGGTGGAACAGAGGCGTAGCCCCCCTAGTTGTACCTCTACACAAATCATATGTCAGTCTAGCAAATCAAGGTTCCTTTATGATGACACCCTCAGTGGAGACCAAGAAGAATGCTGGGGACATCCACAAGGGAGACCCACAAAAGGGGTGGCAATGGACACCACAGGAGAAGGAAACAGCTTCAGATAGGGGACTCAATTGTTAGGGGTGTAGACCTGGGGAAGGGAGAGGAGAGGGAAGTAAGGTGCCTGCCTAGTGCCATGGCTTGGAGGGACAGGAAGCAAATCCTCAGGATTGCAGAAGCAGCATCACAGGAGAGGGAACTAGATATCATTGTCCACCTTGGGACAAATGACCTAGCTAGGCATGAGCCAGTGCAGTGCAGGATGAATTTGTGGCATTGGGAAGGGGCCTCAGACAGGTAGCAAGGACACTAACCTTCTCAGAGGTGCTGCCAGTCTATGGCAGGGGTGAGGCTAGGGTACTGCACACCATGCAGTTTAATGAATGGTTGCAAAACTGGTGCAGAGCACAGGGCTTTGGCTTCATTGGGGACTGGGAGTCCACCTGGAGAGATAAAGGTCTATACTGGCATGATGGTCTGCATCTGTCCAGGAAGGGAAACAAGAGGGGAGGCGCTGATAGGAAGCAGGAAAGTTCAAGCCTCCCCCCACAAAACATGGCAGGTAGTAGGGTAAACACTGGGGTACAGAGTTTGACAGAGGGTAGGACAGGGGTAAATGGAAAAATAGACAAGGGCAGTAAGAGCAGGGATGGGGTAAAAAAAGATAAAGCCAACATTAAATGGAGGGCAATGAGTAACAATGCCCGTAGTCTGGGAAACAAGCTTCCTGAGCTAGTAGCCCTGATGGATGAGGAACACTTGGATATTGTGGCAGTCTCAGAAACATGGTACATGAAGAACCATGACTGGGATGTCAACACACCAGGCAACACAATCTACAGAAGGGACAGGGAGGGTAAAAGAAGAGGTGGAGTAGCTCTCTACATAAAGGAAGGGATCAAAGCTACAGAACTAAAAAAAGTAAAGGGGGAGGACAATGAGGCGCTCTGGGTCACCTTGGAGACAGGGAATGGCATCACAATTCGCATAGGGGTTGTATACATTCCCGTCTCAAGGGGAGGAAATGGACAAGAAAATGATAGAGGACATTCTCAAAATGGCTGAGAAAGGGGAGATACTGTTGATGGGGAACCTGAATATGCCAGATGTTAACTGGATAACATGAACTGCAGCCACATGCAAGAGCAGGGTCATTCTCGATGCCCTACAGGAGGCATGCCTTAGACAGCTAGTCTTGGAACCCACTCAGGAGGGAGCAATATCAGACCTGGTACTCTCAAATGGAGAGAGGGATCACAAATTTAGAAGTCAGTAGACATCTGGGAACAAGTGACCACTGCACAGTGTGCTTCACAATAAACACAACCATGGAGACAAGCCATACAAAGACAAGGATACTGGACTTTAGAAGGGCTGACTTTGGCATAATGGGTGAATACCTGAGGAATACATTAGCAAATGGCCAGAAAGGAGGGGTGGAAGAACAATGGAAAAAAATCAAAACTGCCATCATGGAGGCAACAAGCCTTTGTGTGAAACAAATAAAGAAAACAAAGAGGAATAAAAAACTGCTATGGTTCTCAAAAAAGGTGTCAGGTAAGGTTAAGGAGAAAAAGGCTGTATTCAAAAAGTATAAGGAATCACAGAAAGAGCATGACAGGGAACTGTATCAATTAAAGCAGAAAGAAGTGGGGAAGGCAGTCAGAAAAGCAAAGGCCCAAACCGAGGAGAAGATAACCAACTCAGTTAAGAAGGGGGATAAAAACCTTTTATAGATACATTAGGGAGCATTGAAAGGTTAAGGAAGGGATAGTGAAGATTAATAAAGGAGCGAGGAGGTGGGCAGATAGAGACAGTGAAAAGGCAGAGATACTGAATGAATACTTTTGCTCAGTATTCACAAAAGAAGAAGAGAAGGAGTTACCTAAACCAAACAATAGAAGCACTCTGGATAGTGGGGTTGACGCCAGTCCATTTATAGAAGAAAGATTCCTGAAAGAACTCCTAAAACTCAAGGTGGACAAAGAAATGGGGCCTGACGGGATTCACCCAAGAATCCTAAAAGAACTAAGGAAGGACCTAGTGACCCCACTGACCATACTTTTTAACAAATCTTGGGAGGATGGGGTGGTACCTGAGGATTGGAGGAGGGCAGATGTGATTCCCTTTCACAAAAGTGGGAGCAAGGCAGAAGCAGGAAACTACAGACCTGTTAGTTTGACCTCAGTGGTGGGGAAAATGATGGCATCACTTCTGAAAGAAAGAATTGTTGAGTACCTAGAGGCCAGCGGGGCACAGGACCCAAAGCAGCATGGATTCACAGCAGGAAGGTCATATCAGATGAATCTAATCAATTTCTTTGACTGGGTGACCAAAGTAATAGACCAGGGAGGGGCTGTGGATATGGCCTACCTAGACTTTAGCAAGGCATTTGACACAGTCCAGCACAAAAGTTTAATAATCAAGTTAACCAGCCTGGGAGTGGGTCCCAGGGTGGTAGCCTGGGTTGCAAACTGGCTGCACAACAGGACACAGAAGGCACTAGTGAATGGAACACATTCCAAAGAAAGGGGGGTTACTAGTGGAGTACCTCAGGTCTCAGTACTGGGTCCAGTCCTCTTTAACATCTTTATAGGTGACATTGCAGAGGGTCTGAAGGAAAGGTATGCCTCTTTGCAGATGACACAAAGATCTGTAACAAAGTTGATACACAAGGGGGGGTAGAAAGGATGAGAAGGGACTTGGCAAGGTCGGAGGAATGGTCAGACATATGGCAACTTAGATTCAATGCAAAGAAGTGCAAAGTAATGCACCTGGGAAATAAAAATCCAGAAGAAGAGTACACAATAGCAGGGGAGGTATTAACAACAACAATAATGGAAAGGGACCTGGGGGTAGTCATATCAGATGACCTAAAGGTGGGTAAGCAAAATGAGAAGTCAGTAAGGAGAGCCAGGGGGATACTGGGATGCATAGGGAGGGGCATCACAAGTAGAAAAAGGGAAGGGGTTATCCCTCTGTACAGACAGTTGGTGAGACCCCATCTGAAGTACTGCGTGCAGTTTTGGAGACCTCATCTACACAAGGACATAGACAGGATAGCAGCAGTCCAGAGGAGGGCAACTAAAATGGTGCAGGGTCTACATCAGAAACCATATGAAGAGAGACTGAGAGAGCTTAATATGTATACCCTTGATGAAAGGAGGGATGGGGGGACATGATAGAAACTTTTAAGCACCTCAAGGGAATCAACAAAGTCCAGGAGGGTGGCATCTTTCAGAAAAAGAGATGTGTAAGAACAAGGGGGCACAATTTAAAGATAGAGGGAGGACGGCTAAGGGGTAATGTGAGGAATTTTTTTTTCATGGAGAGAGTGGTGGACGCATGGAACCACCTTCCTGGAGAGGTTGTGGGGTCTAGAACAGTGGAGGAATTCAAACATGCATGGGACAGACATAAGGCAATTATAGTGGGGGGTTGCAGTAAGTAGGCTGTTGGTTAACTAGAATCTGCAGCTTATCCAATAGGTAGGGAAATGGGCAGACTGGGTGGGCGAAGTGGTCCTTATCTGCCATCAAAGTCTATGTTTCTATAGTGGAAAATTAGAGCTTTTTGCCTGCTATAAAAAATATGGAGGCAACATCTGACTATATTCTTATGAGAGACTTTAACTTCCCTAATATAAATTGATCTACTCTTCAGGGCACAAGTTCAGTGGAAAATAAATTTATTGAAATAGCAACACAACATAACTTGGAACAACTAGTTATGACAGATACAAGGGAGGATAACATACTCGATCGTGTCCTAACTAATTTTGAGAAAGGCATTACTACACCCACTGTAATGGAGAAGTTAGGTGATAGTAATCACAAGACGATTAAATTCAGTATAAACATGACCAATAATTATGTTAAGGGAGTTACCAAAATAAAAGACTTCTTTAAGGCTGATTATGGAAGAATCGAGCATTACCTTGCCTCATGGGACTGGTAGAAGAATTTGAACAACAAAAGCTTGAACTCTATTTGGGACATAATTTCTCAAAAAATAACATATTGTATAACAAACTGGGTTCCCACAAGAATCAAGTACAAAAACATGCATAGAGTTCACTCTTGTGGAACAAGAATATTAAAAAAGATATAAATAGGAGAAAGAGAATTTATAGAAAATATAAAAAGCAATCTTCAACCATGAACTGGAATTTATACAAAAAAAATGTCTAACTGGGTCAAAATAACAATAAGAAGAACAAAGCAAAATTTGGAGTTACAACTAGCCACTAATACTAAGGACAACAAAAGAGTTTTATAATTATGTTGGCTCCCTAAGAGGTAGCAATCCTGGAAATGGTCCCCTTGACACTGATGATGGAATAGTGAGTGATTAAGCCAGGATGGCCACTGAATTTAATAATTATTTTTTAAGTGTATTAAAACCTGAGGAATCACATTACCCTAAACTACTCAAATTAGTACTGAACAATGTGGTATTTCACTATACTAGAGGTCAAGGAAGTACTTCAAAATTTAAAACGAAATAGCTCACCTGGCCCTGATGGTATTTACCCAAAGTTTTTAAAGGAACTTTCAAATGAATTGTTAGGTCCACTGACTGTTCTTTTTAATACATCCCTAAATGAGAGTTGAACCATCCCGGAGTGGAATGAGGCAGCTGTGATCCCAATACATAAGGCAGGAAACAAAAAATACATGGCAAACTATAGACTGATTAGCCTGACCTCGGTTGTGGGAAAGCCTGTGGAAAGATTAATACAGAAACGCATAGAGTCCCACATATCTCAAAATAATTTAATATACATAACTCAACATGGTTTCCTCTCTGGTAAATCCTGCCTGACTAACTTACTTCATTTCTTTGAATACGTAAGTTCAGCCTTGGACAAAGGACTTCCAGTGGACGTGGTATTTTTGGATTCCTCAAAAGCATTTGACACAGTTTCACATAGAATATTAATTGAACAAATGATTAAATTTAAATTTCATACCAGTATCATAAGATGGGGTTACTTCATGGCTAACCAATAGAAGACAGAGTGATGTTAAGGGGACATGCTTCTTCATGGGGCCCAGTAACAAGTGGAGTTCCTCAGGGCTCTGTTCTGGGGCCTACACTTTTTATGTTGGCTTGTGCTAGTGTGGCCAACATATTGTACTAGTAGCAGATTTGAAGGTGTGGTCACTGTGGGCGAATACAGGGCATGCATCAGTAGGTTTGTCCCTCATTCCCCAATACGGCAGCATGCAGCGCCACACCAGGAATACATAATGTGGCAAGCACATCTAAGGAAAGATCCACTACAATGAAAGACAAGCTTGTCATGCAGCGGCACCTCCCGACATGCCTTTCCTGGTGAAGCATGCTAGTAAACATGGCGGCAGTCTCTGCCACCACTGCCTGCCACAATGCTGACTTCGGGGCTGCTCAATCCCCCTATCAGCATGCCCTGAATTAGTTCATGTGCCAATGGGGGAGCACACTCCCCATCGGCATAATGTCCCCCCATTTGTTGTGTGCCGAGGGGGGTGCCCAATGCTCCTCGGCTCTAGCCCCCCTCCCTTCAGTATGTACCAATGGGGGTGCCCAATCCCTCATTGGCTAGCCCCTCCAAACACTAAGGTGGCATGCTGGGAGCCAACCCCAGCGTGTTAAATGCCCCTGTAAAAAAAAAAATCCTTTGATTTTTTTTTTATTTACCCTGTAAAAGAAGGAAATGGTCCCTTGCAGACTGTCCTGCTCCCTCCCCAACCCACACCCACCCTCTGTGCATACTGCCTACCCACACCCCTCAAACCATACTTACCTCCGGAGTCTGGCACAACGATCTTCGGTGGACTGGGAACACGTCTACACTCATCAAAGCCGACCATGAACTGAAGAAATGCTGGTAAGCTGTATAATGGCATAAATGTTTTTTTTCAACTTTGGTGCATATCTCAGGCATTTTTTGGAATTTTGGCACCACATTTTCAACATGGGGACATTGGGGCCCCTTCTCATGAACTCAGTCACTGTCATGGCATTATTCAGTCCCAAAAGATGATTTCATGGTCACTGTGCAGAATTACCTTTCGGGACTGAGTAATGAAATGACAGTGCCACTGTTCATGAGGTGGGCTCTCAAAAAGTCTCTGTTACAAATTTGGTGAAAGAAATCCAAAAAATGACTGTTTTATGAGCATGCATTTCACAGTTTCCATTCACACTCATAGCTTTGTGAATTTGTAATATTTTCACTCCAGATTTTCAACATTGGCATTTTTCCGCACTTCCTTATGAACAGTACAGCTGTCATTTTACATATCCTGGCCAAAATGTGTTTTTGCACTTCCGGCGCAGAATAGCGCAGTTGCTGTGCAAAATCAGTTTTCAGGACAGTTTGAGAAAATGACAGTGACACTGTTCATGAGCAGAGGTTCTACAATGCATATGTTGAAAATCTGGTGATGAAAGTCCATAAAATGACTGTTACAAGAATGCGTTGCGCAGTTTCCATGCACCCTTGTAACTTCACAAATTTGCAATATTTTCATGCCAGATTTTCAACACTGGCATTTTTTCACACCTCCTTATGAAAAGTACAGCTGTCATTTTTCACATCATGCCCAAAATGTGTTTTCACACCTGTAGCCACAATGGTGTGGTCACTGTGGGAAATCAACTTTTGGGACAGATTATCAAACTCACAGTGCAACTGTTCATGAGGGGAGGTCCCAAAATGCCTATGTTGAAAATGTGTCTCTTCAGGGTGGGGGTGAGGTTGGTGTCAGTTCAGAACTTCACTGCCATTCCTATTATGCATCTCTAACTACTGCACTACCAATGCCAATGCCAGCGAGACAACATTCGGCATTGACAAATGCTTGTTAACATTATGATATCTTCAGTGCAAACCTCTGCTAATGCCTAGATGGCCAAATAAGCAGATGCCTGTAAATTGAGATGCATAGTGAACAATCTGCAGTCTGCATCAGAACTCAAGGTTAATCTAGACAGATTACAGACTTGGGCCATCAATAACAAAATGAGCTTTAATGCAGCCAAATGCAAGGTCATGCATCTTGGACATAATAATATAATGAATACATAGAGAATACTGGATGGGCAACTATGCAGAACCAGTGTGTTCTGCCGCAGGGCGATTCTGATTCCCTCTGACCTTGAGAGTGAAGCTCGAGAGGTCCATAGGAATCAGAATCCCAAAGTGGCAAAACACACTGGTTGTGCATAGAGTTGCTCATCCTGTATTTTTTATAGTGCATAGTACTGTGAGAAAAATGTGTTTTGTGAGTTCTTTTGCTTTCAAAATGAAACTGACTCATGCAGTCTCTAGAGGTTCTGGAATGCTGTTCTACCACAGTAGGGTAGAACAGCATTACATGACATTGGAACTGTGGTAGAACAGCATTTTGAAATGGATGGAATTCTATATAGAACAACACTCCACTATACACTATATATAGATTAAACAATGTAATTCTTCAGGAGACAGTGATGAAAGAAACTTGGGTGTGACAATCAACAACAAACTAACTTTTGATACCCATACTGCAGCCACTCTCAAGAAATGCCAATGTATTACAGGGTGTATTCTTAAAAACATAAATAGCAGATAACCTAACATAATAATACCCCTTTATTCTAGTTTAGTCTGACCACACCTCGACTATTGTTCCCCTTTTGTGTACCTATATCTACAGGTGGCAAAACGTTGATTGAATGGGTGCAAAGAAGAATTAGTAAAACAGTAAAGAACATGCAAACTCTAGATTACAGGAAAATGTTATACTCGATGCAATATAGGCATTTAAGAGGTGACCTGTGTTTTGCATTCAAGGCCTTGGAAAATGAATACCTTATGGAGACTATAGGACTAATTAGGCAAATTGGAATTATTAACATCAGAACCCATAATCACAAACTAAAGGGAGAAGTAAATAGAACTAAAAAAAGAAATAATTGTTACAGCCAAAGAATTATATCAGCATGTAATGCACTACCGAAAATGGTGGTGGATAGTACTGACATGATGATGTTCAAAAACAAGCTTGATCATTTAATGGGGAATAAAAAGATACAATTTCTTAGTTAGATCTCCATACTTCCCACCTGAACTCAGGTGGTGAGTTCCAAAAGGCCTGTGGTCTCCTGAATTCATAACAAACTATGAAACTATGAAACTATGATAAAAGTGGTCCCAAGGACGACCTGGGGAACTATAGACCAGTCAGTCAGACCCCAATCATGTGCATGGTCATGGAGACCATATTTAAGGAAAGGTTAATAACATATCTAGAGGAGAATGGCCTTCAGGATGAGTGGCATCATGGGGCAGCAAGGGAGACTGTGTCAGACAAATCTGGTTGACTTCTTTGATTGGGTCACTAAAAACATGGACGGGGCCAAGAAGTGGACATCCTTTACCTGAGCTTCAGCAAGGCCTTTGACTCTCTACCTCATAAGAGATTGATCAGAAAGTTGGTGGATCTAGGTAGGGGTTAGTGAGAAGTTGACCTGGTGGGTGGAAAACTGGCTATGGGGCAGGACCCAACATAATGGTTGTGAGGAGTGAGCCCTTTAGCACCAGGGAGGTCACCAATGGGGTCCCTCAGGGCTTGGTGCTCAGACTAGAGCTTTTCAATGTCTTCATTAATATATGAAATTGGGATGGCATTAGGGGCAAATTTTGCTTATTCACAGATAACACCAAGCTTTGTGGGAGAGTGGACACATCAGGAGGGGTACAGGGCCTAAGGGAAGATCTGGAAAAGCTGGAGAGATGGTCAAGGATTTGGCAACTTCACTTCAATGCAAAGAAGTGCAAGGTTATGTACATTTTGGCCAAGAACCCAAGGACCGAGTACAGCCTGGGAGGGGTCTGGTTGGCCACATCTGAGGAGGAGAAGGGCATGGAGGTAATGATCATTAGTGACCTGAAGCACTCCATGCAATGTAGGAAGGTGGTAGGTATGGCAAATAAAATATGGGGGCTGCATTGCTAGGGGGATCAGCAATAGGCAGGATAGGGTGATACAGCCAGATTGTTGAAAATGGTGGGCAGCTTCATGAGAGGTTGGGATAGCCTTAAAGGGAAAATAAGGGCCAAGAGGGGGTGGATTGAGGGGGAAAGCTGGTTGGGGAGGCAGGGTCAGTAGCTGATGCTGAGAACCCAGCAATACAAGCAGACTCAACAGACCAAATGGCCTTATTCTGCAGGCTTTGTCATATGTTTGTATGCTATACCATCCTCTGTGCCTGCCCTACCACCACCTCTGTTAGTTCTCAGATTTCTCAGTTACTGCATCTAATTTTGAATTCAGGGCCTCCATGAACTGCTCGGTCACAGTCCTTCCAAGTGCCCTACATTTCCAGCGGTGACAGCATGACTGTCCCGTGGCCTTCCCCCTTGCTGTACTTGGGCCACCTTCTTAGTGTTTTTAGTGGCTGTTCTGGGTGGTTATTCAGAAGCTGAATTAAATTCATCCAAGGCAGTGCTTGCTGTCATTTAAGCTGCTTTTGCCTAGCTTGTAGTGCTGGAACACAAATATAATAAACTTTAATTAGCTCTTGGAGACAGAGCTCTGGGAAGGCATGTCCTGCAGGTTAACTTCTCATTAGTGCCCTCCTCCTTTTTCACTTTTTAAACACAAAAAATCCAAAGACACTCAGCATTTGTTGCCAGACTTGCATTATATTACCTAGCAACAACCTAACTAAAGTAAAATAATACTTTTTTCCATACAAAAACAAAAAAGAAGTTTTCCATTTTATAAGCCCAGTTCACCAAGAGTATGTATTAATTCTCTAAAGCCCTGCTGTTGGTTATTGCTTACATGGTTATAAGGCACTAACATGTTCTTCTAAACATGTTAATGATTTTTTCCACAGTTTTCCACTTAAAGCTAGTGTAGTACCACAAGACAGGGTACTGGGATTACTTAGGGAATATTTTCTGAAGGATATGTGCTGCAAACCTAGCGTCCTTCTTAAATGTGCATCAGTACATTTATGGGATATAATTACTGGCGAGCAATTTTTTCTATGGGCTCTGCCAGTTGATATTCATCATAACAACCTGCAGTTTATTACGGCGAACACGCGCTATGTTCTTCAAAACTGATCGCTTCCCTCATTGGCTGTTGTACTGTGTGTGGGCAGGCTGAACAGTTTGTTAAACATGACGGCTTGCAATCTCTGTTAGCGAGGAGCAGCCGCAACAGTAGTCCTCACTTCCTAATTTTTTATGCCATCCTAATTTTTATATGCCTGGTTGCTCCTACCTATAAAATATTAAAAAAGAACAATATCTTGTTGATCCTGATGTTCACCAGCCTAAGGGGATGCAGAGTCCGAGCGGGAAGGAGTCCGCGGCTGATACACTGCTGTCTGAGGTAAGCGCGATTGCAAATTCAAAATGCAGCAGAAAATAATAAATTAAAAATTCTAACTCTGGAAAGTGAGGGAGGGAAAGGGGTGTGTGTGTGTGTGTGTATGTGTGTGTGTATGTGTGTCAAACTGAATGAGACACTCTGCCTATAGTTCTCTGCCTGAGTGTCTGTGTGACACAGACAGACATGAGTGAAGTGGGAAAAAATTGCTCACCAGCAATTACATAAAATAAAAGATGGGGGCGTATCTAAACTCACATTTAATGCACCCCTTGGTGTGGGATGCTACATAATCAAAGCATCCCACACCGAGGGGTGCATTAAATTCTCATATCACACACTTTCCCATCCATTATTCTCTATGTGATGGTGTGGGTTAAGGTCCAGGTTGCAGCCCTATACTCCCGGCAAAGAAATATCACTGGTACCTTACGATGTAAGTTGTTGTACTCCTAGTAGAATGAGCCCTAAGCCCTATGGGGGGCTACTTGCCAGTTTCACTGTAGCAGTGTGAAATATAAGAATCCAACCAGTGGAAAATAACTTTTTTAGCTGCGGGATGACCCCTAACCACTTAACCATATGTGACAAATGATTGCGTGTTGTTACTCCTAATGGCCACTGTTCTATTAATGTAGTAACTGAGAGCCCTTTTTACATCCAGCTTATGGAGATGTAACGCTACTGAATCTGTATGCGGTCTTGCAAAGAATACTGGCAAAATAATAACCTGTTCCAAAAGGAATTCAATCAGAACTTTGGGAAGGAATTTCAAATGGGTTCTGAGGACAACCTTTTCCTTAGGGAAAATCAAAAAGTCTCATAGACTGGAAAGATCCTGGAGCTCATACTCCCTTCCAGCTGAAGTACTAGCAAACAAAAACAAAACCTTCCATATGAGAAATTTCACATGAAACCATAGGTTTGTTTCTGCACAAGCTGTCAAGATGCAAGTTCAAATCCCATGAGGGGCAGAGTTGTTTAACTGTAGGGTAAAGATGGTTGAGACCATTGAAAGATACACTTTTGGAAGTTACACACTTCTCCTCTTGAGTGAATCTGTAAGCTGAAACAGTTGAAAATTGTACTTTAAGAAATGATGGGCATAAGCCTTCCTCTTTTAAATAAAGAAAATATTTCCATGACAAATGCCACCCGGCTGAACTACCTCTATTCTTATTCACCTTACACCTCTCCTCTCTCTGTCCCCCCAACCAACCTCCCCTTTTCTCCCATCCACTTAGTCTCCCTGATTTCACCCTCCTCTTTTCCCTTTCCCCTCCCCAAAATTTCACTTTATTGTTCTTTTTTCATCTACAAGACTGTGTTTTTTTTTTATTTTATAAACTGTTATCTTTGCTTATGATTGTCTCAATTGTACCAGTGATGTGGAACCTTTGTAGAAGAGCCTCGGCTCAAAGGTATTTGGAATCCTAGAACAAATAAATAAATTTCAGAATATTTGAAAACATAGGCTTATCTGGGAAAACGTCCATGTTTTTGCATGAAACAGAGAAAGGTTTCCACTTAGGGTAGCTGTTTTTTCTGGTTGCTGGTTTTATAGACTCTTTCACAACATCCAACACCTGAGCTGAATAATTTAGACCTGCACACTCTTGATCTTCAGGAATCATGCTTTTAAGGTGAAGGGATCTGGGGTTTGGATGAAGCACCCATATCTGTCAGTTTCCCTGATTGTCAGGGGCATTCTTAATTTTGTTACAAACATTTCCAGTGTCTCTGACATTCATTGTAAAAAGAATAATCTTCCACAGAGTCAAGAGGTGAGCCAAATTCTTCATCCCCTGTATTATCAGAAGTGATGCCATCATACTCTGTTTCTTTGCCAAATGTGTCAAATGCCTCCTAGTCTTCAGGTAAAGGTGACGAAGGTACTGTAAGGGCCTTCGTTTTGCTGCATGAGCTAAAACATGCATCTCATTTTCATGAATTCTTTCAAGGGCCATCTGTCCAGCTCAAGGATGATCTGGTCCAACCTGAGCCTCCACAATGGGTTTACTATGAGGATTTTTCGCAAGTTAACTCCCACTATGTGGCTGACTGTCACTTTTCACTCTATGGAGTTTAGCCCTTGGACATTTCATTAATTTCCTCTTGTTGTTTGATTTCTTACCTCCAGTGGCACTAAGAGATGAATTGCTCTCCTCCCCTCTGCTGGTCTCTTGTCCTTAGTGCTACTGCCACAGGTAGAGGATTTGGCTTGAATCTTGTGAATAGCCACTAACATTACTGGATCCCTCAACATTAACTAACTGTTCCTTTACTAGGGAGCACTGTGTGAACATAGGTGCTGAAAGTAACAACCTTTTAAGTTCTTTCCATTTCATAGTTTTTGGACAGAATGTATATATTAATTGTATAATGTTACTAGATGGGTTGTGCCCCTCTTATTGTGTTTTGTGTAATTCATTTTACTTCAGTTGTGTTTCAGAGAGTACCATAATTACTACTGTACATGAACTTGGCTCATCTTTTTTCCCTCCATTTTTCTAAATAGATATATACAGTATATGTTGCATCGAATTGTAACTCTTTTTCCAATATTGTGAAAGCAGGTGCCTCACATTTGGCAGGGAGGTAGGTATAATGCCTCCTGATGTGGTTAACAAGTTGTGGGCAGAGATAGTGGCAACCAGGCTCCCAGGCAATGGTGTAACTGGCATCCGTGACTGAGAGTTTTCTTTTTTTCTTAGCATGACATTTTTTTCTGTTTCACTCTTATAAGCTCGTGAGAATTGGGAGATCATTTGGTTATAGAACCTTGGAATAGGCACCTAACTCCCTATAATGAAGCCGAGGGTTATAGAAGGGGGTCTTTTATCTGTTCTGAGAGAGCAGTGAGGAAGTACTTCTTCACATAAAGAGTGGTGGATGCCTGGAACAGTCTTCCAGCAGAGATGATAAGGACAAAAACAGTGGCGGGCTTCAAGCCTTAATGGAATAGGTATAAGGGAATCTTAGTGGGAAGCAAGGAGGGGAGGGAGCTGGAGATCAGGGCCTGTGGTGACAGTACAGGCAGGTAAAAACAAATGGGCAGACTGAACTGGCCAAATGGTCCATATTTATTGTCAAAATTCTATGTTTCTATTTTTCTATGAGAGGCTTTAATTTTATGGGAGTGATAACCCAGGAAAGAGGTATGTTTGAGGTGCATTTGTGTGAATGATGCTGCTGTAGCTGGTACTGTCAAGGTACATATGGGAGGAAACCACAGTTGCATCTTGGCCCTTTTTGCACATTTTAGCCAGGATAGCCTGAGATGCAGCACCTCATCTTCAATGGGGTCCTACGTTTACCCACTTTTAACACTGGCTGGACTGAAGAACTGAGATGTTAACTTGTTCAGGGTCACACAGTGTGTAGGTGACTCTGGTGGGATATGACCTAGAGAAGTTCATATAGTGCATCAACTGCCACAGATCACTATCCATGGAAAGTGGGACTAATTGTATTCTGGTAGATAGGCTCAGATATTGGAACATTTGCCCAGAAAGTCCCAGATAATTTATCAGGATAATTTCCTAGATCCCTCATTCATTGTTTTGGACAGAAAAAAATCCAGGCATAAAATTGTTATTATTGTAATAATCTAATATTTCAAATTTGTACTTGGGTCTCCTGGTTCCCAAGCTGGGCTCTAGCCCCCAGACCATGTTGTGTCTGTCCTTTAGCGAATATTGATACAACAAGGATTGCATATGGCACCCATTTGCTCTCTGTACTGGCACTGATAACAATAACCACTAGACCATGTTGCCTCTGTCCTTAGTGAGTATTACTAAAGGCACAAGTACAGTATATTTCCCACTTGTGTGCTCTTTGTGCTGGTGCATATAGCACTACCCAGTAGAGCATGCTGTCTATATGCCCTTAGTGAGTATTGCTACAGGCACGAGAATATACAGTATCTTACCCATATGCTGTTTGTACTGGTGCCTATAGCAATATAAAGTATACTATACTGTTCATGCCCTTAGTGAGTATTGCTATAACCACCAGTACATATCCTACCCATGTGCTCTTTGTATTGGTGCTTGTAGCAATACCCACTAGACCATGCATCCTCTGCCCTTAGCAGGTACTACTAAAGACACCGGTATATATCCACCCATATGCACTTTGTACTGGTACCCATAGTAATACCCACTAGAGCACTCTGCCTATGCCCTTAGTGGCCATTGCTATAGGCATCAGTTCATATCCCACCCCTGTGCACTTTGTACTGGTGCCTATAGTAATAGCCACTAGACCATGTGGTCTCTGCCCTTAGTGCAGTGGTTCTTGAGGAAAAAACTGGTGGCCACAAGGTGCTGCCACTGTGATGTGCTGGTGGCCGCACATAATTTTTTCCTCAAAATACTATGGCATATTATGTGTGATTCCTCCCAATGTAAATAACAGAAAAATGCAGTGATGTTGCATTAAAAAGATTTTAATGTGCTACAGTGGAGCAATGCATTTCTGGACAATGCACATCAGGTATGGTAGCGTTTCTTTTTACAGTATAACAGAAGTTGTAATTGCTGATAACACACAAAAATATACTTACTTCACAAAACTTTTTGAAAAGGAGTAGAGAGACCAGACTAATTTATTTATTTATTTTTGTTAACTGGGTAATCACACTAGACAGCCAAGTGCCTATTTTCAGGTGTGACCCGGGAGGGCTACAAGGTAAATGCATACAAGAACAGTAAAGGAGTCAAATTAAACATGCAGAAAATAACAGACATAACAGGGATTACACTAGGTAGCTAACAGCATTTGAGAACAATTTGGCACATGATCAATACAGTAATGGTACATACAGGATGGATTAGGAGGCGAACGGCAGAATATATAACAGGTTCAATCAGAGTAAACAGGACTAAAAATAAGTGCCAGCGGGGGGGGAGGGTGCACTGGGCAGGAAGTCAAGCACTAGTTACTCGACCAATTACAGGAGGAATAAGTGCAATTAGCGCTGAGGCTCCCACCCTACCAGCCTGGGGGGAGAAGTGGGGCTCCGCTAGTGTTCTACGAGGTACAGGGACATGCGGAGGAAGATTTCAAAAAATAAATAAATCCAAGCATTATGCCATGTGCATTTTTAAAGGGGAAGGGTGAGCAATATTTAATAATGCATCAAGGTTAGGTCAAAAAAAAAGTTTTCAAAAATAATGAGAGACTAGATTCAAAACTTCCAAGTAGAAATTAACAAACACAGCACTATTTTCACATACAAGAGCTGAGCACTGTGAGGTTTTCAAATTGGAAGTGAACACTGCTGCCTACAGCTGTCAGACAGAGTCAGACTCTCCTGTGGAAGCAGGACACTGCAGTTTGCCAGTTGAAAACAAAATTGTTCACCTAATGGAGTCACAAATTCCCTTGCTGCCCCTGTTGCCCCACCCCACCCCACCACCACCCCAAAAAGCATGCACAAGAGATGAACATGTGTTCCACATGTGGCCTTCATACCTGATTAGCAACTCATCCCCCAGCACACATCAGCTGGCAGACTTGATGATTACTTTAGTGTCAAACTCAACTCCATGCATCGCCCACCCCCAGATTGCTCACGCCAAATAGCTCCACACATTTACCCCCCTCCCTCACCTGACTGCTCCAAATAGTTCTTTGCAATATAGCTTCCCTGGATCAGGCCACTATAAATAGCTCTATGGGCCCCCTCCCACACGCTGGACAGTTTCAAATAGCTCCATGCTGCCCCCAGACCATTCTGGGCTCATGCATCACACCAACCTCTCAACACTCAAACAGCAGAGGTGAACAAGCACTCAACAGAGCTGCAGTCAGAAATACAAGCATGAGAACACCCATGTCAACAAAAACTTTGGCACTAGAATGCCTACATTAGTGCCAGGATTCTGCATGGAAAATAGAACCCCCCCACAAACACCTAAACCACCCAATCAGTAATGAGTAACAGTGTCAATGGCATGACATAGTGCACTGAAACCTGGAACTCAGACTTTTTTTTCTCTTAATCAGGCAGCACAGTTTCAGCTTGTTGGCCACAAAAAAATGCCTTGATGGTCAAATATGGCCACAGTGGCCACATTTAAGAAATGTTGCCTTAGTGAGGATTGCTATCCTGTAGGTACAGTACATATACCAAACTTGTGCTCTTTGTACTAGTATCACTGTCTACAGTGACACAGCAATACCCTCTAAACCACGTTGCCTCTGCCCTTAGTGAGTGTTGCTATAGGCACCGCTACAAGAAGCCCAAGTGTACAGTGTGGGGAGGGAGTAGGATTTAGGGAGAGGATGGATTGAAAAAAAATAACAAAAAGCTGTCTACTG
The DNA here is from genome assembly GCA_016271365.2 of Neoceratodus forsteri. Taxonomy (NCBI): domain Eukaryota; kingdom Metazoa; phylum Chordata; order Ceratodontiformes; family Ceratodontidae; genus Neoceratodus; species Neoceratodus forsteri. Next base: position 466,987,278 of record CM028129.1, on the reverse strand, counting down.
GCCCTTTAATAAAAAGTTGCATATTACTCCTTTCATGATAGATGCAATACAATAACCTCATATTAGTACTTGTGATTATGCAACATTTCGCAGCTGTAGGAAACAAATGCACATGTTGCTTACTGTGTTTCAAAGAGAAGATGAGATGAACATATAAAGCAATTTCATCTTAATGCTGTCAACATAAGGATTTTACTTTAGTTGTCCAGGGTGTTGGACTTAACTGAAAATGTCATAAGAAGTTATTGCACAATAGAGAAAGCTTTCAATTTGTTTTTAACAGTGTCAACCCTTTTGTTTAATTCTTCAACCTGTTCTATGCCTCAGTCCTTTGGATGGCTAGCTTAAAACACAAATTGTCTGTCTGGGTTGTGCATCAGCATTATCTCTCCACAGTCTACCATCCTGAGGTGCTTGTGTGGTGAGGACATTATGAGGTGTCTTTTAGGGCAGCTGCATCATCTAATGCTTCTGTGCTACATTCTATTGGTCAGATGTACTGAAGCAATAAATACAACTGAGTTATTTGTAGAGTTGATAACATTTCAATGAAAACTAAAACACACAATCTTTAGGTACTATTCAGTTTATATTTCACATATTATCTGTAGATTTCTCCTCCCATTTTTTTCACTGAAGAAATTTAAATGAACACAGGATCACTATTATCCCTTAAACTCCATCTACCTCAGCAGCTCATTCCACACTTAAAGTCACAATATTCTGTATTGACATCATAATCTGTTGCCATGGGAATGACTGTGATGTCACAAACAGAGTATTATGACATGAACTGGAAATAAACAACTGGAATAGAAACACAGAAACAGAATTTGTTGACAGAAAAGGACCTATTGGCCCATGCTCCATGCCTAATCTGTCTCTGCAGACCCTAACTAGTCTCCTGCAGCCCTTATTCCTCCCTACCTTTTTACTAATATTCCCCAATGTGTATCCCATGCATGCTTGAAGCCCCCTACCATTTTTACCTCCACCACTTCTACTGGCAGTCTGTTCTTACTGTCCAGCACTCTCCCAGAGAAGTGATATGGTGCAAGAGACTCTTGATTTTTAGGTTTGGGTAAGAGGACCACCATGAAGTGAAGCTGAGCTGTTCTGGCTGCCAAGACCTCATGAGAGGAGTCTCCTATACCATAAGAAACATCCCACAGTGGCCCTGTTAACTTATAATATGAATGAATGAATGAATGAATAAATGAATGAATACTTTATTTATAAAGTGCCTTTCTTGAAACCAAGGTGCTGTACCTAATAATAAAAATAAATAAAATGAATATAAAAATACAAGATAAAATCAACTCAAAACCAAACTATTATAAATCTCAAATCCCATAAAACTGTTAAAATGAACCCAATCACTTACAATTAGTCTGCTAAAGTAAGCTAGGGTGATTTATAAAAAAATGTTTTTTTAAATAGAAGGGAGCAAGGACAGGCTTCTCCTCAGTGAAGAGGGGTCTAGAGAGCTTAGAGGAAAATTAGCAGGGGAGGACCTGGATTTAGTCATCATCACTGAGACCTGATGCAATGAAAGCCAGGTCTGGAATATGGCAGTAACATGTTTTACTCTGTTCAGAAGGGACAGGGTTGGAAGAAAGGGGGGAGGGGTAGCTCTTTATGTAAGGGACAGCATAAAGGTTAAAGAAATACAAGGAGAACTGGGGGGAGCAGCAGTATTATGGATCACTCTGGAGAAAAGAAATTGGGCCATTATCTGTACAGGAGTGATATACAGACCTTCAGCAAAGATGGAAGAAGAGGATGGGGAAATGCTGGAAGCAATCCAAAGGCTGGCTCATGAGGGAGAGTTGTTACTAATGGGAGACTTCAACCTACCTGACATGGATTGGAGACTCCCAACAGTGGCAAGTTCCAGAAGCAGGGACATCCTAGACTCCTTGCAAGGGGCATTCCTCAGGCAACTGGTAATGAAACCCATTTGTGAGGGAACAGTACTGGACTTAGTGCTGACAAATGGGGACAGTGTCACTGATGTCACAGTGGGGGGACCTCCTGGAGACCAGTGGCCATTGTACGGTGCAGTTTAGCATAAAAACTGGGTTTGCACTGACCTGCACAAGGGTGAGGGTCATGGACTTTAGAAGGACTGATTTCTAGACAATGATATAATGCCTCAGGGATGCCCTGTCAGGGATAGGGATGCTAGGAGGAGTCAAGGACCAGTGGGCAAATATTAAAGAGGGCATCAAAAGAGCTACAAATGTCTGTGTTAGGCAGGTCTGCAAGTGCAGAAGGAAAAGAAAACCACTATAGATCTCTAGAGAGCTAGTGGAAACAGTAAGAGGGGAAAAACTAGCATTTAAAAAATACAAAAAGACACAGAAAGAGGAGGATATGTTAATTTAGCATGAGAAGCAAAGGGAGGCAGGGAAGGCAGTAAGGAGAGCAAAGACACAAACAGTGGAGAATATTGCCCAGTAATAAAAAAGGGAATAAAACCTTCTTTAGATATATTAGTGAGAAGAGAAAGATCAATGGGAGGATAGCAATGATAAAGGATGAAGGGGGGGGGTCTGTGAGGAAGGGGACCAAGGGAAATTGGCCTTACTGAACAGATACTATTGTTCAGTATTTACAATAGAAGGGGTAGAAGATGGGCCAAAGATAATGAACAGGGTCAGAATTGGTAGGGAGGTGGACACCAGTTCTTTCACAGAGGAGGAAGTCCTCAGAATAGTAGCAAAATCAAAAGCTGACAAGGCAATGGGACCAGGTGGGGTTCACCCTAGGATACTGAAGGAGCTCAGAGAGGTGCTGGTGGTACCACTGGCAGTTTTGTTCAGTTTATCGCTGGATACAAGGGTGGTTCTGAGGGACTGGAGAAGGGCTGATGAAGTCCCACTTCACGAAAGTGGACATAGGGAGGAGGCAGCAAATTATAGACCTGCCAGCCTGACTTCAGTAGTGAGCAAGGTTATGAAATCATTATTAAAGGAAAGAATAGCGGAATATTTTGAAACAAGTAGACTGGAGGATCAAAGGCAACATGGTTTAACAACAGAAAGGTCTTGCCAGACAAACCTGACCAAAATAGCGCTGGGACTGCATCAAAAGCCCTACAAGGAGAGACAAAGAGAACTGAATATGTACTCAATGGAAGAAAGAAGGGAAAGGGGGGATATGATAAAAACATTCAAATACATAACAGGCATTAATAAGGTACAGGAAGGTACAGGAAGGTCATTTTCCACAGAAAGATAGACTTGAGGACATAGGATCATGCTATGAAGCTGGAGAGAGGGAGGCTCAGAGGGGATATGAGGAAACATTTCTTCACAGACAGGGTGGTGGAAGCCTGGAACAGCCTCCAAGTAGAGGTGATAGGTGCCAAAACAATCGCAGGATTCAAGGATCCATGGTGCAGATACAAGGGGACCTTGGAAGAAACACAAGGGTTGGGGATGACCGGAGATTGCGCAAGGACTGCAGCAGCACACTAGGCAGGGAAAATGGGAAGACTGGATGGGCCAAAGGGGTCTTTATCTGCCAACAATGTCTATGGTTCTATGCTTCTAAGATGGCAGGACATAGGCAGCTGCTTGTTATGTGAGTTCCAATACCAATACTGCCAGAGAGCTTGCCTATCTTACTGCCAGTAAATCCCTTGACAAACCAGTAAGTACACTTACTGAGCTTGCAGGACAAAATACAACCACACCAGTGCCAGTACCAGTGTGTGTTGATCTTGTTGCTGCTATATTAGTACTGTACCAAGTAAACCTGGTGAAACACATAGTATTAACCTTTTGAGTGTTTCTGGGGATCCATTCACTCAAGCTGCATTCAAACCTGGTATGGTGTACAATGTGGTAAGTGTATAATATGTTTTTGTGCACTGCCACTTTAAACAGGGGCAGTATAAATATATGAGTGATACTTACAAACCACACCTTGAAAAAGCATGAGTGTCACGTGAAACATTGGTCACATGGTGGAATTCGGGGGTGTTGCTGATCTGTATGGAGCATTTTAAACTTTGTGATTAAAATGAATTTGTAACCAGACCTAGCGTGGGGTGTTCATGTGGTAAGCTGTGTAGCCCGACTTTTAGTCTTTTTCAAGTTTACATTGCAGCTCCGGCTGAGTTCTTTTGAGTAACCACCTCCAAAGCAAAACAAAGATTGGTACTTTTATGGTCGGCTCATAAGATGCCGCATTTGGAACTGGAATCATGGTGTCCAGTATTTCCAGCATCATAGATGAAGACAGCAGCACCCCCAGGATCTTTGGTGAGAATACAATCCACCCAGTCACTGACATTATGGCTTAACAGCTAATGGTGAAACTAATCAAGCAGAACAGGTGGGCATGAGTAATTTTGTGGAAACATTGTTTTTTTAAAGAGGGGGACTTCAACCCATTGTTAAAACAAACAGCCAGCACTGAAGGTTCAAACACAGGACTACAGATTGAAATAGAGACTACAGTATTAACTATAAAGGAAGCATTTGTCCAGTTATTGAGAAGCGGTGTTAAAAGCTTGCAGGTTCTACTGGCAGAAAGTTACCCTAAAGGCATATCTAGAAGTGACAAGACTGCCACGCGGTTTGAGGTTTACAAAACAACCCACGTTTGGCTTAGATTTCTCACAAACTGGCAATCGCATTGTTTGGACTCTAGTGTAGGGCTGATACATATCATACTAGAAGATGGAGAAGAACAAGAAAATAAAAATAAAAATAAATTAGAGAAGTGATTCTAGAAAAGAAGAGACAAGTTAAAACCTTTGAGACCCATTTTGAATACAAAAAATACAGGGACCGGCTTGAGATTACTATCAAGAAATATGATGCCAGAATTAAAAGGACTAAAGAATATAAATTTGAGAGAAATGGTAGAGACTACCAGGAGGGAAGGATATTCGATTGGAGTAAAAAGAAAAATAATGGAACAATAATACATAAATCCAGACCAATCTTAAAGAATGACACCTACACAAGTGGTTCTGGATCAGGGTTGGAATCAGATACTACAAATGCTGAAGACAGAATTGAAAAGAACAGTAATCAATGTTTTTTAGTGCGGGAAGGGAGGAAGAGACAACCCTTCCCCCAAACCAACAGGCCCAAAGAGAGGAGATACCAGCGAGGGCATAGCAACAAACAATATCCCCACCACCAGTACAACCACTGAGACAATAAACAGCAGAATTGACAAACTATCCCACTCTCCCAGAAGTCCCCAGAATACAACAGAACTTGAGGCGCAGCCCACGATTCATTTGCTTCCAGTTAGAAGGAGGCAAACGAGAAGGGGGACTTGGGGGAACAGGAGAAAGAGGTGTTCATACGTCCCGAGAGAGATGGAACAGAGGCAGAACCCCATGGAGGGGCAGATTTTGGAACAAGTAGAACATAAAGAATCAGTGGTGGTGAATTTATCTGCATATGTTCTAACAGAAGCAGAAGAAAGAGTCTTTCAGAAAGGCCTGAGTTATGTCCCAACCAACCATATAAGAGAATTTGACATTATGGTGGACTTACCTAAATTTACAAGGGAATTTGATCTAAAAGTCATGTATCATACAGAAGAGAATACTTTGGAGTTGAATACCCAAACTGAAGGTGAACCAAATGACATGGAAAGTTCTAAAAAGTTTAAAAAACAGTCCACCTTTATTCCTTTAAAAAATCATGTGGTAGCAGCTTTTGAAAGAGCGTGTGAAAGAGATCTCCATGAATATTTAAATGAGAAAAGAAAAGTTAGATTACAGAACTGTACCAAAGAAGAACGAGAAGCATTACACAACTTATCTAAGAATGAACAAATTGAAATAAAATCAGCCTATAAAGGTGGAGCTATTGTCATTCTTAGTAAAGATAAGTATGAAACAGAAATGCTCAGACAACTCAGTGATGCTGATTATTATATGCAGCTGTCAAGAGATCTTACAAGAGATTTCACACATGGAATTGACAGTTACTTATATGATGTTTGGATGGATGGAGTGATTTCTAAAGATGTATATGAGTGCCACATCCAGCAAGGGCAACATTACACAGGTTGCCTAAAATCCACAAAACTTCGGTAGATCCTCCAGCTTGGCCAGTAGTTGCAAGCATAGGCTCACACACAGAACCTTTGGCACAGCTAATGAACCATTATATAAAACCATTAGTCCAAATTTGGCCTCAAAATTTAAAAGATAGCACACATATATTACAGGTATTAAATGATTTTGAAATAGAAGAAAGTGATTTTTTTGGTGACTTTAGACAGCAGTGCATTATATACAAATATACTGCATGACACTGGTTTAGAGGCACATAGAGAGATGTTGTATGAAAAGACAAGATACAGAAACAGTTTTATTGAGTTTCTATTGGTACTAGTAGAAAAAGTGTTGACATGTAATTTGTTTTTGTTTAAAGGCAATTTTATTGCAGATTAAGGGAAAGCCATGAGGCTTCCTTCAAGACCAACTATGCAAGTGCGTATCTGAGCATCTGGGAAAGGAATTATGTGACATCAGACTAAATCCCTTTTTTTGAAAACCTTACTGATGTACAGATGCCTTATTGAAAATATTTTTTCTGATGTGGAGGGGGCCCCTATTGGCTCGCCAGAATTTTGTGACGTATTTGGAAATGACGAATCAGAACTTGAAATTCACAATATGCTCTAGCCTGGAGAAAATATAATTTTTGGATTTATTGATAAGTAAGAATGACACAGGGGGATTGACAACTGAGTAAGAAAACCAACTGCACAAAAGGTGTTACTAACCTTTGACAGTTGTCACTCAAGAAGTTTAGTCATGAATATACCTAATGACCAGTTTATGCAGGCAAGGAGAAATATTAGTTCTGATGAGAGTTATAACAGAGATAGGTGATTTGAGCTCTTGGTTTTACCAGAGAGGTTAAAACTACCAGTGTGTGCAGAAAGCTATAAATGAAGTTGGTCAGATGACTAGGAGTGATCTTATGAAACAGAACACTCAGAAAAGTAATAATGGTGATATTTTGAATTTCATTACACAGTTCAATCCCAAATGTTACAAAGTATGTGAACTCTTGTGCAATAATTGGAATATTTTAAAACTGGAGCCAAAATTGGAAAATAGTGTGAAAAACACCACAAGAATGGTTTATAAAAAGGGTAGGACCATTGCAGACATGGTTACCAAAAGCCACTACACAAAGAAAGAAACAGATGCAAGACCAAAGCTGCCATGTGGAAATTTTAAATGTGGCAATTGTTCATATTGCATTCACTTGAACACAGATAACATTTTCAAGCATCCAGTGTTGAAAAGAGATTTTTAAAATAATCATTATATTTCCTGTGCAACTTCTGGAGTGGTTTATATAGCTACATGTACAGTGTCCAATGACTTTTACGTCAGAAAGACAAAACGTCCATTCACAGAAAGGATTTATGAACATTTGAATGCTATTCAGAAGCAAGAAAAGATAAATGCTTTGGCTTTATATGTACTTCAACAGGGACAGAACCACATTTTTAAGTTCCAGGGTTTGGACAAAGTTGTCCAGAATGTTAGAGGTGGAGACTTTGAGAATAATTTATTAAAATGTGAAAGCAAGTGGCAATACATTCTGAGAGCACATGGACACAAAGGATAGAATGCAATGTTTAGCGTAAAACCATTCTTGAAAAAATTATTGGCAAACCAGTGACTGATATGAAATGAACTGCCTTTTAGTGAGTAGCTAGTTTTGGAATGTACTTTCAGGTCTGCCTTTATAGGATAAACTTTACTGGCATCTTCAGATTGGATTTGATCATTTTGATAATTATGCAACCATTATTGTGTATTTAATTTTGTATGTTTAACTATTCGAGTGACTGGGGCCCAGATATTCAGAAGGGATATGCCATGCACAACAGAGATGCACCAGTGCAAGTACGAAAATGTACCATTCTACGATATTCAGCGAGAGGCAGCTGTGCCACACAAGTTGCAATGCGCAAGAGCGCAATGGTAATGAATGCGTGCACAACTGAAGGGGGAGGAACCTTGAATAAATGGCACAGTGCGATATTCAACAGCATGCGCCATGCACAATAGGGGAGCAAGCAGAAGTTGCATGATAGTGGAAATGATCCAAAATAAAAAGGAACAAGAGAGAGGCGCAAGAACACTACAGGGAAGCCAGAGGTGGGAGCGAGGTGACAGCAACTAGAAAGAGGGTAGCAGTGAGTGGGACTGGGCAGGAACAGGACAGGGCACACCTGGGAACAAACAGGAACAGGACAGGAGTGGGGAGCGTGTGCTACTGTGCAGGAGAGACAGAAAAGTACCACAGTGAACTGAGGGCAGTGGCAGTAGGCAGGACAGCCAAAGGCTGGAGGTGTACCCGGTACAGGGGGAGCATCACAAAGGACAGCAGGGGGAATGGGATAACAGTTGCCGGGGGGAACACCAGCCAGGGACATGGCCAGTGCCACCTTCCAGATACAGGCGGTAATGAGGGGTGTGAGAAGGCAGGCAGCAGGGGGGTGCGGCCGTTGAAGGGCGCATCGGCGGTATGCCCCCAACAGGTGGTACCGGGCCTGCACCACCTTTGAGCACTACACTAACACAGAGATTGTGGGCCGGTACCGCCTGAACCGGGTGATCCTGCGGCGGTTCTGTGAGCTGTGCAGTGATGAAATGCAGGAACCCACATGACTGAGCTATGCTCTGTCAGTGGAGACAAAGGTGACAGCTGTCATGTGCCTGCTCACCATGGGCACCTTCCAGAGACCAACAGGGGACACAACAGGCATAACCCAGTCGGCCGTGTCATACCTACTCACACAATTCCTCAGTGCACTGCTGGCACATGCTGCGGAGTACATCCATTTCCCCAGCACACAGGCAGAGTGCACAGCACACATACAAGAGTTCCACAAGGTAGCACATATGTCTGGCATGCTCGGGGCCATTGACTGTACCAATGTGGCCATCCGCACACCACCTGGCCTGGATGGTGTATCATACATCAACCAGAAGGGTTTTGCCAGTGTCAACTGCCAGGTGGTGTGCGATGCCAGGGGGCGCATAACCAATGTCTGTGCCATGCACCCTGGGGGAGCACATGATGCCTTTATCTGGGACCAGTCTGCACTGTGCCACAGGTTCGAGAGTGGGGACATCCCCACTGGCCACCTAGTGGGTGAGTATGCAGATCACACAGGATGACATGGGCAGCTGTGGGGGGGTGCATAGTCAGAGGTGCCATGGGTACCGACCTTGACAGCCCATGGCAGAGCGACGCAGACCACCATACTAATGTTCATCCTCTACACAGAGGTGACAGTGGCTATCCACTCCGTCCCTGGCTGCTCACACCATACTGGCACCCCGAGACCCCATCGCAGCAACGGTACAATGAGGCACATGCCACCACACATAATGTCATTGAGCGGGTGTTCAGGATGCTGAAGGCATGTTTCCGGTGCCTGGACACATCTGGCGGTGCCTACAGTACAGCCCCCTTGAAGGCCTGCAGGATATACCTGGCCTGTTGCATCCTGCATAACATGGCCAACAACTGTGGGATAGCCGTAGAGGTCGAAGAGGGGGACAGCAATGGGGACAATGAGGATGCCTGTCCAGACAGTGATGGGCAGCCACCCCTTGGGCGAAGGGACCCCCACCTGATCCGGATGTCACAGCTGCACCTGGACACCATCACAGAGTAGCACTCCGGTCAACACAGGTAGGTCATGGGGTCATGTGCAACCACCAATGGCAAGGGCACAACCCACAGACAGGTATGGACGAACCCCAGGGGTGGATGGCAGCAAGGGAATGGGCTAAGCGTGGAACTGCACATGCCGTCAGGGATGGGCAAGGCTTAACACAACACGCAGTCACGCACACACACACACACACACACTCCCCACAAGATATGCACAAGGGTAGAAGGCATGCCAACCCTGACTGCAACCCCTAGACACACACAGGTCCACACACGACCATGCCCAGTGCCCATCACTGTGCATGTCTCAGATGCTGGGCACCATTTCACACTTGTGGACAGTGCAATGCAGGCATCATCATGCACACACCACAGTGGCCAGCAGCCGAGAGGGTGTGCACATGGACCGTGTGTGTGCAGGGCCGGGTACCCCACCAGTGCATCACACGTTGCATGACACACTGCACACAGGGCAGCGTTAGACAGTAGCCATGGTGGGAGACAGGTCAGTCACACGGCACAGTGCCATGGCTGCCACAGATGAGTGGGCGGCCCCACTTAGACCTGCCAGCCATGCCAGGCTGACCATTGGCCTCATGGGATGGCACCGACAGTCCCACAGGTGTTACACTGTGAAAACATGACCGAGTTCAAGCAGGGGTCTCCAGGTCACTGAACATGCCCTCACCAGGCGTGCTCGCTACGCCCACAGCCAAAGCCGGTGATGACATGTAAGGTGTCACACGATGCCGGGAATGGGGGGTGGACATGACACTGAGCGGTGTCTGCGCTGCATGGGCAACAAACTGGGTGCCCAATGTGGCCATGACAGCTGTGAATGCACGTGTCTGCCTGTCAATGGCAGCGGTCACATCTTCCCACTGCCAGGCCATCTCTGCCAGGAGCAGACCATGGTCTCTGCTGCACTGCTCCTCTGTCTGGCGCAGAACTGCACTGAGTGCATCCACTGCCCTGACAAGCCACAACTTCTGATCCACGGAAGCCTGGAGTAGGTGGCTGTGCTCATCAAAGAGGTCATTCACTGGATCAGCATGCTGTACCTCATGGTGTTCCTGGCCGTGCTGGGCATCACCCCTTGATGATGGGCACTGCACACCAGATCCATGCCGGGGCACATCCACACGCTGCCCCCTGACACTGTCCCCCCATCGCCATTGGCTCACTGCTGACACTGCCCCTCCAGCCACCAATTGCCAGGGCTCACCAGTGCCACCACAGTGGCTGCAACAGCCCCACCAGCCTGGACGCACACCAGTGCTGCCCCACTGGTGCATACAGGGACAGGCTGGGACTGTGATGTCACGCAGGCCTCCATGGTGGCACCACCCACGGCTACGCCCATGCTGTTACCTGCTGTGGGACCATCCTGCGGCCCACATGTATCACTGTCCAGGATGTGTGATCCATCATCATCGGTGCCGGATCAGGCACCAGTCCGTGTCACAGCACGCTGGCATCCATGGGTGCTGTCATGCTGGGACACAGGCAGAACCTCCTCCGCACCAGCACCACTATCTTCAGTCTGGACAGACAGGCGAGTATGCTGTGGTCCTGGCCCTTGGACACCTGTGGATGGGCTCTCCTACATGTCCAGGGTATCGCCCTCAGTGGACACACCCACCACCGCTGACCCATGTAGATGCTCAGGAGCTGTAAGGGAACACAGTAGCATTAATGTCTCTGCCCTACTCTGTGGCAATCCCCCCACCCCCCACACAGTGACAGCACAGGACCTACCATGCAGTGATGGGCTGCCACCCGTCTGGAAGCCATCACCTGGAACGCCCTCTAGGGCACAATGCTGCATGCTGCCAGCCACCCACTCCTCGTATGGTGTCAGGAGTGGCACATCCAGCTGTCCACCACTGGTTGCAGCACATGCTGCCCTGATGGCAGCCACCTTATCTTTAATCCTCTTCTTGTCTGTGCAGACCTTCTTTTTGCACTTCTGCATGGACCGCTGGTGGCTGCCATGCTGGTTGACGGCACATACTACCTCATCCCATGCCGCAGCTCGTGTCTGTGGTGTTTCTCGCTGTTCACTGAGCAGCAGTTCCCTGTAGAGGTACTCCTCGAACAGGGCATCTGATTCTGCCTGGGTGAAGTTGGGCCTCCTCCATCTCCCACATCTCTGTTCCTTCTCCTCCTCACGTTCAGTCATTATAGAGCCTGTGGGAATGACAGGTGTTACCTCTGAATGTGCAGTCCCATGCATCTCCCACACACCACAGTCCACACTTCCAAACAGCATGCAACCCACTACAATAGACTGCAATACCAAACAATGTCCTCTGCAGCCCCATGTCACATTTATATAGCGCAAGGCATGCAAATGAGGCGAGGCACAACTTTAAGTGGATGCTAATGCAGTGGCTGTGCCATGGAATTGCTGATGAGCTGATTTGCATATGCTGACTGAATATCGCACTGTTGCACCTTGCGCAATTGTGTTGAGCATGCTCAGGCAAAGGTGCAGCTCTGTGATGTGCGCAGTAGGCACCGCATGGCACATGCCCAGGGTGCTGACGCTGACGCCTGCTGTGCTGATGACATGCTGAGTGCGGGAGGCAGTGCAGAGCATGGCCACCACTGTGCCAGTGGTGCTAATGTGCTGTTCATGCATGTGGCGCTCATGCCCTGTAGCGACGCAGGCGCCATGGTGCCACATCACGGTAGGCCACTGCAGGGTGTCACACACAGGCACCCTACCGCGCTACACGCAGGGAGTCCCAATCGCACTGTGGCAGTCCGTGCGCGACAGACCCTTGACCCTGCAGTCGACCTTGCCCCTGGGTGCCATGCATCTGCATGGTTGCACCCCTATCGCGCTGTTCAGTGACAGCACGATGGGTAATGGCAGCGCTGTGCCACGCAGCATCTGCACGTGGGGGACATGCACTACAGAGCACCATTTTGTGATCCTGGCTGCACGAGAAATGGCACAGAGGAGAGCAGCATTGTGGATCCCGCTCGAATTGGCCAATCTAGTGGCCATTGTTGAGCCCCATGCTGGGGCCCTGTTTGGGGATGACCCCTTAGAAAGGGCCAGAAGTGCTTTGTTGGAGGAGGAGGTGGCAGAGGCACTGGAGGAGGCCACCAGGATTGCCCACAGTGCAGACCAGTGTCACCACTGCAATGGGGACCTCTGGCGGAGGGACCCGGACAGGCTTGCCCATCTATGGGCACGTGCAAGGCAAGGAGCAGTGCCATGTCCAGGTAGGTGCTCCATCCATATGCTGGTAGTGTCCGTTCATCCAGGTATCGTGGTGGGCATGTGTCCATCATGCAGGGGGGTGGGGGCCATCCAGTGTAAGTGGTGGTGGTGGTGGTGGTGGTGGGGTTGCAGCATGGCTGGGCTGTGCGGGATCGCACACACCGGGGGGGGCCTTTGCTACTGGTTTGTACTGATGTTCCCCTCTCCATGTGTGCACCCTAGGCCCTGGGGAGAGGCGCTGTGCCCGTGAGGCATGGGCACAGCATGAGCGTGAAGCTCCTCAGCAACAGGGATGAGCTGGAGGGCCCATACTGCAGCAGCGCCCGGCTGTTGCAGATGCAGGTGATCCTTTCTTCCAGGAACTTCTGTGCATGCTGTGTTGAGGGGTAGGCGGCGGGGCATGGCCACCAGATCTTGTCACCACTGACGTGCACGCCACACAGTATACTCAGCACTATCCTGTGGCACTGCATGTGTGGGTGTGCGTCGCTGGTGGTCCATGCGTGCACCAGGTACATGGCTGTGCCACTGCCTTTGCACCACATAGCCATATCACTGTACGGCCATGATGGTGCTGTGCAGGACTTGGGTGGTGGGTGTGTGCAGCGGTCTGCATGGCTGTGCATGCCTGGGTAGGCAGGTCTTGTGGACATGATCACTGTGGGTGGTCACACACCATCACAGGGATGTGGCCCATGGCTGTATGCCATGCACAATGGGTGGGCCGCAGGGAGATGGACAGTCACACGTATTGACTCTGCTCCCTTGTCCTAGGTGGACAGCGATAGATGGCCATAGAGAGAGGCATGCAGGAGCTGATGGAGCTGGCAAGGGCATCCCTAGAGATCCTTCAGCAACTGGAGTGGCACGGGGTCAGAAGAAGGAGGACACATAGGCACCACAGGAGTGGAGAGTGGGGCAGACAATAGGCCCTCCATGCCCCCGGACCCACCTTACCCCCTGGACCCACCCTCACACCTCTTCTTCCCTCTCCCATGTGTTCACCCCTGCCCCATACCTGCCCCCACCTGGTACGTGGCCCTCCCCCCATTGTAAATTTTTGTACATAGCTGTTTGTTACCTCTTTTGAATACATTTTTTTTGTTATGACAACTGTGGTGGTCTCTGATTTGCAGTGGGCTACAGTTGCTCAGTTGCAGTGGTGTGCATGGCATCAGGGGTGGTGCAGGCATGGGCGTGTGTGTGTGTGTGTGTGTGTGTGTGTGTGTGTGTGTGTCCGGCAGGGAGCCAGCTATGGTGTGGGTGGGGGAATCAGTCACTGTCTGTGGTTTATGTGTTGTTCTCTGTGCACTGGACGCCTGTGTGCAGTGGTCCATGGTGCATGCACTGTGTCCATGGAGTCCCTGTCAATCTGTCAATGGCCTGTGCAGCTGACACCCTTGCATGTCTGTGCTATGCACAGTCTGCTGGCATGTCAGTGGTGGCTGCCCATGCTGGACAACCCCTGTACCCGGCACAATGCCAGGTTGCCTCCTGTCACTGGTATGGTGCATGTCTGCCTCGGGTGGCACTGTGGCCTCTGCTGTTGTTGTCCCCCCTCCATGCTGTCGCTTGTGTCTATTGCAGGGGATGTGCTCCACTGTCTGTCATTTGTGCTCCGGCTGCATGCTGGTGGCCTACAATTTCATGGTGCATGCGCAGGGTGCCTGGTACACCTGTGCCATGGAGGGGTGCTAGCTATGGGTATACAGCTGCAGTGGACACAAGCCAGCAGGTTTGTTGACCTGCTACTGTGTCCCTGTGTTGGTGTGTCCTTGGGTATGGGTGGGTGCTTGTCCGTGCACTGTGTTGCATCCTGTGTGGAACATGCTTCCATGCACCACTGTGGGCATCTGTGCTGGCTGTTGTGGCCAGTGCTGGAATGGGGTGTGTTCTTGGAAGGGTGTGCAGGGTGCTGTATCACTGGTGGTGGGGTCCAGGGCAGGCCCTGTCGCATGCGGGGTACCTCTTGTGCCGACATATGGTCGGTCTCTCAGCTGTACCTCGGGGGGGTCATGCAGGGTGGCACTGTGTCTGCAGTTGTTGCATTGGTGGCTACTGCTGCCAGCTGCAGGGTGCTCGTGGTGGGGCTGCCTTGCATGGCTCCATGGTGCACAGGATTGCATTGTTACAGTGGGGGTGGTGGCATGCATGGGGTGTCCTGCACTCCTGGGCACTGCTACTGGGCAGGGTGTCTGGAGATCACTGTGCAGGGTGTGCTCTGCATTGGTGGGATGGTGTAGCATGGAGTGGCCAGACCTCCTTGTGTGCCAGTCAAAGCTTGCCAGGGGGTGTGCTGGGGCACCATGCCCCGGCTGTGGGATTGTTATTGGTGTCCAAGGGCCGGTGGTTCTTCCAGCTCTCCTCAGGTTGTGTAGTTCATGGGGTGTGGGGGGCGATGTCTGTTCTGTTGCATGCTCCTCTGCCCATATCTTCCATGGGTGGTGGACTCCTGCATCCTGTCCCTGCGCATCCCTGATTGTGCTCATGCACTGCTACCCTGTTCCACTGCGCATCACTGGTTGTGCTACTGCGCATCAGACCTGCACTACTGCATATCACTGGTTGCACCATGGTGCAGCTGGCATGATATTCAGTTGTGTGGTGCAAGTACATCTTGGCCTGTGCAGTGTTTGAATGTCACGCTTGTTGCACATAGGTGCACTGAACTTGTGCCTGCTCCTGCTATTGTGCTACTTTGTGGCGCAGTTTGAATATCCGGGCCTTGGTGTTTATGCATATTGAGATGAAATATTCTTATTGCACATATTTATAGAAGGAAGAATTTCCCTAGTACTTCCCCCTTCCCTTTCCTTTCATCACACCTTATTTATAATGTTTTGTACAATGCCACTTTAAATGGGGGCACTATAAATATATGAGTGATACTCACAAAGCACGCCTTGAAAAAGCGTGTCACACAAAACATTGGTCATGTAGTGGGATTTGGGGGTGCTGCTGATCTGTATGGAGCATTTTAAACTTTGTGATTAAAATTATTTTGTAACCAGGCCTGGTGTGGGGTCTTCACATGGTAAGCCATGTAGCACGACTTTTAGTCTTTTTCATGCTAACACATAATTTAATTAGCTGGCTGCTAAACCCTCAGCTAACTATACTTGTTCTACAGGGAAGAAATCTTCAACTACACTTGAAGTACACTCTGATTTTGGCAATTTAACTCATTCAGACTAAGATAAGCATCCCCAGATGCAAGAAACACCAGATCTCCCCAAACTATATATGTATACTCTCTTGGCAAATCCACTGATAAAATTCTATCATTATTAGGGAGAAATGAATGGAAGTGCAACGCTCTACATGCCAAAGCAGAATACCTGCAAGGGAATCTACAAAGTACAAAGAAAAAAATCAATAATGTTTCCTCAAATATGGCCCAAAATGGAAATGATGCAGAAATTTGACACCTGACTCCAAGTGATGGAAGTAAACACTTCAACCTTTGTCAAAAAAAAATTACAACAATTTACATTGAAAAATAGACAATCTGCAAAACCAAGTGTGCTACAAAACATAAGAATGGTTGTAATACCAAGTTCTTTTGACTCTCAATCTGACTCTGTTTGAGGTTTAGCAAAAAGGTCATCCTCCTCTTGGCTCCTGAACAGCGACCAGAAAATCCATAATTTTTGGCAAACGCATTCAGAGTACAGTATAAGGAAACTTAATTTCTGGAAAAGAAAGAACACCTGTTCCAATTCCTGAACCTTCAATGGGCCCGGTGCAAAAATCAACCATTCTGTTATCCTTTGTGTTTGAATCTGACAGTGGTCTGACTGCTTGATGAACAGGCTCCCTGCAGTACAGAAGAGAACAGTGACAAACTTACCGTAACAGTAGATCTTTGAGAGAAAATCTTTCATCAGGGCATGCCTATGTTACTATAGCCACCAGGCTGTAGGACCACACATAAACCTTTTGGAAGCAGTCCAGTAGGGGCTGCAAATGATGACATCCCTATGTCGGCACTTCCCATATAAACATGGGCAGCCCCTTCCGTCCTCAGTTCCCTTCTGGAGATCATGCTCAGGGACCTCCTTCTAGGGAACCAGGAGAGGGCTTATGGTTCCAGCTACCAGGCAAGGCTGGAAACAGCAGGTAGACCATCCTGGAGAAAGAGATAGGAGTTATAGAGCTCTATGTTTGACAGGCATGGAGGGTGGGATGGTATGGCCTGATGAAAGAGATTATTTTGAAGATCTACTCTTACGGTAAGTATCTAAATATTCTATCTTCTTCAAGAATATCTCTTTCATCAGTCCACACTTATGGAATGAGTAGCAAGCAGTACTGGCAATAAACAGTCTGGGTGGCTGGACACTACGGGCCTATGAAAGAAAACTATGAAGCACAGCTAGACCAAAGCCTACCCTTTTCCAAGAGGCAATCTGCAGACTGCAGTGATTAGTGAAGGTGTGGACAGTACTCCAGGTTCCAGCAGCACAAGTCTCTGTAGCTGACACATTTTTAAAACATGCAACAGAAATATCCATACCTTTGGTGGAATGACCACGAACACCACCAGGAAGTTCCTTAATGTACTTCCTGTAACAAAAAGTAATACAGTTGGACAACAATTTCTACAGAGGGTATTTAAAAACTGGTGTTGCCTCTTTCCCGGGGGCAAAGGAAACAAAAAGCTGTGAGGACTTCCTGTAGTCCGTCATTTAGTGTATAAATTACCCGAGTACTCTAATGTACATCTAAAGTATGGAGCAATGATTCCCCTGGACTGACATGTTCAGGAAAATAAACTGGTAGGTGGATAGCTTGATTTAAAGTAAAGTCAGACACCACTTTAGAAAGAAACTTAGGACAGGTACGTACAGTATAAGATACCCTGTCTTTGTGGAAAATCAAATAAGGAAGCTTATACATTAGAGCCTGAAGCTCTGAAATCCTTAGAGCAGAAGAAATAGCAACTCTAAATAAAGCTTTCCAAGAAAGGAAGCATAGGCCAGAAGGAACGAAAAGTAAGCTTTTCCAACACAAAATTCAGGTCTCAAGTCAGGACTGGATTGTGGGTAGGAGGCTTTAAATGCAGAATGCCTCTCAAGAACGTATGGCCACCTCCAGCTGAGCAACCATCAGTAGGTACATAGAAAGCTGAAATGGCAGCCAAGTGCATTTTAATAGAAGAGTATTGCAATCCTGCATCTGACAAGGACAGCAAATTCTCTAGAACTTTATTTCCCAGACATGTAAAAGGATCCAGTTGATGAAATGCAGCCCACAAAGCAAACCGCTTCCACTTCATGGAATAAGTGGCTGTGGTGGAAGGTATTCTGGCAGCCATGAGAACAGCAGCCACCTTCTGAGACACCCCAAATTTAGCAATGGCTGTGTCTTCAGGAGCCATGCATGGAAATAGAGTGACTTGAGGTCTGGATGGACCAAGGTTCCCTGTTTCTGTGACAGCAAGCCCTTGCACAGGGGCAGAGGTACTGGTGGTTCCACTGCCAATTGCTGCAGTAAGGGCAGCCAGACATGAGGAGGCCAAAGGGAAGCAATGCATATTAGAGTTGCTTCTTCCATTTGAAGCTTGATTAAGACCCTCTGGATCAGAAGGAAGGGAGGAAAGGTGTAAAGGAACCTCCCCTTCTAAGAGAGGGACAATGCATCTTGTGAGAAAACTCCAGGACTTGGAATGAGCAAGAAGAAATGTAGCAGTTTTGCATTGTGTGTGGAGGCAAAAACGTCCAACTGTGGATCACCTCACCTGTCGAACAGGTCTTGTGCTACTGAGGTCAGCAGTTCACACTCATGCATTCTGGACTATGACCTGCTTAGCCTGACTGCCAAGACATTCTGGATGTCTTGAACATGAATTGCCAACAGCTCTAGACTGTGTTTTACAGCCCAGTAGCAAACCCTCATCACTTCCCTGCATGGGGGTAGGAGTGAGTTCCCCCTTACTTG
This sequence comes from Neoceratodus forsteri, assembly GCA_016271365.2. NCBI lineage: Eukaryota > Metazoa > Chordata > Ceratodontiformes > Ceratodontidae > Neoceratodus > Neoceratodus forsteri. The sequence continues at coordinate 466,968,411 of CM028129.1, read as the reverse complement.
TTTATGTAGTGCATTACACTGATGCTGTCTGTTTGCACCAGCAGATGTCCCGGGCAAAGATGGGTCTGCAAGGCTTGTAGATCATACAGAACATTTCTAGTACATTTATGTGGAGGGTAATCTCCACTTTTGTCCACATTCTCTGAGTCTGATGAGGCCCCAGATGTGCCCCCAGCACATCCCTGAGGCATCTTTGATAAGGATCTGATGAGTGGAGGGGATCAGGAATGGAACCCCCTTCAGCAAATGGTTAGGTTCCTTTCACCACTGAAGCACCTTTCAGATAGGAGAGGTTACCAAAACCTTCTGTTCTAGATCGTCAGTGCATTGGTCCTTTTAGACTCTTAATGTCCATTGAGGAATCCACATATGCAGTCTGGCCAGTGGTACCATAACAATGGCTGCTGCCATCAGGCCCAATGGTCTCAGATATGTCCTGGCTGCAACATACCTGTTGTTGTATACCATCTTGGCCTGCACAACCAGGCGTTCAACTCTGTTCTGAGGCAGGAAGGATAAACCTTGGGCTGTGTCCAGGATTTCCCCTATGTACTGCAGGCACTGACAAGGGGTCAGGACTGATTTTGTTACACTGACTGTGATTCCTAGGTCATTGAATAACTGCCTGGTGTGTGCTAGAGTCTGGTAAAGCTGCTCTTTGGAATGAGCTTTGAGCAGCCAGTTGGCCAGATACGGGAATACATATAGTCCCTCTTTCCTGAGGACTGCTGCCACTACTTCTAAGCATTTGGTAAAGACCTGTGGTGCAGGTGATAAACCAAAGGGCAATACCCTAAACTGGTAATGTTCCCCCCTGGAATAGGAATCTGAGGTACTTCCTGTGAGGGGGTCAGATCTTGACATGCAGGTAAGCATCCTGCATGTCTAGGAAACCAATCCAGTCCCCTTCTTGTAGTAGTGACAACATTCCTTGTAGAGTGACCATTCTGAACTTTTTGTACTGAATAAAGAGGTTCAGATTTCTTAAGTCCAGAATGGGACTCAGGTCTCCTGTGCATTTGGGGACTAGGAAGTAGTGAGAATTGAATCCTTGTTACTTTGTTCTCAAGGAACTGTTTCTATGGCCCTTTTCCGCATTAGGGTATGTACTTCCTCTAGCAGCACTGGTATGTGTTCTGAAGGATAGGCCAAAGGGATTGGTGGATGGTCTGGAGGTAAGTCCAGAAGCTCTAGAGCATGGCCCTGTTCTTTTATCTACAGGACCCAAGCATCTGATGTGACCTTCCTCCACTGGTCCAGGTGGAGGGAAAGATGACCACCCTACTACTGTACAACCTCCAAAGGCTCTGGTGGTTGTGGGGGGTCTAGGAATGAGCAATCATATGCAAATCCTGTGGCTGCAGCCACACCTCCACCTCTAGGGGCTTTTGAATGGGCACCTGGGCAGAGCTGATCCTCCTCTGCTTTGTCTTTGTTATTTGGCTCCTGAACAGTGTCTGTTGCTGGCTGGATGAAAGGGCACCCTCTGCCTACTTCTTGAAGTCCTGCCTGAAGCCTGTAGATTTGAGAGGATATCCTGAATGTCTACTCTGAACAGCTTGTATCTTCCAAATTCCTCTGAATGAGACATTTAGGATGGACTGCTGCACATCATTGGCAAATCCTGCCACCCTCAACCAAGAGTGCCTTCTCAAGCAGACACCAGAAGCTGCTGCTCTAGCAGAAGCATCAGAAATGTTGTAGGTAGACCTTAAAAGATGTTTACCTACATCGGCCCCTGCCTGGAAGACATTTAGCTGCTCCTGCTTAGGAGTGCCCTCTGGTACGGCTTTGGGCTGTTTCTTTGGCCTTCCTCCAGAAGATATTTTGGTATTTTACCATATGGGCCTGATAATTCACAATTTTCAGGCCGAAGGTAGCAGAAGTGGAGGTCTTCTACCCCAGGACATCTAGTCTCCTGGACTACTAGTCAGGAGGGAGAGAACTGAGGTGTTTAGTAACTTTAGACCTTTCATGGGTTGCATTTATCACATCTGAGTCAGCCCCAGGTTGGCCTGCGAAAAAGGATTTCAGGGAGGGGTCTGGTACAGCTTATCTGCCTTCCTAGGAATGGCAGGAATCATATTTGACCTGTGCCAGGCAGCCAGGGTGGAATCCTCTATGGCAGGCAATAGAGGAGGAATTGCAGTAGGTGGGGAATCAAGCAGTTCTAAAAATTCTATCAAATTCCTTTTGGTGATGTCTTTCTCCTCAGATTCAAATTCCATAGCAGACTGGAGTTGCTGTATCATGGAGATGAATGAAAGGTCTTCAGGAGAAGACCTCAGGGTGTGCTCAATAGAGCCCTCACTCTCTGTGGAGATGGTAGAACTAGACCTCTCATAAGAGGTCTCCACATATTCTTCCTCCTCCTCTTCCTCTTCCTCCTGAATTATGTGGTCAGGGCTATAATCCTGATCCTCACTGATGGCTTCTGTAGGCCTCAAAGAAGGAACAGAAGAGGTCATCGATGCCCTAGAAGGCAACGGGTGCAGTAACCGACCAGGCGCTGGTGCTGGGGCTTACCAAGGGTGCCCCATCAGTTCTGCACTGGTGGCAGGAGGAGGAGGAGGTAGCAGGTGCTGCAGCATGTCTGCAAAGGATTAAAGCACTACTTACATATTGGTGCATGCCTGTAGTACAGGCATGCTGGGGGATGTTAATGGGGAAGGGGCTGTCCCAAATCTTGATGGCCCCTCACCAGCTGTACTAGGCCTTGTGGTACTTACAGCCTGTCCTGACCTTGAGGAATCAGTGTTCCATGTGGCCAGTGGCATTGTCCCCAAGGCAGTCGATGGCACTGAGGCAGTCACACTGGATTGAAGGGGTGACCAAAAATGTACCAGGGAGGATTTTTCCTTGCTCCTCTCTCTCTCTCTCCCATTGCTTATGCTTGTGTTGCCTGGCAGTCTTCTCTCGGGACTTCAAAGAGTGGCAGCCTAAAAAATGGGTCGATGACACAGCAGAGCTCTTTTCCTGGAGCTCTAGCTCCATCCTGGCTACCTGCTGTTTTAGAAGGTTGGTTTCCAGGGCATTCTTCCTGCATCACTGAGTAGCTGTATTAAACTTCAGGCAACGTTCATAGGCCTTAATGTTATGGGCCGTGCCGAGACAGTACATGCAGACATCATGCAACTCATCCAAGTAAATCTTTACACCACATGCGCTGTATCTAAAGAGCTTAGCAGGTTCTTTATACAACATACATGATGACAATGATCAATTTAAAAAAGTGATAGTGAACAAGGGAGAGAAAATTAGAAAAAACATTGACTAGCAGTCAACTGTAGTGGCAGTGTCTCTGTGGTGGGTCCAACAAGTATGGTCAAGGGCAATAAAAGTACTGAGGAGAGAAAAGGCCACCCACGTTTAAATGGGAAATGCCGACATAGGACGTCGTTGTGGGAGACCCGTAGTGGACTGCTTGTAAAAGGTTTCTGTCTGGTCATAGTGACTGGTGGCTATAGTTCCATAGATGTGGCCTGATGAAAGAGATATCCTCAAAGAAGATCCATAAATGTTTCATATACCCTGATTTCTCTTACCATCCTGCCTTTTGACAAAAACATGTGGAACTGGGGACTTCATTTCAACTCCTTGCCCCTGCCAAGGTTAAAATTGTACATCTAGCTAAAGCCTACATATTCTTTGAGACTGATCAAATTACCAACTTTTTTGTGATTACAATATGGCAATAATTCAGTGAAAGTAGAGCGACCAACACCATTGGCCAGAGTTGTCAGTGATAGCACAAGAAATGAAAGAACAGTGCACTTAATGTGAAATGGATAATGCTGGTGAAAAACGAATGATTAAAATAGAATAAATCAAGAAGCACATTTAAGTTAAAATGATCTGTTATGTACAATTTTTAATTTTATTTCTTATTAGAATATTTTGAGACGAACACTAGAGTTATAGATTGGAGTAACTCATTTCTGTTCATTGCAGTAAAAAGCATATATAAAATGATAGTTGATGTATTATCATAATTACTACTGTATAAATTTTTCGAGCCAGGTTATATTGGAGGAGAAATTATATTGTTTTTTTTAATTACAGATATACTTGATTAATTATAATACTTAAGTAGTTGCCCAGGGTCAAAAACATGCTTTAAGCTATTTCTGTATAATACTTTGATTCTTGCTTTTGACTTTCAATGTGATGGACTAGTTATTATCCTACAGAGTATGTGTATGTGAAATGTATAAATGAAGCCACCCTATCCCCTGACTGCAAGGTGGAATACTCCCCTCTTAACATTCCTCTATAAGAAATCACTGTAGGCAGGATAAGAGGTACAGCAGCTTGGTGAGCTGATTGGATGATGTGAAATATAAACTAAAATTATGTCTAAATATTATATAAAGTTCTCCTGGGGGCATCATCTACTCATTTTAAATAATCTTCCCAAAGAAGGATATGAACAATGGAGCTTGGGATAAAGGTACTGTACTGTATGACATAATCAAGATAAAAATACAACTCCCCTGAAAGCTAGAAGGAGATCTTGCTATGCTCCATTTGGATCGTATGCACAATGGCATGTAAAGTACATCAAAATGAGATGTAGCAGCACTGGGCAGCTACACGCCATATGGACTGGCACCTCACACCCACGAGAAATTGTTGTCTATCTACTGACTTAGAATAACTATCCTTTTAGTTCCTATTTTTGGTTTCCTTTGTGCTACTCCAATGTTTGTACTGCACTTTAATGTACAATATATTTTTCTAAATTATGAATGTATTTATTTTTAAAATTTCCCTCCTATGTGTGTTACCAGGATAACTGCATACATGGTGTCCCTTATAAATGAGCAATTTGCTCAATGGGAATTTTACCATGTTAATTTTTAATGAATAAAAATCATTACTACTACTACTACTGCAAGTGTGGCCATGGCTAGGGACTGAACCTGCAGAAGCATGAAGAGCCGCACCAAGGGGGGGGGAGCAGGCAGAGACATGGAATACAAGCACACCCCCTTGACCCCACCAAATACTGTAAATCACAACACTGTGTGCATCCATGGAAGTGAATACTGACATGGAGGGCAAGGCAAACGGCACACCCCAGAGAGGCATGGCAGCTGACCGAAACATGGCCACAGGGCAGAACCCCCCTGTGGTGGGTCATGGCAGCATGGACACTGAGGCCCCAGGGCCATCAACAGGCACTGAGCTCCCCCGGGTGTCCAACTTCACTGGACCACAAGTGGCTGCCCTGGTAAGGACATACAGGGCCACAACACAGTGCTGTATGGTACAGATGCATTCAGGGTCTCTCCAAAATGAAATCCCATGTGTAACTGGATATCCACGCAGCTGTGAACATCACAGGTCTGGAGGAATGCTCACTGAGTGCCATCAAGTACAAGTGGCGGGACCTCTGCTCCACTGTGAAATGGAAGCTGACAGCCACCAACCACTCACAGTTGGCCATTGGTGGTGGCCGCCCCTGAAAAACACTAGCCCTGACCCCCATTGAGAAGGTCATTGCAGAGAATATTTCTGACACAGTCCGCCATGGTAAGACATGGGTATGGACAGCCTAGGAGGTAAGTGTGGTACCACATACAGTGAAGGCGGACACAGCTGGTGCTGTGCCCAAGGTAACCACACTCTGTTGCATCCCTGCAGACCCAGCACTACAGAGTGCATGCACAGCAGAGAGCACAAGTAAGGTGGAGCTGCTGAGGGGCCTGACACATACGTACGGTAGGTAGCATGAATGATGCACCATACCAAGACCCTACCCCAACAGCCATTACCCAGCCTGTAGTAACCACCCACCCTGTCACCCACAGGACAACAGCTAGAACAGGCACAGATACCGATGGATGCCAGAGAGGTACCCTCAGATGACACTGACATAGCATCGGGTACTGCAGAGGACAGTGGATGCAGACCACAACAGATGCCGTGCTTCCACGACACAGAACCCTGGTACCCCACCACCATCCCAGGATGATATGGAGCCCATGGGTGGGGATGTGGCAATGGACACAACATCCCAAGCCCTGACACACCAAGGCAATGCCCATTCATCGCAACCAGCCTGCACAAGTGGGGAGCAACAGGCCACCATGTGGCATACATCCCCGCAAATCGAACCTGACAGCACTGAGGAGGGCATGCCACAACTGCTGCAACAGCGGATCAGGTGGAAACTGGCTACAGATATCCTGCAGCCACACTACCATGACCTGCGGAACCTGGAACTAGACTGCATAGCTCCACAGAGAGAAAACAGTGTGGCAATGCGTGACCTCACCGAGGAAGTCAAAGGGATGGGCAGGGGCATCGACAGGACTGGCAACATGCTGGAGAGCCTGACAGAGCACATGCTGCCTGCACATACATGTAATTCTTCTTCTTCCTCATCAGTTCATGCTCCCTGTGATTCACTGATTGCCTCTGCTATGTCATCAACTTCAGTGTGAGGTGTGGCATTCCACAGCAAACACAGCTCATTCATTATCTCTATTGGCAAGTCAGTATCAGTGGGCTTCTCCTCCTCCTCTGGTACAACACAAATTAGGGGGTCACTGGTGAATCTGCCCTTCCGGAAGCACCTCTGGACTGTCTCTTGTGAGACAATGTGCCATGCTTGCTGTATAAGGTATACTGAATCTAACAATCTAATGCATCATACGCAGACAGAAGCAGTAATCTCCTCCTCACCATCCAGGATATCAAGCAGTCTTCCCCTCATCAGCCTTACATAGTGGCGCTTGAAGCTGTATATGATCCCTTGATCTAAGGGTTGCAATAAGCATGCTGTGTTGGGTGGTAAGTACACAAGCTTAATGTTTCTTAAGCCAGCTATTGGAGGGTGGGAGGTACAGTTGTCTAAGATCAAGGCAATTTTCCAAGATCTCAGTGAGTGATCCCAGTTTCGCATTCAGGTTGAAAAAATCTCAGAAGTCATCCAAGCTGTTTTGTTACTTTTATAGATGACTGACAGGTGCTGCACACAGCTAAAACACCTTGGCTGCGCACTTTTGCCAATCACTATTGGTGTTTGCTTCTCCGTACCTGCCATGTTACACGTTAGGAGGACTGTGATGCACTCCTTTGCCTTTTTTAAACCTAAGGGGTTTTCTGATTTAAAGGGACGTGTGCTATATCTGACACAATGATAAAAAGAACAGTTTTGTCAGTACTGAAAATGTTTTCAGGAGAGTAGCCTGGATGAGATCAGGCAGCACTTCCTTAAGCCAAGTTTCAGTAGTGGCTGTGTCAGCTGTTAGCTTCTCACCGTGGACTTTGCGGAATGAAATGTTGTTCCACATTTTCCAATGGCTTAGCCACCCATCCATGGCTTTAAAATCAGTTTTGCCCATTGCAATGGCAACTGCAATCTGATCAGCCTTTTGCAACAGTAAGGGGCCACTAATTAAAGCCTCCTAACCCCTTGCATTGGTAAACCAATACAAAAGCTCTTCTTCCACATCGTAATCTTTCCTGTTCCACTTTCTCTTTCTATCAGGGTTCTGATTACAATGCCAGTCTGACAGAAGTGCCTCTTTATTCTTAAGCAAGTCAGACAAGGTGGACTTGGGGATAAAATAATGCATGTTGAGGTCACGCATACTTAATTTAGGCATTCTCTCAATCTCCATTATTATCTCAACTTTTTTGGAAAGAGTAAGGCATGTTCACTTGCCAGCAGTATTCTTGGCAGCATTCATCATTTGCAGAAGTACAGCACAACTCTGAGAACAACACTAACAACCTACACTGCCAAAGGAATAGAATAGTATGGGGATCTCACACCGAGCTAAAGAAGCCAATAAGACAGCTAAGCATCAGCTAAGCGTCATTGATTGCATCGTGAAGTAGGTGATCTGTTTGGTCTGATTGGTCGGTACTGCAGGAATTAAAGGTTCGCTTTAATGGACAATTATAACACTGCCAACATAGCAAACAGCATTTGGCATAGACAAAATGTCCATTAGAAGTGGAAGTCCGTTACATTAGGAGCCGATATAAGTGGCACATACTGTACATCACCTGTGCCCATGCAGGGCATCCACACTAGTGGTGTGGGAGATGGGACAACACAGGGCTTGGCAGGCATCTGTGGTGCTAGGAGGGACCCCAGAGTAGACGGAGCACTGGTGAGGGATGATCTCCATGGGCCACAAGAGGTGTAGGTGGCCAGACACCAGGAGGACAGATCAGCACAAGAGCAGGTACTAGGACTGCAAGGCTATGACCATGCCACCATGATGTGTGGATGACCATAGCAATGTGACCTGCGCTGGTGGGGCCACACCACACAGCTACCAGCACAGCACTTCCTATGACCAACATTCATACTACACTGCACATCACACAATGGACAGTTCCACCAAGCACCATATATGACCCCATACAACACAGTACCCACACCCACAGCACTAGCACACCATACAACACCGATGACCCCCTCACAACACATATGAACACCACACACCACACATACACACTCATGCATTGCACATGGCACAGGTTCACTAAGAGGAGTAAGTCATCACTGTGCTGCCTGGCCTACCTGGCTATCGGGTGAATGTATCCTGTGTCATGACATGCCGTACCGCACATCCCGACAATGTTTTCCCCCCAACACATGGTGATCCATCATCATTGCAGGGCAGATTGTCGTCTGGCACATCACATGGCATGGGCAGTCAACACCGTTTACACATGCTGTGTAGCATGGCACAGACAGTGAACACTCTGCATGCATTTCTGTGGTCAAGCATCATTGTGCCACCTGTGTGATCCAGGCAACAGAACCTCATCTTCAGCTTGCCAAATGTGCATTCCAGCACCAACCTTGTCCTCTTGTGTGTCCTGTTGTATGCCCCCTCTGCTGGCCCCTGTGGTTCATGGTATGATGTCAGAAGGTAGGGATATAGTGGGTAACCGCTGTCACCTAGGGAGATGTAGGACAGTGTTAGAATGTGTGGACAGCCCAGCGGGCACCACGTCCCCCCACTGAGGTATGGCACAGGGTTATAATGTCAATATAAAAGTAACACAAGCAAAACCTGCATAGCCCAAAACACTGTGATGCACACAGCACTCAGGAAAAACACTGAGTGCTGGACACACAACAAAAACATTCCAGTGCTGGGAGGGCACTGCTTCATGTATAGGCCCCAAAATGCTCATACTGCTGATGTTAAAGAAAAAAAAGATAACAAATATGTTGCAGGTGATACCTTTTATTGGACTAACAAAATTATTTGTGAGACTAGCTTTTGAGAGACAACACTTTCTTCTTCAGGTCAGTGAAAACAGCTCATACTGCTGGGATGGGACAAGGCTGAAACCTATCCTGCAGTAGATTCATCATAAGACTTTACCAGCATCAAGGACCCCCTGAAATTAACTATTCTCTTGTTTGTCTGGCAATGCCTGGAGACCTACCAATCTCATCAGTGTTTATTAAGCCTGAATAAAGAGTCTGGAAAAGCCAGGAACCACAGGCTAATCAGAATTTAGCTATCAAAAGGGGGGCCTCGTGAAATATGGGCAGGCAGTATAGTCTAGAGGTTAGAGGAATAAGGTGTGAACGAGCTTGGTACATCCAGCAGACTAGACCTGAGTTTGATTCTCACAACCTCCACTTGCATACTGTGTGACTCTGAACAAGTCACTTAACCGCCCAGTGCTCCTAGGTCACTCCTGAAAACAGGCACTTGTGCCTAGTGGGCCTTACCCGGTTACCAAAGACTAAAATAAAAAAATAAAAAAAAATGGAGTCCTATGCACAATAACAGAATACCAGCACTAGGTGGTTGCAAGGTTCCAATGACCTCTTCTTACCAGAAGCAGCACTGTTCGAAGGCAAATCTGCCAACATCCCACACAGTGACAGCACAATGCCGACATGCAGTATTGTGCCCTCTAGAAACAAAGTGTTTTTTGCGGGGGACACATTTTTATATTATCAACTCCTGGTCAGAGTTGTTTCAGGAAGGGGGCACAACAATGGGAGAAGCTGTATCGGTGAACCACAGACCATCACAGCAACTTTTGCTGTAATGGTCTTTTTTTAGCTTTCGCAGTTGTGGTGCAGTTGTAAAGGGGGTCACCCCTTCATACCAGGGTCTTTTTGTCCCTGACCCCACCTACCTCTCCCCCATCTTCAGGTTCCCCCCTGAACAGAGCCGCTGGGTGGGTGACCCCTCCACAAGAACGTGCATCAAAAGGCCCTGGCTTGTCCCCCAGAGTGGGGACACAGGAGAGGGACCCCCCCCCGGTGGACAACAGCCTGAGTGGGGAGCAGCGGCAGAGCGGGGCTATCATTTTGCGGCCGAGATTTTTTCCGTAATTTTTTCTCCCTGGGGGTGAGGATGTGCAACGACTCCAGGGTCCACCTCACCTCCTGAAATGAGTGGTGCCAGTCACACGGGACCCCCAGCCTTCTCAAGGGGTCCTCATTGCACTGGACATTCTTCCCCCTTCCCCCCAGAGAGGGAGAACAGTTCTCAGGATGCACAGTCCCTCTCCCCCTGGCCAGCCCTCCGACTCCCGGTTTTGTACCTGAACCCGGGATGTTGACACCACAGATGGATGCCTTGCAGCTGCTCCAGTGTGCCAGCCCTTCAAACCAGGGTCTTGTTTTGTACTCCATTGTGCTTTGCACACAATGGGGTCACAAGCCTTCCCCTGCATTGTTGTTAAGTGAATTGCAGGTGGATGAGAAAAGGGTCAGGGTCTGGCATGGTAATGTGAGATCCAGTTAGTTATGATCCACAGAGCCATGCTTAGTCACCCACCAGCCTTCACACTTCCAGTCACAAACCAGCATGCCACATTGTAGAAGACCATGCACTAAACTGACTACAACTTAAGGTGCTACCATCATCGTATGCACAAACAAGAAACAGATAAGAAAGGCACACATCCTACAGCTGGGTAACTGTGGATTTATTAAGAGCAAAGTTTCACCTCCCAAACACCCCTACGTAGTGCCAATACATGGCTTTATCACAGGGTCATGTTGAAGCTGTATATTGGCACTACATAGGGATGTTTTGGAGGTGACTTTGCTTTTAATAAATCCGCAGTTACTCAGCTGTAGTGTGTGCGCCATTCTTACAAATCACAGTGGCCCCCTCCCACATGCTGTAGAACTAATACAGGCAGGCCCACAGGGGTGTGAAGGCTTGTGAACTAGAGGAAATGTTCTGGTTATGAAAGAGTTAGGTGGTGCCCATGACTGCTGATCATCAACTATATGGGACGGGGGTAGGGAGGGGGGAAACACTGGACTCCTAGGTAACAGTACTTTCCTGAGTGCCTTGGGGGCTACTGGACTTCCAGGGATTCTGTTGATGATCAGGACACATCTGCCCACAAGGGAACATAAAGATCAAGGTTGGGTGGGAATTCAATGGCAGTAGCACCATATCACAAGTGTCCTGTGCATGGCACAGAGAGAAATGACAGGTACTGTGTCATGCACAGACCTATCAGTGGCTGCAGACCAGTATGTTGGTGGGTGAAAATAAGGAGTGGTGCTCATTAACATCTAACTCTGCATATTTCCCTAATGTGCTAAACAACACTGTCCTAGGGTGTGGAGGACTCCCCTATCCCCTCAAAATTGCTTTGGCACTATGCATGAAAAAAAAGTGTTGTGGCACATATTTGCCCTATTTACCATCACACATGTTTTGCAACCATGTATGTGACCCACAATATATTTTTTCTTGGGGTTCCTTAGTACAACATGGTATGAAAGTGCCGAGTTCACAAAGCAGTACAATAAGATACACAAGTGCTAGTTCCGAAAGGAAACAATAGTACAAGTTACTGAAAGTATAAAAAGTAGCTAGAGTGAAGGACAGTTACTTATAGAATCTCTTTGCTAGAACCTCTGTTGCCTTGAGATTAGAGAGCATGGGTCAATAACTTTCTTAATGATGGGAGAGTGGCCATGGGGGCCCCAGGAAAAAAGGAAGTGGTGGTGGTTGTGGTGGCTATGTTTTAGGAGTCCAGAGAAAGCAGGAGGTGGATTGGCATCACTGCTTGTGTCCTTGGTGGTTGTTTGGACTTTTGTAACTGATGGGCCACGGGGGGGGGGGCGGTGGACTCTCTACTGTATGACTGCAATTTGGCAAGTGTTGCTATTGCTAACTGAAAGAAAAACGGAGGGGGAGAATGGCTCTAACATTCAAATAATTTATTAAATATGCAAGCACAAAACATTCAGTGTCTCGGGCTATTGTTTTGTCAGGCATGAATACTTTTTAATGCTTTGTTCTTGCATATATAATAGATTATTGTATATTAAACGTGAAGAGCTGGTTCCACCTTGTTTTATTTTTCCCTGTTGCCTTGTAGGCATGGCAGTGTATTTTCCAGGAGCAGCATCTTTGGGCTTTTTTTTTTGCTATTGCTAGTTATCGTGGGGAAATCAAGTGGAGGACACAGGTGTTAGGGTACCTGCAGATGCAAAAACATTTCCCATCACAACTCCTTTCTCTTTGAATGTGTAAGATGTAAAATTGTTTAAAAGTGCTGCCCTTTTATTGCAATGCCTTAGTCAGAGCCTTTAGGTTTGACCTAGAAAAAGAGGGACAAAGTATCTTTCGCTTATGCCCTAGAAAGACACATTTCAAACATGTAGCAATAAGTAACATCAAAGTCCAAACACAAACTGTTCATTTCGGCGGGGCGGGGGGTATAGATATAGAAGTTGCAGGCTTTCAGTGAACACAAAGTTTGTCCCCCCAGGCAAAAGTCCTGACACTAGCATCCATAATGCAGCTCCCAGAGTAACACCCAAAGCAGCTACAGAACCTCCCCAGAATATGGGCTCCTCAGCATGGAGTCATTCTGAGTTCTGGCAACCACCTTTCCTCACTTGAGTCTCAGGTGAAAAAGTGCTCCCTGTTTCATAAACAAGCACTCTCTTCTGGCTTTCTGGAAGATGAGAGGTTTATGCAGGGTTCCAACAGTTGGGCTCTGACTGGAGTCCTGTCCCTCTCATTCCCTTTTGGAAGCTATAGACATCAAGGGAACTGGTTATTCCTCATTTGGACTTCCTGATTATTACCCTTGCAGTCTAAAGAGATCTGCCAATGGCCATCTGGTGGAGAGCTTTGTTATATATTTATTTATTTATGTCTTCGATAACAGGGTAGGTGGGCTGATCCAAAAGGACCGATTTCAGCCATGACCCAGGCCAAAACAGGATGGCAGCAAAACAAATAGACATCGGTAATTGTACAAAAGTGCATATCCGAGCAGTAATACAGGTCATGTACAGGGCACAGAAACAAACAGGATACAGAAAAAAGAAGCTTGGTAAGTGTAAGTAGTTCTAACTGTACAGAGCAAATGGTTTAGTACAAATAGAAAAAAAATTAAAAAAAGGTTTATATACAATGGCTGAGTTGTAATATCAAGCTATACATTTATATACAGTGGCTTAATCGAAGTATCGGATAACATCATACAAGATACAGCAGTTTTTCGGTCAGGTACAGCCCTGATCAACCCTGAGAAATATGAAAGAAACGGGCACCAGAAATATACATGAGTGCAGTCAAGACTAGGGAGTATGGGATGGAGGATGATGTGAAACTGATCAGATAGAGAGAGACAGGGCAGGAAAGCAAAAAAAACAACAATGGGGGCTAAGATGGGTCATGGGCCGAGGCATGGCCTGGATAACAGTTACAAGAAGATTCAGTCAGGAGCCAGGCTCGTAGATTTTTTCTGAGGGACATGTGGGAGGGGGAGAAGCATATCAATCAATCAATCATTCTTTATTTATAAAACAGTGCTATTCCAAAACCATAACGCTAGTACATAACCATAAAATACATAGGCAACTACACATATCAAAACAATATAAGAACACCTGCAGTAGATCAGGTAAAATCAAAATACGCCAAAGTAAATAAATATGTTTTTAATGCAGACTTAAAGCTCTTCACTGTCAGGCATTGTTGAATCTGACGAGGTAAAGAATTCCATAGGGATGGGGCCACAAATTCAAATGCACGGGCCCCAGATGACTTTAAATGAACCCTGGAAATCTCTAGCAATCCCTCGTCAGTGGAGTGAAGTAACCGGGAGGGACAGTAGGGATGAAGAATATCTTGCAGATAACTCTGTCCCTGTCCATGTAGGACCTTATAGGTCAGTTAGCCAACCGTGAAGGCGATCCACCACTGAACAGGCAGCCAGTGCAGGATAGTGGGAGTCTGTTCCAGTGAGAGAGGTGGCAGACACAGAGAAGGCTTTACTACCCATAACAGAATGGGTATATGGAACTTCCAGGGAAGGAGTGGAGGAAGAACTGAGGGTTCTGGGTGCTACCTTATCTGTGAGTAGTGAGGAGAAAGGGAACAGATGACAATTCCTAAATGAGTTATCAATTAGGCTGGTCATGGTCAAGTCAAAACATCCCTGAAGGTCTGGCCATCCTAGGGTTTTATAAAGTGTGCAGTGGTGAGTAGAGTAGGGTGCTTGGAGAACAAAGTGGCAGATGGAGTTGTATGTAGTACTGAGGCAAGAGCAAAGTGAGGAGGCAACGGTGAAGGAGTATACAAGGAAGGAGGTTACCTTGCGCTATGGCAAGGCTGGCTTCCAGAGGCAGAAATTGCTTGGTTCTGTAGGCCACGCTAAGTTTCTGGTGTGTTTTACTTATAATGTTTGTTATGTGTTCATTGAAAGTAAAGGAGGGGTCAAGGGTCACCCCTAGGTATTTGAAAGAGAAGACTGTGTTGATTGGTGGACCAGCTGGGGAGTGTATGAGTAGGAATGGTTTTGACCTGGTGACCTTGGCTAGGAAAGGCTTTGAGCCAAATAGCATGGCTTTGTTTTTTCTTTCACTAACAAGTAGTTTCCTGGAGAAGAACCAGCCATGGGCAATGCTGTAGTTAGTAGTTAGGATGCATGAGATAGACTCAAGGGATTTGTCACTGTGGTACAGTACCAAGTCATTGGCCTAGAGGAGTGCCTTACATTTGAGGCTTTCGGCAGGGAGAGCATTAATTAATATAGAGAACAACAGAGGGCTGAGTATGGAGCCCTGTGGGACTCCAGTACAAGTGGGTAGTGAGGCAGAGGACACCTTTCCAGTCAGAACAGGTTGGGACCTATTTGACAGGTAGCTACAGAACCACACAGCGGTGTCTGGTGAGCAACCAAAGTGGCACAAGGTGGAGTGAAGAGGTGATGGTCAACCAAGTCAAAAGCCTTTGATAGGTCTACAAATACCACGCCTATGGTCTTGCCTGTATCCATGTTTCTCAGGACATGGTTGGAGAAAAGGGCAAGGCAGAAGAGGTGCTGTGATGTTTGCAGAAACCATGCTCGAGTGGACACAGAAGGTTATATTTTTCCAGATGCTTGGACAGTTGATGATGGATTATTTTTTCCAATAGCTTACTGAGGTGATGGAGGAGTGAGATGGGTCAATAGTTTTCTGGGGCAAGGGGGTCTCCAGCTTTGTAGATTGGTACCACATGTGCATGCTTCCACAAGTTAGGCACTGAGGACGTTGAGAGTGCCAGGTTGCATATAAAGGTTAAAAGTTAGACAATGGCTAGGGAGATGAGTTTCAGAAATGTTGGATAAAGCCCATCACTCCCAGGGCTACCCCTAGCTGGGAGAGTCTTCAGTAGTTTGATAGAAGCACTAGGGCCAATGGCCCTGAAGTAGAACAATGGAGGAGTGCTACCCTCTGCTGATGACTGGGAAAAGCAGGGAGTGTTTTCTTGGCTAATGGGTGGTTGTGAGGGCAGCTTGCTTAGATGTGGGGTAAGGTCTGTGAAAATAGTATTAAAAAAATCAGCAATGTTTACAGGGTCAGAAATTGGACCAGAGGCTGATGCAAGCTGAGTAATTTGCTTGTTGGATTTTGGATTCAGGAGGAACCCAATGGAAGCCCAGAAACCACGAGGGTTATCGAGGGCATTTTTTTTGCTGGTTGATGTAATATTTACTTTTAAGTAATCTGGCTGCCTGCTTGCAAGAGTTTTGCTGCTGTCTGTAGGCATTCTATAGTTGAGGGAAGGGAGATGCCTTATGGAGCTTCCAGGTTTTGTCCCTTTCCTTCATTTTTGCAAGTAACTCCTTGATCAACCAGCGAGTGCATCCACCCCTAACTCTCCTGGTGGTGGCAGGGAACAGCTTATCCTGTAGTGAATGAAGGGTGTCCATGAGCAGTGAAATAGCTGAAGAAACATTGCTCTGCTGATAGAGGGTGGCCCAGTTTACGGACCTCGCCTACCTAAGAACTGAGTCTGGATCGTGGCTATTGAAACTCCTGAAGGACAGAAGTTTGGGGGAAGGGTGACTGGATTTGGCGGACAGTATGATATAAGTAGATGAATGGTCACTTATTGAGTCTGCCATGGTGCCCACCTCGAGGATTTTATCTGCTCTGTTTGTGACAATCCAGTCAAGAATAGAATGGTTTTGCAAATGGTGATTGTGTCTGGTGGGAGAAACAATGACTTGCTCCAGATTGTGAAACTTTAGCAGAGTTGCCAGGTCAGAGACAGGAGAAGAAATCCAGTTTATGTTGAAGTCTCCGAGTAAAATGGTGTCTCTTGAGGGTGTAGCATGCTCGAACCCATCAAGGAAATTTTCTAGGCCTTGAAGAGTCCCCATAGGTGGGTTGTAGCAGCAACCTACTGTAGGTAAACCTTTTTTTCTTCCCCCAGCGCTATCTCCATGAGTAACCACTCGCTCAAGGAGGTAGTGGCTGAACATCTTACAGGGGTAGTAGAGATGTGATCCTGGATGTACAGGGCTGCATCTCTGCCTCATTTTCTACATTTTCTGTCCTGCCAAAAAAGGGAGTAACCAGGGAGTAAGTATGAGGCATCATTATGATAGTTCTTTAGCCAGGTCTCAGAGATCACTAGCATATGGGGTTTGTTCAGGGATACCCAGCCCTTGAGCTCAGAGAAGTTTGCTGGTAGGCTCCGAACATTCAGGTAGGCAATTTTAAGGCCCAATTGACTTGCCCAGGTGACATTAGAGTGGTCAATTTGCATGTTTGTGGGACCTGGATTCGCTTCCATATCTCTGGCCAGTAGGAGGAGGGAGAGCAGTGGGTTGGCCAGAGGTAGATCCAGTGAGGACTGGATGTGGAGAGAGTGGATAAACAGTCCAAGCAGGCATCACTCACAGTTGGATAGTTGCACTAGTAAATTAATACTGGTTGCTATGGGTACATGGAAGAGCACAATAGATGTCGGTTCAGTGGGTGAGTGATTTTCATTAGAAGACAGTAGATCTAGCTGGTCAGTCACTAGAATAGCGGTGCATAGGTCAGTGAGTAATAGCAAGCCTGACAGAGAAGTTGAGATGAGTAGAATAATAAATAGGTTCATGACTGCATAAAGGACTTGTACCAATGGGAGTGGCACTAACGCCCTGGATGGTTTGCACCAATGGTAGAGGTAGCGACACCCAGTAGGAAGGCTGAGGGCTTATTTAATGGAGCCCTGGCAGGGGGTGGGCAGGTGGCAAAAATGTTCCTCTGATTCCAAGAATTGAAAGGTAGCTCGAGCAGTCCGAAAAGTCAAAGCATGGACGACCTGGCACTCCAAGCAGTGTGGCCGAGAAAGCTGGTTCAAATCAACCAATCAGGAGCTGGCAGAAACAAAATGCCACACCAATCAGCGTTTGAGCACTGAAATTGAGCTGGGTGTCCGTACCTGGATCTTGGATCCATTGTGGGGTTTCAGGAAGGTGGGTTGAAGAGGAGCACAGGCTCTGGTGGTGGCGGCTGTAGGTGAGGCCTGTGAGCGCCACCCATTGGAGTGTCTCAGTGCAGCAGTCAGGGATCCTAGTGAGGAACAAAGAGTTCAGAGTTTGGTTTAAATACAACACAGATGCGTGTAGATGTTGCAACATGGGGAATACTGCCTTGTGGCCTACAGTGTACATTCTGACATGAGGCCTCTGAAGCTGCACTCAGCAGAAGGGGTCAGGGTGGCAGCCATTAGACTTGGGTGGACCAAATCCCAGGTTCTGATCAGCTGCCTTGGCCACAGGCAGTTGCAGCCAGAGCACATATCATCTCAACCCTCATGCCCTCACTGTGTTGACTACTACCTACAGTATGTACAGTACTTCCTTAAATGTTCACATTTGGACCATACTGATTCAGTGCACTATTCTGTAGATGGGGATGTACTGGACACCTTAGTCAAAGACCCCAAAATGGGGGGCTGGGTTCCACTAGCCTTGGCAACTAGTGGCATTTATAACTTTGTTTTGTGCCAGACCTTATTAAACAAGACTTGTTTGGGGTTTAGTTTGGCTCTTGCACGCCAACCTATATCCCATATACTTTTTTCCAGTATCACTCACGCCATGATATATTGCATCAATAGCTGTTGTCAGTTACAGCAGCTCTTTCCTGCAGGTAATATAACTTGTCAAAATGGTTAAATGCAGGAAAAGTTGTCCTGCCAGCTAAAAGGTGCAGTGTACTTACTGGAAGCCTTTATTTCTACATGCATTTTTTACTAATGCTGTGCATCAACCCCGCAGTCAAAGAGCGTATGAAGGGCAATTTTTTTAAGATGTTAATTACAACAGTAAGCATTAGAAAAGGTCATAGTAACTCAGTAATTATCCCTCACTGCGGCAGCTGTAGGTTGCTGAGCAGGAGGGATATCATGTTTGGTTTACCACAAATGAGAGCACAAGAAGAACAGTGAAAGGAGCACAGACCAGTTGGCCCATATAGGTAGCTCATTCCTCATTAAGCTGTATCAATGGAATGAATCAAATATTTTCTTCTTTTTTTGAAGGCCCTAAACCATTCCACTCCCAGTCAACTCAAGTGTTAGTTATTTCCCATGTTCTATTGCTCTCTGAAATGAACCAAGTCTCTCTTTGACCTCCTCGAAAGCTGGTAACCATGCGTAAAATTGTGTTTACTTCCCCAAGATAGCACAGAGATACAATTTCTCATTTATAAACTTCACATCTGCCTACAGTCATGTCCTGGATGTTATATCAGTACAGTTCAAAATATGAAAATGTGTTCAGTTGTTGCTGGTTGAAATTAGGGACGTTTTGCTTGTCATTTATCCACTATACTGGACAAGTCAACTACCTAACATACTATCTCATAATAATCTGTGTATTATCCACTTCAAGTTCAAGTTTCAAGTTTATTGCAGGAAAGACTCCGTTGAGCAAGCTCATTCACAAGGAGGTCCTGAGGCACATACACATACAGTTCACAATTACATAGACAGGAGATATAAAATGTAGAACAACAAAGAAAAAAAAATATAATACAAGAGGTATACACAATAGAAGTCCTTATGCTATATATGCAGTACATTCCAGCTTTAACCTTGCCCTAAATTATGCAACACATTTCAACTTAATAAGTAGAGGGCCAGTTGGTACCTAGGAAGTTGACTTGCCGTTGGGGGTCTAGTAGCACCTACATATGTCTTTTAATTTAGAGATAGCTAGTGTTTTTGTAGGAGTTAATTGATACGATGCTGGTTAGCTTCAGCATGGCTTGTAGTTGGTTCCAAATGTTTGGGAGGGCATATGAGACAGCTCTTTGGCCAGCTGTGGTACGTGTCCTGGGAACATCTAGTAGGATAAGGTCAGATATCCTTAGGGAGTAGGCGCTTAGCGAGATGTGTATGAGAGACGCTAAATAGGCAGTTTGAGGGTCCAAATGCCAGCATGCAGGAGGCGTCTGGTGGCAAGAGAGGTCCACCCAACTGCTGCATAAAGATCACAGTGGTGGGTCCTGTATGCAAAGTTAGTAATGAAGCGAAGAGCACGGTAATAGAGTACGTCCAGTTTAGATAGGCTCAAGGTTAATGAGCATTATTTTTTTTTTACATTTGTGTTTATTAGTTTTCTGTATAAGCATACATATACTAGTACAACACTCATACAGGATGGTATAAATTACATCAACAGAAGACATATTTGCCACTACACCAATTCATATGGAGAACATATACATCTCAAGACCCTGTAGTCTGGTATAAAAGGAGTTGGGGGAATCCAAATAAATAAGTCTGGAAAATTGTTCAGTATTTGCCAGCCTCTTCAATTGCATTAGGTTCGTCCAGTAGGTAGAATATAATGGGAGAAAAGACTACACAATCATAAGATTCTTATTTAACCTGTTCAATCAAATAGGTATACTTCAAATAAAAGTATTAGGCCCCGTAGCAACTCCCCCCCAATCAACCAATTAAACCACGGTTCGGACAAACCCCTATAAATCCGTGCAGATAACAAAGTTAAGTACGTTTCAGAAATAATGCAGCACAAAAAATGATATTTAAAGTATAAACTTAGAAAACATATGTTTGAAATAATCGTCTCCTATGTAGGGAAATATTTACTGGGTAACATTTCAAGATGGTGGGAAACCCACGCTCACTCTCAGTCATGAGCAGCACTGAAAAAATAAGGCACTGCAATAACATTCATGTGTACCCCATATACTTCCCTTCCCATTGTGAAATGAAATCTGTGAAATGACATCTTTTTATATTGATAGTTTTACTGGTATTTATTGTATCTGTATTATAACTGCATTGGGAAAGTGTTAGATATAGTTGGGTGGGGGGATTTAATTTAATGTACTGTTAACAGTTTATTTAAAGCATAAGTTTTATTTTGTTTGTCTGTCTGTTATGTGTTGGCAAGGGTCTCTCCCCGTCAGGCGCTACTCTCCTGTTGAGCTCCGTGGCCTCCATCCTTTTGACTGTCCTCATTTGTCAGCTGATGTTTATACTTGATGCCGTGCATTAGGGATTGTTAGGAGAAGAGTCAGGGGTGGGGGCCGTGGACCTCTCCGGAGAGTGGAGCCAGGTGAACGGATTGGAGTAGTGGGGACTGGGAGACACCCTGGGGTGAAATGGGTCCCAGATAGGGGTTTGCCCTGTCTGGTTCCCATACCCAAGGGCTCCACTATATGTGGGCAGATGACTCGGTCCACCTCGGGGTCTTATCCAACCCGGGTGGTGTTATGAAATGCCAGGTCTATTAAAATCACTACGGCAGTGAGGGCTGATCTTGTTGGATCATCAGACCTGGCTTGCATCACTGAGACTTGGCTGGATGAAAAGTATGGCCCTATTTTGGAGTCAACAATTCTGGCTGGGTTTTCGGTGATACACTGCTCAAGGCTGGATCATAGGGGTGGGGGAGTGGCCATTGGTTTTAGATCAGAATTGAACCTTGTGGAGATGCCAGTAGGGGTGACTCGGTCCTTTGAATGTAATGGGTGTGCAGGTGTGGGGTGCAGGACTTTTCTCATCTACCGTTCACCCGGAGTGAGAAGCAATTCCTGCAGGAAGTCACGGACTTCATCACTGACATGGTGTTGGAGTCCACCAGATGGATGGTGCTGGGGGACTTTAATGCCTGGGTTGATGATGAACTCTCGCAGTTTCGTTAAGATTTCCTCCAGTTGATGAATTCGCTGGGCTTCCCACAGCTGATTACCTCTGCGACCCATAAGCACGGTCATTCCTTAGACCTAGTCTTCCTTCTGGGTATGGAGACCTCTGATTTGGTGGTGGAGCCAGTCAGTTGGTCAGACCATCACACCATAAGGTTCAATTTTCAGGCTCCCCCCGTATAGGCCTACCCCCTACGGAGTTGGTCTGGTAACACCCTTTAAAGGGTTTATCCCCTGAGGGCCTATTGGCAGTGCTGGACCTATCGGGGCTGCCAAGGAATAGTGGTGACCAAGATACCTTAGTCCAGGGTTATAATGATGCTGTGACTGAGGTTCTGGACTGTCTTGTTCCTGTCTGTGTTCGTCCCCTTACCCAGTGCCCTTGTTCCCCTTGGTTTGATGGGACCTTGAGGGAGCTGAGGAAAGTGGGACGAAGGCTGGAGCATCGCTGGCAAAAATCGGGCCTGGATGCTGACAGACTTAGATTGCCAGCCCAATATAAGGACTATCAATCAGCTACCTCCCGTAAGAAGGCAGAATTCCTGTCCAGGGAGATTTCTGCGCAAAAATCGACCGGCTTAGCTCCTCCGAACTGTAGACAGACTGTGCAATCCAGTCTGTCTGCAGTTTTGGAAAGCATTGTCGCAAGGGAAGTGTGACAAATTTGTTCGCTTTTTTGCTGATAAGGTTGCTGACATCAGGTCTGAGATTTGCACAGGATGCCCCAATAGGATGGACGGTGATCGGTGGGAGGTGGCAGCTCCTCGGGCTGCCTGGTCTGACTTCAGCCAGCTGGCGGTCAGGGATGTCATGAAGATCATCCAGTCTTTGTGGCCGACCTGCTGTGGTTTGGACCCAGGCCCAACACGCCTCCTTGTGGGGTATGTTGAGACCATCGGCCTGGTCCTTGCTGAGATAGTCTGGTGTACGTTAGAAGTTGGAGTGTTTCCAGACTCCCTGAAGGAGACGGTAGTGGTACTCCTTCTTAAGAAACCATCTCTCAACCCAGACTGTCTTGCCAGCTACAGACATAGATACATAGACAGTGTCGGCAGATAAGGGCCTATGGCCCACCCAGTCTGCCCATTTGAGCTTGTAAGTTCAGTTTGTTTTCCTAGAAGTCTGTTGCCCCTTACCCCTGACCTCCAGAATTCCTTTATGTCTATCCCATGCATTCTTAAATCTCAGGATTGTTTCCAGCCCCACCACTTCCCTCTGGCAGGGTCTTCCACTTGTCCACCACCTGTTCTTGTGAAGAAATTCTTTCTCATGTTTCCTCTGGAATCATCCTCCTCCAACTTCATCCCATGCCCTCTAGTCCTGGAACATCTTTTTCGCTTAAAAATAGTGTTTCCTGCACCCTGTTCCTCCCTGTAAGATACTTGTATGTCTCTATCATATTCCCTCTCCCTCCACTCCTCCAGGGAGTACATGTTGAGTTCCTTCAACCTGTCTTCATAGGACTTATGATGCAATCCATGCACCATCTTTGTTGCCCTCCTCTGAACCTCTCTACCCTGTCTATGTCCTCACGTAGGTATGGTCTCCAGAACTGTACACTGTACTCCAGGTGGGGCTTCACTAGTGTCTTGTATAGGGAATTATGACCTCCCTTTTCCTGCTGGTGATGCCCTGCCTATACATCCCAGCATCCTATTTGCTTTACCTGCTGCCTTGTCACACTGTTTCCCTACCTTGAGGTCATCAGAGATGATAACCCCAAGATCCCTTTCCTGCTTGGTGCATGCTATATCCTCACCCCCAACTGATATATTGTGCCAGGGTTTTGTGCCCCATATGCATTATCTTGCACTTCTTTGCATTGAATTTCAACTGCCAAACCCTGACCATTCTTCAGGTTTCTGCAGGTCGCTCTCATTCTGTCTACACCCTCTGGCGTGTCTACTCTGTTACAGAGCTTTGTGTCATCAGCTTAACAGTGAAATTCTGCCTTAGGTCCTGCACAATGTCACTGATGAAGATGTTGAATAGGACCGGTCCCAGCACTGCTCCCTGTGGTACCCCACTGGTCACTCTTCCCTCTGTGGAGTGACAGCCATTTACCACCACCCTCTGTGTCCTGCCACCCAGCCAGTTACCTACCCACCACACTACTGTCCTGCTCACACCCATATTCCCCAGTTTGTGTAATAGTCTTCTATGTGGCACAGTGTCAAAGGCCTTTCTGAAGTCCAGATAGGCCATGTCCACTGCCCTCCCCGATCCACCTCCCTAGTCACCCAGTCAAAAAATTCAACGAGGTTGGTCTGACATGACCTCCCCCTGGTGAAGCCATGCTGCCTTGGGTCCTGTAGTCCACTGACAACCAGATGTTCCACCAATCTCTCCTTCAGTAGTGCTTCCATGATCTTCCCCACTACCGAGGTGAGGCTGACTGGTCTGTAGTTCCCTGCTTCCTCTTTGTTCCCACTTTTGTATAAGGGGACTGCATCTGCTGTTCTCCAGTCTTTGGGTACCTCCCCTGTTTCCAGTGATCAGCTAAACAGGATAGCCAGAGGTTCAGCCACCACCTCTCTTAGTTTTTAAAGGACCCTGAGGTGCACCCCATCTGGCCCCATTGCTTTATCAACTCTTATTACTTCCAGTTCCTTCAGGACCCTTTCTCGTGTAAAGGGACTTGTGTCCATTTCTGCACCATTCTCACGCCTTTGTACTCCTCTCGGACCCATTACCCTCCTCTTCCTCAGTAAAGACTGAGCAGAAATACCTGTTCAATATGTCAGCTTTACTGTTGTCATCCTCCACGCGGCCCCCATCCTACCCCTTCAGTCTCACTATCCCTCCCTTTGTCTTTCTTTTTTCACTTATGTACCTGTAAAAGGTTTTGTCCCCTCTACCCACTGATTTTGCAATGTGCTCTTCTGTCTGAGCTTTGGCTTCCCTTACTGACCTCCCTACCTCCCTTTGCTTCTCCTGGTACTTCTCCCTATCCCCTTCTGCCTGTGTCTTTTTGTATTGCCTGAATGCAGTCTTTTGGGCTTTCACTTTCTTTGCTACCTCTTTGGAAAACCATAATGGTCTCCTCTTCCTTTTCCTCTTGCTAACCTGCTTAATGCATAATTCTGTTGTTCTTGTAATCCCCATTTTAAATACTGCCCACTGTTCCTCAACCCTGATTCCTGTCCCATTCCCCTTAATGCCTCTTTCAGGTATCTCCCCATTTTCCCAAAGTCTGCCCCCCTAAAATCCAGGATACGTGTTTTTGTGTAGTTTGGTTCTGCTCTTTCTGTGATTTCAAACCACAATGACTGGTGGTCACTGTTTCCCAGGTGCTCCCCACTGTACCCCCATCACACTGTCCCTGTTTCTGAGCACAAGGTCCAGTATTGCCTTCTGCAGAGTTGGTTCCATGACCAGTTGCTTGAGGAAGGCACCCTGAAGGGAGTCCAGGATAAATCTGCTCCTTAGTTGATGCTGCTGGGGATGCTCCAGTCCACATCTGGAATATTGAAGTCTCAACCAGTACTACCTCACCCTTGTCTGCCATCCTTTGGATAGCTAGCATCAACTCCCTATCTGTTTCTTCCTCTGGGCTGGTGGTCTATAGACCACACCTGTGCGGATGGCTGGCCCCATTTTCCTTTCCAGCTTAACCCACAGTATCTCTCCCCCATTTTGTTCCTCCTGGATCTCTGTGGCCCTTATGTCATTTTTCACATACATTGCCACTCCTCCTCCCTTCCTGCCTGCTCTGTCTCTTCTGAATATGTTGTAGCCAGGTATGGCCATCTCCCAGTTGTGGTTACCATTACACCAGGTTTCAGTGATGGCCACAATGTCCAGGTCTGACTGCACCATGATAGCCTCCAGATCTTCCATCTTGTTGCTAAGGCTCCTGGCATTTGCACACATGGCTTTCCATGATTTGACCTCCCTAGACTGTTTCACTGTTCTGCTCCAGCCCCTTTCTTGGTTGTCATTTATCCCTGGTTCTCCTTGCTGTCTGCCCTTCTGTTGAATTTTGCCCCTTTTCTGCTTATCCACCTCTTGGGCACTAATCTCCATCTTTTGCACACTGCTTTGCAGAGATAGACACTCCTCTGGTTCACTGGTTCCACTGCTAGCTGTGGGGTGAGCAAGTAGGTACCCTCCTCTTGCTGGCCTGCCACCCCTTTGCTAGTTTAAATGCTTGTCAATGTAGCATTTAAACTTATCATTGAGTGCTTGGATTCTCCAGGATGGATGCAGGCCGCCAGGCCTGAACAAACCTCCATCCCTCCAGGTGGGTCCTCAGTCACCAATGAATCCAAACCCTTCCTCACAGCACCAGTTCTTCAACCATGAGTTAAAGTTCCTGGTGCATGCACTCCTATGCTCTCCCTTGCCTCTCACAGGTAGTACTTCTGAGAAAGTGACAGAAGTAGCTACTTGCTTGAGCCCCCTCCCCAGTTTCCTAAACTCTTCCTGAACTTCCTTTGACTCCCCATTTGCCAGGTCATTAGTACCTAGGTGGATAATGACATCCAGCTCACCCTCCCGTCTTGCCTTCCCAGTGATGCCCAGGATCTTCCTTCCATCCCTCCATGCCGTGGCACCTGGTAAGCACCTCACCTCCCTGTCCTCCCCCTCCTGTGTTCCTAGCTGGATCCCTCTTATGATGGAGTCCCCCACCAGGATTCGCTTCCTCCTCCTCTGGGGTCCACTGCTTTCCCCGCTGAGGTCACCTCCTTGGCTAACCTCCACATCCTTGCCTTCCACTTCTCTGGGAACCTCTATTTGGTTGTCCTCATTTGCCAGTGTGGCATATGAGTTCTTGAGTGGAATAGGATCTGGGATGTGCCTCTGCCTGACCGCTCTAACCCTCCCTGAGCCCACTGTCATCCAAGTGCTCCTCATTCTCGGCATCCTTTGAGGCAGTTGCATTGGACTGGGTGGTCCCTGGATAGGGGTGATGGTACTCCTGACCCAGTTTACTTCCGCTCTGAGTCTGACTACCTCCTCCCACAGTCCAGAGATGCATGCAGATAGGGCAGCACCTCAGTGTCCAGAAGGTCTGCCTGAATATGGCTGCCCCACAGCCACTGCATTGCACCACTACCACATTTACTGCAATTCCACTACTTGTCTGCTACTGAAGCTCTCCTAGTTCCCTTTTATTAATTTACTGTCCTAAAATCCTGCCACTGATCCTCAGATAATTTTTTTTAAAGAAAAGAAACCAATAAATAAATAAATGAGTCAAAACACTTGTCGTGCTGAGGGTGGGCTTCTTCTCCTTATGCCCTCCTACTTCATACCCTTCACTATACCCTGTGTTTAGCTCCTGTCAATCAGATTTAACAGGCATATAATTAAGAGTTGGGGGAAGGAGGAGGGGGCGAAAAATTTGCAGCAATTAAAGACAGCACAGAATTACACCATCACTATGTTTTAAATTTTCAACAGCCCAAAAACAATTATAAGTAAAGACAAGAACGAACATATAGTGTCACTAAAAGCCCACAATCTAAGTTTAAAAGAAAAATAGCAATTACCAGTTACTCTAAAGCACTGAATTGAATATGTTTCCTTCCTTCCCCTTCTGGCTTCTTCTGAGAAAATAAACTCTACTTGCTACTTCAACTCTGACTAAGCCCTACCTCCAGTTATCACGTAGCTGAGGTCAGAGACCAGACAATTAACACCCTTCACCCAACTACAGGGCAGTCAGACAAGCCAAGCTAAAATTTGCAGCAATTAAAGACAGCACAGAATTACACCACCACTATGTTTTAAATTTTCAACAGCCCAAAAACAATTATAAGTAAAGACAACAACGAAAGTATAGTGTCACTAAAAGCCCACAATCTAAGTTTAAAAGAAAAATAGCAATTACCAGTTACTCTAAAGCACTGAATTGAATGTTTCCTTCCTTCCCCTTCTGGCTTCTTCTCTAATCTTCCCTTTGTGGGTAAGGTTATTGAGAATGTGGTCACACTGCAGCTGGAGGAGCATTTGATCATCCACGACATCTACAATCCTCTCCAGTCAGGTTTCAGGAAATGGCATAGCACCGAGACAGCCATTGTTTGGTTTCTCAATGATCTCCTAGTAGCAAGAAATTGGAGGAGTCATTCTATCTTGGTTCTTCTTGATATTTTGGTGGCATTTGACACTGTGGACCATGGGGTGCTGATCGGGTGCCTACGGTCAATCTGTGGACTGTCTGGTACAGTCCTCAGATGGTTCCATTCTTTCCTCACTGGCTGGTTTCAGACAGTTGTCTGTGAGGTTTACTCCTCTGACAAGGTCTCCTTGCCATGTGGGGCTCTGCAGGACTCTGTACTGTCCCCCATGTTGTTCGCAGTGTATATGCTGCCACTAGGGAACATTGTAAGGCGGTATGGGCTGAGTTTTCACTGTTATGTAGATGATACTCAGCTGTACCGGTCCTTTGCACCTGAGCAGGGGGAGGCTGTCTTGTGTTTTAATGACTGCCTTTCTGAGATTGAGGATTGGATGAGTGCCAGCTGGCTGAGATTGAATCCGGATAAGACTGAGGTGTTGGTGGTGAACCCGGACTGTTGGGTAGATGGGCCATCAGGGGGGCGAGCTTTGGGACTTTAACTCAGTGATCACCAGCTGATGACCTCTGAACGGGTGCGGGATCTGGGTGTGATTCTTGATGATGGATTGATGCTTAAACATCAGGTGTCATCTGTTGTCAATAGAATGTAGCCCCGGATCAAGCACCTAGTGCCGCCCAATGATCTACCAACTTTGGTTCATGCCTTTGTAACCTCTCACATTGATTACTGTAATGCTCTGTACTTAGGGCTACCAGGGGTTGATATCCACCGCTTGCAGCTGGTACAGAACATGGCAACTAGGCTGTTGACTGGGCTGCCTCATAGCTATCATGTCACGCCGGTGCTGCATGATCTGCACTGGCTGCCTATTCAGTGGCAGATCACATTTAAGGTTGGTTTACTGACCTATAAGGCCCTACATGGACAGGGATCGAGTTATTTGTAAGATCTTCTTCATCCCTTTTGCCCCCTCCCGTCTGCTTCGCTCCACCGATGAGGGATTGCTAGAGATTCCCAAGGTTCATTTAAAGTCATCTGGGGTCCATGCATTTGAATTTGTGGCCCCATCCCTGTGGAATTCTCTACCTCATCGGATTAGACAGTGCCTGTCAGTGGAGAGATTTAATTCTGTATTAAAAACTCATTTATTTTCTTTGGCATTTTCTGATATTATTTGATATGCTGCAGATGGTTTTATATGTGTAGTTGTTTTATTTTTTTTATGGTTATGTACTAGTACTATGGTTTTGGAATAGTGCTATTTTATAAATAAAAATGATGATGATAATGAAATATAAGATAAACAGTCTCAAAGTAAGTCAGTTTCTTCAAGACGGAGGAGCATCAGCAATCTTGCAGCACAGAAAAAAATCTCTGCATCATGTTGCAGCTCACTACTCACAACTCAGTCCTCCATGTCCGAGTGAGCAGCATCGGCTGATTCTCTTCGACTCAGAAATTCCCCTTCTAGGGCTGGCCGGGGAAGAAGGATAGAGCATCCCATGGACTGCTCTCCTTTTCCAGGGGGAGGGTGGGGAAGTACCTGGCACATGAGGGATCCCGGCAGAGGCTGGGAGTCGCACAACTACCGGCGCTAAAATATGTACAGAAGGCGGGGTGGAAGCCGGACATCATTGCATGGCCCCACCTCCCCAGAAAATCGGAAACAAGACAGCTGCCGGCCCCCCTCCATGAAGCCCACTATGGATTCGATTAGCCTCTCAGGCCAAGCCCTCTGACCTATCCCAATGTCTGAGGCGTGTAGGGAGAGTGCCACAGCCCTGACATGGGGGGAAAGCCATGGGGCTTCGGAGGGATTGTGACTGATATGAGGGGTGGAAGTCTGTGGTTCCGTGACCGGGTTGAAAATACCGGGCAGCTAGCGGCCCGGGGGGTGGGAGAGAAAATAGAATAAAAAAAAAAAAAAGAAATTCCCTTCTACCGTTTCTAATCTAGCCAGTGACCTGCATCCAGTGGGTTGCTGAACTGCCAAGACTTCCCCCATAGACCACTCGGAGCCTGGCCAGCAGAAGAAAGGAGTGAATGACTCCCAAGGTGTGTAGACTTTGCTGTACTACATCAAAACTTTTTCTTCTGGACCTCGTTTGATACGAGAGGTCTGTAAATAATCTGACATCAGACCCATTAATCTCTAGTGGATAAGTAGCTTGGGCCACACAAATCATCTCACCCCATATCTCTGAACTGGAAGATTTTCATATGATGGTGCGTGGTAGATTTGGTACAGATGGATGTACCCTCGGGTTCACATGGTAGGCTTTCATTAGAGCTGACCACTGAAAGTTTTCAGGCAGAACAAGGTTATCTTGCATCCAGGACACTAGATACATCAACAGTTTTGTCCCCTCCACTCCTTCGGGAACCCCCAGCAGTCTAATGTTCCCTGAGAGGAGTTTGTTTTCAATGGCCTCCAAACGGCTACGCAATTTCCCATTTTCTTTGATCAAATTAGCTATTGTCGCCAGTGTGGAGATAGAACATTTTCCCACCTCTGTTACAGTTCCAGTAATCTTCTGTAGCGTGACATTGTGTGACTCCAAGTTTTGGAGTGTTTTCTTAATTTTGGAGTCCATGGCCCACATGAGCTCCAGCATGGTGCTCCAAGGTGACTCTTATGTCCGTGGGGTGCCACTACTACCCTCACCTGCTGGTCCTGAGGCCTTACTTGTCTGCAGTTGCTTAGGATCTTTGGAAGACCCCTGAAGCTGCACCTTCTGCCTTCCCATTTCCACAATTTATATCTGTTTGTTCAGAACAGTCTGCTGTGTCGAAATCTGGAACTTGTTTTTAACAAAAATAAAAATATTTTCTGTAGTTTTTATTGAAATTGGCAGCACAAGGTGAGCAGGTACTGGGGAGTACTACCAGCCTGAAAGATGGCTCTTTAGTGCCCCCCCAAGCATTATTATAAATTATGGCCCCTAAGCATTAAGGAGTGGAATGCCTATGCACCATGGATCCATGTTGCACAAGCAAGGGTAAGTCTGACTGCTGCACATGGTGGGTTTTGTGGACCCCTGACAGCATTCATGGAAGGGGCATGCACCCTTTCTGCACATGATCACCCAGCTGTTCACACAGTTATGTATGCAGACAGTAGAGGGAGGTGTCTGGAAGCATGCTCGCACTCCATGTCATTCACAAAGGCATGGAGTGCCAAGGGAAGGGTGCACAAGATACAGCAGCAGGGACCCTGCAGTATCTGTTGTATGCCCTCCATGGAGTACCACCATCAGCCACAGGAATACAAGGCCCCCCCCCCAACCATGCTGCTCCAGCCCTTTGGCTACGCAGAAGGGCTTGCGGCAGTCATTTGGGCATGCACCCATCAATATTAACCTTTATGGTCCCACGCTGTCCCACAGTCTCCTGCTCCATGCAGAGCAGAGGATCCTCTATGGGACCAGGACAGGCATCTGACTGGATTCCAACCTGTGCCCTCTGATTCACCCCCACAATTATGCACGTTGGAGGGGTTGGACCACAGACAGGCACCTAGTGATGGCCAGTGTCCATGAATGCTGGCCCTTGTGCACCCGTCAAGTGGTGCAGAGTTGCACAGGTCAGGTACACACCTCTTCCGCATACCTGGACCACAACAGTGCATAACCCCCTTTAACTAACCCATACTTACTAAACAAATCTTATGTACACTCCTGAAAACAACCCCTATCTTCATGATGCCTCCCATCTCAATCCCTCCTGGTGGGGGAACTTTAAATATTACTTAAAGCCAGAAGTGGGCACCAGTGGAGCTTGCACTCCCAGGTTTTAGCAACAGGGACACACACAAACACAGACACAGACACAACAGATGAAAAGTTATTTAATATATCTGCCTTCCATAACAACCCCGGCTAAACCAGTCCAATTCATCTACTGTTCCTTACCCCCTCTGCAGCATCCTTCTAGGGCAGCATTGTGGTGGTGTAGACCTGCAGTCTTCCTCCCAAGACCATATGCATGATTAGACTGCTTGATTCAAGCACAGCCAAGCTCCATGTTGCACACAGGGCAGATGGCTGTCATAAGTGCATCCATTTTCTTCACTTACCACAGCTTAAGCCACACCCCAACTACTACTACAAGTTTGTTTTATTTTATTGACAACTTCCGAGATTACCTTTGAGCACAAGTACTCATTTACAAAGGTTCCACATCAAATACATAGTCACAAAAACATTACAAGTACAATAAGCAGTTCCAGAACAAATACAGTCAAACCAGAATCAAAGTGCTTAGCACAATAACATACAGGTTTAAAAAATCAATTCAGATCACTGTTTAAAAAGTCACACGATATGTACAGAGAGAAGCCCTCAATGGGATGCCACAGCAGGGGCTCTTCAGCCTGCTAGCCCCACCTTCCCCTCACTGAACACCTCCAGGACCAGCAGGAAAGCTCCATTGAGAGCACAGACTGAATCCTCCAGCACAGCTCTCAGCCAATCAGAGTGCTGAGAAGAAAGAACTTTGCAGACCTTCTCTTCACGGTCTCTCCACTTGCTCAACAAAGACCTCAGTCATGGGTAGCAGCACTCAACATGATGCCATAGCAGGGTTCCTCAGCCTGCCAACTCACCCCCCCCCATCACCTCAAGGACCAGCGGGAAAGTTCCTTTTGGAGCACAGACTGACTCCTCCCCCAGCAAGGCTCTCAGCCAATTGGAGTGTTGCTCTATGTATTTCACTACTGTTTGACCAAGCGGCCTATCCATACAAAGGACTGTGTGCTAAGGACATTGAGGAGTCTGCCTGGAGTCAGCTGTGAGTGAGCTGTTTGGCCAGCTGCACTGCTCCAGAGGCCCTCCTCTTCCTGCTCTCCCCATTGGAAGTTCCTGTTAATTGTGGATGCACCTGTTTTCAGTCTCTGGTACTCATGTTTGCAAGCTGTTATTTCTCTACAGACAGTTGTCATTTTCACATTCAACCTTATTACCACTTTGAGTACCTGTTGCATTGTGGTTTTGCCAGCTACTTTGCCTATCCCTGCTGCTGCATCTGATTTAGAGTTTCAGTAACTTGCCACAGTATCTGCATGCCTACAGTTGCAATTCTTGTTTTCTACTTGCTTATTTCTCCTTTGCCTACTGTTCGACTTAGGCAGCTAGTCCTGGGCTGCTTTTTCTCCTGTACAAGCTTGCTAAGTGGAATTTCTACATGTGCCCAACTATAACTAGTTCTCTCTGTTTAGTGTCCACTCTCTCTCCCACAGCTGCTTACCTCTGTCTGTAAGCTACTCACACTGGTCTCTTCCTGCCCTTTGCTCCTATGCTTCAACCCCCTCTCACATATGCCCCTCCCTATCACTCATCCTTTCTGGGTCAATGCCCACTAAGTCCCAGGCTGCCCTTAGTCCCTCTTCTTCCTACACTCCTGCACCATGTTCCTTTTGATATCTAACTATTCAATCTTCATCCCCCTCCACTCTCTGCTCTCCCTTTCCTCTCCATCTCTCTCTCTTTCAGTACCCCTGCCCTCTCCCCCTCCTCTCTTTCCCCTTGCTTCTTCCCCTGTCCTGTACCTCCCACTCCCCCTTCCCTCCTCTCTCTTCCCCCACATCACCTCTTTACCACATCTCCCATTTTTTCTCTACACCCACCCTGGTCTCCTGCACTCTCCCTTATTAAACTTTGAATTTCTCCGCCACTTCTTTCTCCCCCTACCTCACCTCCACCCCTCTCTCCCCCTCCTCCCAGAAGTCAGAGGATCCTCTCTTTTCTCTTCCCCTTACTCATCTTCCTCTTCCTCCTCCCCTACTGGCTGGGGATGTAGAATTGAATGAACTCTGGCCCTCCCTTCCCTCCAACTCCCCATCAGTACCATTACATTAATATAAGAAGTCTCCTCCCTAAGTTTGGCTCACTCAAAGCCTGGCTCTCCCTGCACTCTCCTGACATCCTCTGCATTTCTGAGTCCTGGTTGTCCTCTAGAATTCCTGACTCTCACCTAGCCCTCCCAGATGTTCATCTCTTTCACCAAGACAAAGGCAAACGTGGCAGTGGCATTGCTTCATACGTCCACCAGACCCGCTCTTGTTCCAGTTCCCTTAAGGAAGGTCTCCCTACGTCTCATGAACTCCTGCTAGTAAAGATTTCCCTTTCTTCCACCCTTCACATCTTCATAGGTGTCATCTTTGCCTCACCAAAGATCTCTCACTCCTCCCTCCTCTACTCCCTCTCTTCTTTCATCTTCCTGTCCACCCCTGGTGAGCTCAACCTCATCGGCAGCTTCAATGTCAAATGGCTCCCCCCCACTTCTAAACCTCTCCTCCATTCTGTCAAGTCCCTGAATCTCACACAGCTTATCAATGAACATACAAGACTCAACCCTGCTTCATGCAACCACTCCCTCCTGGGCTGGGTGTTATCCTCCCATGCCCATTGCATCTTGGCTGCAGGCATTCTCTCTGACACCCTCATTGACCACTGCTTTATCTACTGTGTTGGGAAAGTGTCATCCCTCCAGTCCACCTCCAAGTACATCTGGCACAGGTCCCTCAGGTAACTCAACACTGATGCCCTCCTTTGGACCTGGCCTCCTTGGACTGGTCCCCTGTTTCTACTGCTCATGACGTTGACTCTGCCCTTTTATCTTTCACCATCATCCTAGCCAGCATCTGGAACACTCTTGCCCCCCTTTGCAGGACCTGTGTGAAATGCACCCACCACCCCTGGATCATGCCTGATCTAATCAAAATTTGGTAGTACCGGGACTGCGCATGGACTCATTTCAAGACCACCCACTCCACTTCTGATCACCAACTTTATCGGTCTCTGCAAAACACCTGCACTAAGGTGATTTATACTACCAAGGCCCTATATTTTAAATCCAATCTTTGGTCTAAACTAAATTGTCCATCCAACTTCTGGAGAGTGATCCACTCTTTGTTCAACCCCCCAGCTCAGTCACTCCCACCCTCCTAATCAGTGGCACCCTGGCCTCTTACCACTTCACCATCGCAACCATATGTAACAACTTCTCCACCTGTGCTCTACCCAGTTGGTCCTCCTTTGCTCCCTCCCACCACTTCCAATATGAATAGTGGCTTTAGCTTCCCTCCTATCTCCACCCAGGAAGTCTTACATGTCCACCTGTCTCTTAAACCCACCAAATACAGCTCTGATGGCATGGACCCCAAACTTCTCAAAATATCCACTCCTGCCATCATCTATCTTCTTACTCACCTCCTGAACCAATCCTTCTCCCTCTGTGCCATCCCCAGTGTCTGGAAAGTTGCCAAAGTACTACTTCTACACAAAGGGGGTAACCCTCCCTTCTCAGGAAACTACAGGCCAATCTCACACCTTCTCTCCCTTGCCAAACTTTAAGAGTCCTTAGTGTGTTCCAGACTTGCAAGCTTTCTAGACTCCTCGTCCTTCATCTCCATTCCAATTTGGCTTTAGAAAGAACCACTCCACCATCTCCTCCCTACTTCATGCCTCTGACTTCATTCTTACCCGGAATGGACCAAGGGCACATCACTGCTGCCATTTTCATTGACCTTGATAAGGCATTTGACTCAGTCTCCCACCCCCTCCTCCAAAATAAATTGTCCCCATTGGCCTCTCTGCTCCAGCAGTTGCATGGTTTCACTCATACCTCACTGGCCAGCAATGGTCAGTCCATGTGGGTGGAGATTTTTCACCCCCCCATCCTAGCTGGTGTCCCCAAGGATCCATTCAGGGCACCATAACTTTTTTTCCGTATCTCTCAATGAACTCCTGTTTGCCTTTGTTTCTTTGCATATACACAGGTATGCCAGTGCCATGATAATTTACTCATCAGGTCCTTCTCCATATGCAGTTGAAACCTCACTCCAAAGTAACTTCCTCAGTATACTACGCTAGTTCCAGACAAACCAGCTCAAAGTTAATACCAATAAGATTGTGTTCATAACCTTTTACCCTTCCCACAAGCTTGCAAGGCTCTCGCCTCCACCTACCTTCACCACCCTGGATGGCTCCTTTCTGAAGTCCTTCCCTGCCTTCAAATACCTTGGAATCTGGCTAGATAACAAATTAGATTTCTCTTCTCACATTGATGCCATACACTCAAAACTTCACTAAAAGCTTGGCATCCTTTATTGTAACAAGGACTGCCCCCCCCACCGTCCTCCATGATCTATTAACCAAAATGATCCTTCCAATCTATGATTATGCCAACATGGTATATAGCGCTGCCCCTCGATCCTCTCTTTCCAGACTGGACACCCTCTACTCATCCCTTTCCACCCCCCCTACCATTTGTCACCAGTACCACTGTATCACCTTCATTGCTAAATATTGGTTTGGCTCTCTTCCCTCCTCTCTCTCTTCTCTCCTCTCCACTCTCCCCCCACTCTGTATGCTCTAGGGACTCCCTCACTTTCTCCCTTCCCTATCTCCACTCAGGTTCCAACCAAGCTGTCTTCTCCTACTGGTTTCTCTCTCTGTGGAACCTACTTATCTGTCTTCCCTAATCCCCCCACACTCTAAAACATTTTATCAGGATCCCCCCCCCGCTTCTGTCTTTCCCCCTCCCGACTCCTCATCTCCCTCTCTCACCTGTTTTCTCCTCTCTCCAACTGATGTCAGGTTCCTACTCTGAGTGTCTCTCTCTTTCTCCCCTCCCTGCCTTCCTTCTTGAACATGGAAAACCTCACCCAACCTTATTCCACAAGACTTAAAATCTAAGTCTGTTTTACTGTAATGCCTTGCAATCCTGATATTCCCTTTAAGCTGCTGCTCTATATTGTTTGCAATTTGAAATTCTACACTTGTTATTGGCTTTTTTGTTCTTCTGATTTTTTTTGTCATTCTGAAGTTTGAATCTTGTCTGTGTCCCTAATCCCTCTCCCCTTCCTTTGGGTCGCAACTGGAAATGAGCCCGAGCCCAGTGTGCCTGACCCAGTCATCAAATTCTAAATAAATAAATAAGAAGCTGAATCAAACAGTTTAATGGTTACAACTATATTGGACTACAAGGGCAGACCACAAAGATCTCAAACTGATTAATCTTGGAGAGACTCAATTGTGTATCAGGCAGTTTGTTTAACCAGTATGCAGCCCTGACAGTAAATGACTGTTTGCCCAGCTGAGGGCATTCCTGGCCATGTTCCTGGTGTTGCATTGGTTGGAGATGATGCTAAAACAATTTGTTAAAGCAGTGGGTGTTAGGCATATGAATGCATTTTTGGGTAGGAAACAAGTCTGGAGCTTTATTCTGCAGGGTAAAGGTAGCAAGTTAGTGAGTGCATAAAGAGTACAACTTAAACTACTACTACTATAGCAGTGTAGTTAGTTAATGATCTCTTGAGATAGCCCAATACCTGTAGATGTATAGTAGCAGGCACAAGCCCTCACTCCCCTGTCTGTAGCTTCTTTATAACTGAGATTGCTACTGAGGACAAGGACAACCAAGCCTTGGTAATCGGCATGGATCATAATGTCGCAAGACATTATGCCATATGCAAACATCGTGCTGCCAATGCAGTGCAATTTTTGCATGCGGTATAACTTCCTTTTTAAGGAGGGCTCACCCCTGCAATCCCCGCTGTGAGGGGCTGCACCCTGAACTCCCCCAATAATGATTCTGTGATTCTCAACTGGGGGGGGGGAGTAATCCTGAAATTGCACAAAGTCTGAAAAAAAAAATTGTTCTGGGACCGGGAATCAAATCCTATCCCAGATGCAGCACCTGGGTTCCTTGCTGCAATGCCTCAGTCCATTGAGCAATGGTAGCTTCTCAGTGGAACCCTGTCCCAGCAAAGGTCTTATCCTCTGCCTGGAATAGTGCAAGGGTGCAATATTGCATATGGCAGTATTTGCAGTATTGCACCACTTGCTCTCTCGTACAGTGCTATTTCGGGTTAGCTCTAATGGCGTACACTATTCAGCGTATGATATTATGACCAGTAGGTTTGTGATCTACAGGCCAAATACTGCTTACAGGATTAGGCTATTTTTCTCCCCTCACACCATCTGCACCACAGGCCCTACCACCACCACTGTTCTTCTCTCTGATGGCAGACACCATTGTTGAGACTAGAGTTCTTAAATAATGCCTTAACTGCTCCATACATTTTCCATTTGATACCCTGATTATCTGGTGGTTAACCTTATCTGTAGTATATCCAGTCAGGGTGAAATTTTAGGAAAATGTTTTCTTCTGTCTGGTTCCTTATTTGTATCCATTGCTTTGTTCTATAGATTCTCAGATATGCAGGATAATGGAAATTTTAGGCTTGGAGTCATTGGTCCAGAGCTGATGCTGAGGTGTCCCAGTCATTGCCCTGATGCTTCATAAGATGACAGAAGGCAGCCATCTTAGCCATGCCTGACTCTTTGGGAGATAATGGAAATTCTGTAAAAATAGCCAATCAAGTTGCAAAGCCTGCCTGGCAGCCACAGAGGGCTCCTGGGATACAGGAGGGCTTCATTAAGTTACCGAGGAGTGAGGTGACAAATCAGCCTTTGAGGATAAACCAGACAGACCCTCCCTCTCCTGTGACTGCCAAAAGGTCTCATCCAATGAAAGGTCTGGCATCCACCAGTAAACACTGAGAGCTGTCCCAGAATTCTCCAGTCCTGTGTCAGACAGAGCTTGGTGGCAGAGATGCTTCCTGAGTGTGTCAGCACTTGCAGGCCTAACTGATGCTTTTACAACCCAGACCCAGAAGGTATTTCTTGGACTTAAACAGCCTTAGAGAAAAGAGACTGCTACATGCAGAAAGAGAAAGTGAGAGACATACTGTTCCCAGTAACTAATGTGGATAGTCTGCAGTGGAGCCACCCTGTAGCCAAGAATTGTCCCCAGAGAGACATTTTCAGAGAACAGACCTGAATTTTATGACTTGCAACAGAGCCAGCAATGGAAGCTGCCATGCTAGCAACCACAGTCTGCTGACAGCCCGAAATGGAGTTGTGTTGGGTAGTGGAAAATGTGAGCTTGCCAGTTCAGTATTTAACTGATCACCCTGAGAGAGTCAACATCTGATGTAGGAAGCCCAGCTGATCTGCTTGGTGCCAGAAGAAGCTTAGCAGAGGACAGCTGAGAGAACCATCAGTGGTGTGCCAAATTCTGTAGATGATAGACCACCATCAATGGTGTGCCGCAATCTGTGGATGAGATGCTAAGAATGCAGCCAGGGCTGCAGAGACTAGGTGGAGACTGCTGCCACTAAGGGTAAACTGAGAATAACCCATCAGGGCTTTCAGGTACTCCTGTATCATACTGCAACTGGAGAATAGCTTAGATAGGGTCACAGCTGGTTTATTGTTATGGGCCATCCAGCCAGCCAGGATTACAGTCTTGGGTTTTCTGCCAGTCACTTATTATACAGTTGAAGGGCACAAATGCTGGTTAGCCACATGCAACTATTGTCATGCCTGCAATGTTCTGGAACCTGGGTTCCCAGGCTTCCTGGGAGCTCCCTCGGACTGAGGTAACAGCACTGATACCAATAGGGTGTGGATAGTGTTCAACAGTACAGTTATAAAGAGGAACTGTGTTGATGGTGGGGACGGGCTGCACTAATGTTTAGGTAGCTACAAAATAGGCATACAACATATATTTATTTGTTCTACTCATTTCTTTCCAGAGAACCTTGATTATGTTTAACCCTAATAAACCTCTTGTTATTTGTTTGCATATCCACATCAGGTGCATATTCAATCAATCAGTCAAAATAGTTATTTATCCAGGTGGGCACCACTGAGCACGGCTCACTTGCAAGATGGAACTGGTCATACAAAAATCATAGTACAGTAACACTGTAAAACATAATGCAATATTATACAAAGAAGAAAAATATATATAAGTACGTCAACATTTGAGTAAGAGGGCCTTTACAACAGATAGCCTCATAACTGGGTACAGCCGGAATGTTCACTTAAAAGGAGAGAGAAAGACAAGAAGAGGGATATCAGCTTAGGAAGAAATTATGGGGTTGGAATAGTTAACTGGCATACTTCAGGGAAGGGGGGTGGAACTTGGCCATGGCTAAAGAGAGGCAGAGAAGCCAGTATTTTGGTAGGGAGAGAGAGGCTGGGGAAGAGGCAGGGTGGAAGGCAGGATGGGTAGGAGGGAAACTGGAAAATAGGTGAGCTAGCGATGTGGGAAACATTTGCAGGATTCCTTCACGGAGCTGTCATAGAGCAACTTGAAAATATTGAGGCTAACAGGACAGCTCAGCTTCAAGTTTTTTTGCATATTGTTCCACAAGGAAGGCAACGAGAAACTTATGGCAGCTCTGCCGAAACGAGATTTGACCTTAGGTACAGTAATTGCAAGACAATTAGGGAATAGCTTCTTAG
This sequence comes from Neoceratodus forsteri, assembly GCA_016271365.2. Classification (NCBI taxonomy): domain Eukaryota; kingdom Metazoa; phylum Chordata; order Ceratodontiformes; family Ceratodontidae; genus Neoceratodus; species Neoceratodus forsteri. The sequence goes on along the minus strand of CM028129.1, from coordinate 466,928,626 downwards.
AGCATAGGCACCTATTGCATTCAGGGGAATACGATCAGAGAAGTATAGAGGGAGCTTGTTGGTAACTGCTCTGAAAGCCCATAGATCGGCATTTCTATTTCTCCTATAATGAAGGGAATTCAAACCCCCCCCCCCCCCCGCGCAGTGTACAAGGAGCAATGGTGTGTGGAAAGTGAAAGGCTCGTTATGAACCTGATTGCTCTGTGGTACAGGGTGTCCAACTTAACCAGGGCAGAGGCAGTACAATTGCTATAGAGAAGGTCCGCGTAATCTATTAATGAAAGGAATATGGCTTGAACCAACCGCTGCTTGGCATCCCTGGTAAGGAAGTGGTTAACTCTGTAGAATAGTCCTAGTCTTTGTCTTAGTTTCTTCTACAGTTGTTCAAGATGTTCAGAGAAGGAGAGTTTGTGACTGAGCCATACACCCAGATATTTGAATTTCGGCACATACTCTAGATTTTCTCCAAGTACTGTGATAATCTGAGGGATAGCCACAATGCAAGCGGGGTTCACCACATAGGAGGAAAGGGAAAAGAGCATTGCTTTGGTTTTTTTCACATCAAGCAGAAGCTTTTTGCTTATGAGCTGGTATTGCAATAGGTTAAATTCAGCTTGGAGGTCTTCACAGGCTGCTTCCAGCATAGGACGACTCAAATAAAGTACTGTGTCATCAGTGAATAAGTGGATATTGGCTTTATTGGCTTTATTGATGTTGTCATCGATGTTGTTAATGTAAACCGTGAACAACAGGGGACCAAGGACAGACCCCTGGGGCACACCTTTCTGTAGGGGTTTAAGTGGTGAAAGAGCACCTTCAGCCTTAACCTGCTGGATTCAAGGTATGCCCATAGCTGACCACTCACTATCTTTTCCAATAATTTAGACAGAATGGGGAGGAGGGAGATCAGTTTATAATTATTCAGGTCACAAGGGTCACCTGATTTGAGCAGAGGGATGTCATGGGCTACTTTCCATTGCGAGGGGAGGCTCCCCTGGGATAGTGACAAGTTGAAGAGGTGCGTGATTGGCACTGCCAACACATGGTATGCCTATTTCAGAAAGTAAGGCTCTATAGAATCTGAACCTACACCCTTCTTCATATCCAACTGCAGCAATAGATATTCAACCTCTTTTAGAGAGGAAGACAGGAAGGAGAATGCCTCTTTGGTAGCAGGAGACTTGTGAAACAATAATCCCTGCTGAGTGTGTATAGCATTAGCAATGGATATGTCAAATGCTAGCCCAGTGGTTGCAAAATGATTATTGAGGTCTTCCAGTATCTCCGATCGGTCTGAAATTTTGTTACTACCGGATATAATTTTTGATGGGAGGGAATTTCCAGGTGAATGACCAGACATGTCCTTCATTATTTTCTAAAATTTGAAGGATTCCTTGAGGCAGAGTCTAGCTCAATGTGATAGAAAATGGCCATGGCTGCTCTGACCAACTTGGTGCACTTATTGCGTGCCCTCCTAAACTGACACCAATCCAAGTAATTCTTGCTTCTGTGTGCTTTTTTCCAAAGCGTATCCCTATCTAGCATGGAAGCTTTGAGTTCTGGTGAAAACCAGCAGAAAATGTTGCTCCTTATACGTACCTTTACCATGGGGGCATGCCTGTGTATTATTTGGAGTATGGGCATATTATTGTTAATATGACAAACTGTTGATTTTTGGTAAACTGTGATTACATTCTGGGAATTTGATGGGTGTATAAATGGGGGCATAATGAGTTGAAACTGCTTCTCAGGGGTTAGCAATGTACTGGCATATGACCTGGACCATTTAATCTTCCCCTTGTTGGAGGCTCCATACAACTTATCATCACACCAAAACATCTCTGGATACTGAATCCCCATGTGAGTTAAACCAGGCCCCTCAACCTTATTTCAGTCCATAAGACAAGGGTAGCACAATAAACATTTACTGCGATCAGTATGCACAACTATCAAAACTTTTCATGGTTCATCAGAACATCAGATAGTTCTTCCATCCCTAGATATTAGCTGGTGCCTGCAGGATAACACCTGAGACTCCCCCACACTCTTAAATGGCCCCTGTTAGTCCTGCACCACCATGCCTTCACAATGGATCCTGGAAAAGTAAAGTCAATTGGTGAGGGATGATGTCATTGGGATGAAAATGGGAGGTAGCTGAAGGGAGATCAGGTGTCACACACAATGCTGGAGGGGATGTTGAGAATGCAAGAACAAAAGGTTTACAGAGCATGGTCGGAATAAAGACCTCTAGGTAAAAAAAAAACTACATATTTCAGAGGTGTTTAGGAACTGTCCACAACGGCCTCCAGTTTTCAGAAGCTTGCAATTTGCAGTCTGAGAAAGAAAAACTTTTGAAAACGAGGGCATAATGCTTTCCCTCTGTAACAAAAAAACTAATTTTCTGTTCTTATTATATTTGCTCAAGAAGAACAATCAAGGCTGCTTCAATTTCTCTCGGAAAACAATCAAGCTCTGCAGGATTTTTTGTCAGTGGTTGGTAGTAGTGATTACTGTGTATTTGCTCTCTGGCTCCAGATATTGGCTACAGTACAATGTCTATATTACCTGTGTCAACACACGAGCTATTAACTGACTTTGTATTACCTGTGTGATTTTGTGAAAGTACATTGTATGGTGTGAAATATAATGTAAGCTGTTCCATTTCAATTTTTTAACAGTTTCCATCTAATGGATTCTCCACACTTCAGCAACCAGTAGCTACATTGGTAAGGAGGGTAGCAGAAAAGCTTCTAAAAGGTTCTTATTTTCAAACTTAATACTGTAATTTGTATCTATCTGCATTTTAATAAAAGTTGGGTGAGACAGTGGTGACCTTATTCAGATTCCTGTCCAGGTGTCCCGGACTTTGGTCTCAGCAATCTGGGCCAATTTTATGCAGCCTAACTTGAGGAATGTGTAGAGGACTGTCTATATCTGAATTTGTGACAGAATACATTTAGGACATAGGACCCCCTTGGTGGCCTGGCTTGGTTTTTGCCTTGTACCTCAGAGAACTGGACTTCAATCTGAGTCAGAGCACCTACTGGAACGGACAATGGTAGTATCTGGTTCTGAATCCAAACCAGTTCTCCCATCCCTAATATTAACCATAGTACATGCATATTACATGCTAATTACAAGTTCACATTTCAAGCCACTCAGACTGCTTTTCAGTTGAGGTTCTTTCTGTTTCTAAATTGCATTTTTGGCCAAGTTCTAAGGGTCCTTGTTTTAGAATTGTTTTTGTCTGTCTCTATCAGTATGTGTCAGTAAAAGCTAAAAGAAATTCACCAGCAAATTTTTCATGTGAGTTCTTGTGTAAGCAGCATGGACTATGCAGCCATTTTGGTAATCAATATTTACATCAGATCTAGGCAGTAAGGATGTTGGGTTTTTTACCTAGATGTATTTATTAATCAAACTATTGTAATTATGCACTTGAGATGCTGATCATCAGGCTGCCTAATCCATCTTGTGAAATCAACATGCCTCCTCCACAGGCACACCATGACTTACCCCCATGATTAGGTGTCACCTTCAGAGTCCTAATTTGGTTTGGGGAAAGGGGGCACAATTTGTTTTTCTGGCAAAGGCTGGATCAATAAGCATGATGTGGTTAATCACTGCAGTGGTGCCCATGTTCCCATCCCCTGCCTGCCTATCACTATCACAAACTACCCTTACTCCTTGGTGCACCCAGATGGAGGAAGTGGCGATGTGTGCAAATCCCTGTTTTCCTTGTCCTGGCACAGGTGTGACTGTGGGAGCAGAAAGACAGCACTTGACATGCTGGTACTCAGTTAGCTCTCCAACCAGTGCTATCCATGTGATAGTGCAACTGGGCCATTGGTGCATCCTTTTTGCCTAGAGGTTTGTAATCAAGATAACTTACATTGGATTTTTCTAATTATTACCCACTAGAGCAGACAGTGACTATCCAGTGGCCCTATCCTGATTTTCCATTTTTTTTCATGTCTGATACTTTGCATGGAAGAAAACTTTTCTATCTGAGCCTGTTTAAAAGAGACTGGTAAAAAAGGGGATGAGGAGTAGCAGCATATACTGTAATGGTATCATCTGATGCTCCAAACAGTTCTATACACATGGCTGATCAAGTCTGATGCTGGGACAGTAATACAACAGAAACAAATAAAACAACAAAAATTGACAACAGGTAACAGAAACCATACAGACAAGTACCCCAGTGCTTTAAATCTCTATCGTTCTTTATCAGGGGGCAAGGACTCATGTCAGATTATGTAGTTGAAATTTAGGCAGATAGGCCTAGATATTCAAAAGGGGTGCGAATGGCGCAACAGTACTGTGCCATGCACAACCCACTGATGTGCCCCGTCGCGATATTCAAAAGAGAAAAGTGCGCTGCAGAAATCCTGATGCGCCGGAGCACATCAGTAATGTATGCAGGCACAGGTAGGGGGGTGTGCCCATGCACAACCTGCACAGCCCGATATTCAGCCCGGGATGTGCAGAGTCATGCATCGCAACCCCTATCTGTGCCTGCACAAAGTTAAGCCAAAAAAAAGACACATGATGGCCACCCACAGGTGAGCTGCCACATTGCAGGCACAACCGGCAGCTGCCACGCTGTGGGTGGCAACCTGATTTCCTGCCACACCTGGCAGAGCGCTTTCATGTTTCATCGGGCATCTGTGTAACTAACCCCTCCACACCTCTGGTGGTCCAGTCTGGAATGTGTATGGTATGGTTGCACCCATTGGCTCACGCTGTGAACCAATGGGCATGCAGTCCTACTGAGCTATCAGTTGGCAGGTGGCAGGGGGCAGGTGGGTGGGGTGCTGCCACCCACCGGCTGACCGGGGGATGGGGGCAGTGGGGCCAGTGGGTGGGTGGGAGGGGGGGTACACTAGACCACCATGGTAATAGGACTCTTTATGATTTACAGATGCCCGCGATTCTAGCAGAGTGCGGTCCACTGACCACCAGGTATATTGGATGGGGTGGTTATTATACTGATGCCCACGATCAAGCACATAGCGGTCCACTGGACCACCAGGGTTATTAGAGGGGGGGTTTCATTTAGACAAATGCCTGCGATTGGGCTGCAGGGGACCAGTGTGATTTAAACAGATGCCTGCGATCGGGCACATAGTGGTCCACTGGACCACCAGGGATATTAGAGGGGGGTTTTCTTGTAGACGAATGCCCACAATCGAGCTGCAGGGGGCGTCAGTCCCCGACGGCTGCTGCCTGGCAGGGCGCCAGGCACAAGTCATTGGGGACTGTAATCTGCATGCGTAATGGATGCAATGATAATGACATGCAAATGGCCCCATGTGCACCTTGCATAAATTATGGCCCAATTTGCATGTCCCCTGTTGAATATTGCAGTGCTGTGCATGGTGCAATGGCACTTGCGCTAGCCCATCTACATGTGCCACTCTGGCCATTTGCACTGGCGCAGTGCCACTGCACCATGTACAGTGGGGGTGGCCAGGGTGTGATATTCAAAGCTGCTGTGCCATAGCGCAGCTCCGTTGAATATCTCCCAGGCCACACCCCTGCGCAACAAAGTTGAGCTGCTCCCAGGCTTGCGCCACAGCCTGTCACAGTTTGAATATCCGGGCCTCTGTGTGCAACTATCACAGACAAGCCACTACATGCAATTTGTATTCAGTTTAAAGTGCATTATTATTTCAATTACTTCTAGTTCTTATTCTAATGAATACAAATTCATAATACCATGAAAAACAACAAATCATACAACTGACTGTGGAGGTCAGAGGATGTCAATATTCAAATACTTAAGAGATCGAATCCCAAACAACTCAAACATGACCTTGTGACTTGTAGAGACCCCAAAAATGCAAACATTGAGCAAACAAGGTCAACTGCCTCTGAAGCACATCTGAAGAACAGAAAGCCTATGTGAGTAACAGATGGAACTTTGGAGATGGTAATCTACTTGCAATCTACCTGTATTCAAGACTACAGATGACTGGATACTCCAACACCATTTCTAGATATACCTTAGTTTCATTATTTGGGGCCAGAGTGGACAATATGGATACCATGGGCTTTATAATGGGGTAACCCAGATATGTATTTTGAGAACAGATACTCCCTGATAATGTTTGGATAGTCCCAGATAATTTATCTGGGTAATTTATTAATTTGTTTTTGCTCCTCGAGTACTTGCAATAGGCATAATGCTGCTTATTTTCAGGCATGACCTGGAAGAGTACAATACAATAAAAGCAGTTGCAACATGATAATACAAAACAATAGCAATATGACAATACAAGACAGGCAAATGTTGTCACCATTGATAAAATTAAGAATTACAACAAAAAGCAGAACACAATAATCATAGCAATAATTGCAGTGACCAGTATATCACATTATCTTTTGTTGACCAAAAATCTGTGTCTAAAATAACAATTATTTGGGGGTATCCAAGCATTCTCTAATGCATAATGATCCTGGATAAGGACAAATAATACTGGATATGGTAAAGTGTGTCCTAGAAAGGACCTACTGCAGATAAGGATAACTGTTACATAGCAAGCTATGTCCAAAGGAAGATGTACCTTGATTCAACGAGACAAAGGGGGGAGGTGCATGAAAAAGGTGTGCCAAACCTGATACGACAGTCCAAAAAAGTAACAACACTCCACAGATTTCAATGTCCACTCTTCTGGCAAGCTTCAGGTTTCAAAAAATTGTAGGAATAAAACAAACATAAGACTCGCCAGTTTGGTGAAATGTCACTGTACAAAATACCTCTGTTGCCAGTGAAGCGTTCCTAACTGTGAGTCTTATATTTAGTGTTCCAATACACTTGAAAAACTGAAGCTTGCCAGAAGAGTGGGCATTGAAATCTGTGGCATGCTACATAGCAAGCTGCCCTGTACAGGGTGAGTGGTATGGTTATTGCACTACCTAATCATCCATATTCAAATGCGTGTTTCTTTTTAATAGAATATCAAGACAGAACTGTGAAAATGCAGAATTCTGCCAAAGGAACTAATATAGAATGGCAGTTTTGCTTTCAAAATGCTTCACAGAAATATTTTTTTTAATTCTGCAAACTTCAGAGATGCCTCTTTCCGCAAATTGCAGAATATTGTTCTGTGGATTACATAACCTTTGAAATATTATTTCACAGTTTGTGGAAAATGAAAACATGGTTTATGTAAATTGTGGACTTCTGATCTGCAGTTAAAAAAATCCACTTTTTGCATTTTTGAATTCTGCCTCTGACAGAATCCCATGGAATTAGGTGAGATTTCTAAAATGTGACAAAATTCTAGCAGAAGTGGAATTTAAAAATCCTGCACAGCTCAATAGCAAGGTTTTTATCTTCCTGATCCAGATGTATCAGGCTTTAGTCACCAAACCCATTCCCAACAATCCATTACCTTTCACTGAGGTCCTTAGAATCAGGTGTAAAGTGCAAGGGCTCAAAAGTACTAGTGTCTTCATATTGGGGCCTGCTGTTTTCCATCATAATATTCTGTGCTGTCCCCATCCCTTGCTCACTGGCACTGGGCAGCTCATTCTTTTTCCTGCATGCATGGAGAATGCCTTTAAGGAGCAGCAAGCTCCCTACCCCCCCAACAAAATTGGCTGTGCCAGCAGTGCAAATCCACTGTGGGATAGGATGCACTGCCATTGCCAGCATGTTCCCAATTCTGGATCCTCGAGCACTGGCAACCTGAGCTTGCCTGCATGGTAGCATGCAGCACTAACGCTGGGCCATTGGGCCACCAAAATGCTTGTACATGTTGTCATTTTCACAAACTGCTCAGTTTGAATGCAATTTGTGAACTCTTGAAACCAAATTGTCACTAAAATAGGTAAAATTAGGGCTCTAGCTTGGTACACTAGTACTGGCAGGCACCATTCACTGTGTGAGTGGCCTGAATTTGATGCAAGGGTCTGAGTCATTGTGCAGGCTAGAAGAAGGTGAATTAAATATATCTGCAAAGGAAGGGTAACACTTTTCACTGCATATGTGACAAATTGTAGTGATACAGCTAGAACACATCTATATTATCTCAGCATCATTGAGGGGTAAGAAATTGAGGGTCACCTTGGAGAAAAAAGCAGATGGCACCCCATGCCTGTTGGGGCAGATCCATTCTTTCAACAAGGCTGCTCACTCCTTCCCTCACAAGATCGTTCATCTGACTTGCAGGCCAAACCAGTTGTGCCCATAGTGGTGGAGGTTGGTATGCCCACAGAAACTAAAAAAGGGGAAGGAGGAGCCATGGAAGATGTTGAATAAGTTCCCCCTGGATTAGAGTGTGCTGAAGTAACAAACCAAAGATGGTCTCAGATACTTAAGAAATAGGAGAGTAGGAAAATAAAATTTAGGATTACTAGGATTTTAAGGACATACGAGCGACAAGGCCCATCGTGAATGTCCCACACACAAGTGGGCCACTACCATCAATGATAATTGTAATAAAGTCTATCTTAGGTATATTTAGAGGTGATTAGATTTGTACATTCGACTACTTCCTGTGGTAGTCGGTTCCAGGCCATAGGTGCTCTAAGTGTGAAGAAATGGTCCCTTTTAACTGTTGTTGCTTGTTGTATATGTATTGTTTTGTTGTGGGATCTCAAGTTACCTCTTACAGTACTAAAATGTAGTTTACAATCATTCATGTACTCCTTGTTCTGAGTAAGTTTAAATAGTAATAACAAATCACCCCTTTGTCTTTGAGCTTCAAGAGAAAATAAACCTATCTTCCATAATCTACTCTGATAATTGCATTATTTTAATCTCGGGTCAGATTTAGTAATGGCCCTCTGGACTCCTTCAACCATTTTAATATCCCAGAGTAAATATGGTGACCAAAACTGGTATCCATAATCTAAAAGGGGCCTAACATAGGTGGTGTGAATAGGTAATATTAGTTCTTCTGTCCTACTCACAAATGAGCGTTTGATCTTGGTTACCATAGATCAAGCAGTTTGGGCTATTCTCAAGCAATGATTAGTTGAGAAAAGGGAGTTTTTAACTATTACACCCAAATCATTTACATTTTGAACTGATTTCAATATTGATTGATTTAGGATATATGAATAATTTGTATTGGTTCTACCTATATGAAGTACAACACATTTATCAGCATTCAGCCTCATTCCATTTTCTTCGACCCACATCTCAACCTTTGCTAGATCAGAAACTAAAGTTAAATGTCTATTTATGGTATTTACTTCTCCACCCAATTTTGTATCATCCGCAAACTTGCTGATTAAATTTTCAATATGTGTGCCCATGTCATTAATGTAAATATTAAAGAGTATGGGCCCAAGCACTGACCCCTGAGGGACACCAATGCTCATTGATCCCTCTACAGAGCAAATACCATTTATACATACTCAATTGTTTCCTATTAAACTGCCAGTTGTGTACCTACCTAACTGTGTCATTGTCGACTTGTAACTTAATAAGCTTGTCAATCAATTTATCATGCACCACTCTATCGAGTGCTATAGAGAAATCAAGCAGTATTACATCCGCTGGATGACCATTATCTATACTTTTACTAATAGTATCATAGAACATGATTAGGTTAGTGGTACAGGACCTTCCCTTGGTTAAACCATGCTGGTTTATATAATTTGTCCCTGAGAGTTCTAAGTGCAATTCAAATCCATAAGTTCATAGCAGAGAGATGTCAAACTTATTGGTCTGTTGTTTTTAATTTTTCCTCTGTTACTTGTCTTATAAATTGGGATAACTGTCACATTTTTCCAATTGTCAGGAACGAAACCATCCCTTAACAAGTAGTTGAAAATGATTGAAAGGGGATATGCCAACACAAAGGCAGTCTTTTGTAAGAACATTGGATTTATATTGTCTGGTCCAGGGCTAGATATACTATCCAGTTTAGTTATTAATTTAAATATTTACTCTGAAGTAAAAGGTGATAGAGCTGGTTAATCAGGTAGTACTGGTAATATAGTATAGGTGGGAGCTGTTAAAACTAAGCAAAAATTGGTATTACATTTATTAGCCACCTCTTTGTCATCTTGTATCACCTGGCAATTATCTATTATTGGTCCTATGTTCCTTATTGTACTTCAACAATTGGAGTTCATAAATGAATACAATAATTCCCTATCCTTAGAAATAGCTATTTTAAACTCAAGGTTTGCTTTTACCTGCTTAATTGTGTATTTTAGATCTTTTTATATGTGAAGGAATTTTTAATTTTATTTTCATAGGTTGGTTCCTTTTTATATGTAGTATAGGTTTTTTGTTTTCCTTTAATTTCCAGCTGCTACTGCTTTCCTGAGTAGTTCTTCATTTCCCACCTGCACTTACAACAAGAGTTTCTTGCCTATGCAACTCCTTTGTAAATCCTCCAGTCCCCTTCCTCTCACACGTCTTCCTCTCTCCTTCCCTCTACTAGCCCCACTTTACTGTTTTCATGCTACTTCTGAAGAACATTTATCATCTTCTATGCAACTTGCTGTATATCAATTTCATGTATATATATATATATATATATATAATGTACATATCTATCTTTATGTATATGCACATCGGATTTATGTACTATATCACCTCATATCATATGGATTTATGTATTTTGCTACCTCATATCTTTTGTGCTATTGTAACCTTTTATTATTTGTCAGACTGTTTACTGTTCTATGCATTGTTGTTTGTGTTTTACTCTGTGCCACTGTATGTGGCCTGGGTCATCCCTGAAAATGGTCCCTGGGATCAGTGCACCTACCCGGTTACCAAAGTCATAAATAAAAATAAATAAAAAAAAATATGTTTGTTTTTTAACTTTGTGATTTAACTAAACTGGAACCCTGCACTTATTATTATATCTTTTTTTTATTGGTACATAAATGTTTTCAACCTCATTCAATATGTCTTTAAAAATAGCACAAGCCTCTTCAGCTGTCCTACGTCTAAGGGTAATTTCCCAATCTATTTCAGTAAGGCTTTGACATATACTGTCAAAGTCTGCTTTATAATAGTTTTTAATGATTGTACTGCAGACATTTTTAGGTCTCTTTATGGCCAAGTAGAATGTAACAACCAGATGGTCACTATTTCCTAGTGCTGCTGCCGTATTAATGTCTGTAATCTCATTTTCAATATTTGCTAGTATTAAGTCAAGGATATTATTATTTCTTGTAGGATCAACAATAAGCTGGTCAAGTCCACTATTTATGCATTGCTCAATAAAATATTTCTCAGCCAGGTCAGATCCAGAAAGATTCTTTCAGTCTATTCCTGCAAAGTTAAAGTCACCTAGTACAATGATGTCCCCAAGGGTAGGCATTTTGGAGATTTCTTGATTTAGTACATTATTATATTCATTTTTGGATGAAGGTGGTCTATAACAATTTCCCATAATCACTGTTTTATGTTCAAGGAACATTAGCATCACCCAAATTGTTTCTAGTTAGACACCTGATTCCAGCTGGGGCTCAATAGTATATGCAGGAATTGAGTTGTGTATATACATACATACCCTTCTCCATGTTTCCCCTCCCTATCACACTTATATAGTTTTTACCCTGAAATGTCCATCATACCCTCTGAATCAATGTCCCACCATGTTTCAGTTATTGCTGCAATATGTATGTTTTGTTGATTCAGCAGGACTTCCAATTCAGAATTTTTACTGTTATTTAAACTTCTTGCATTTGTAGTAAGGAAGTTACATCCACCATGAGTGCTAGCAATAAATTGCCTATTTAGTTTTAACCTCCCTCCCTTTTACCTAGTTTAAATGGTGTGTTATAAATGTTTTAATTTTTCTTCCTAGTAGGTTACTACTCCTTTTGTTCAGGTGCAATCCATCCCAGGCAAACAGGTGGTTTCTATCCAAAAAATCTTCCCAATGGGCAATACAATTGAAACCCTTCTTTAAACACCACTGTCTCAGCCAATTATGTATGACTTTGATTTTATAGGCCATGGCATCTGTGGTCTGAGGGACTGGTAAAATTTCAGAAAAACTGACCTCACAGTCTTCAGCCAGTAAAAGTTCTCCTAAGGTGATGAAATCCCTCTTAATGTCTTCAACACTAAATCTGTTTATATTGTTAGTTCCCACATGCAATATGACTAAGGGTTTATTTCCGCTGTTACTCAGTATATTATTTGCCATTATTGTAATATCTGAGATGACTACACCTCTATAACTACTGCATGTCCTATTATATTTGTCTGGGTTACAGACATGCCTGTCTATGTGCTTTATCATCGAATCGCTTAGTACAAATACTTGGCATGGAGACTCATGGCTAGGTTGGAAGATAATAGTGGGGCCTACCTCTGGTTCCTGATTTATATATGCATCAGTGTAATTAGTGTTACAATCAGTAATTTCTATATTACTTGTTCGTGCATGTGTACTGCTTGGATTTGAACTCCCCTGCACATCATTTTCATTTGACTGACCATTATCATGGAATATATGTTGTTGCATCTCAGATACTGTAGTTTCACCATCATTACACTGACTAATTTCTGCCCCAGTTTCAGCTCTATCCTTGCTTGAGGTCAGTGGGGAATAATGATTTGTAAGTGGTAAATCAAAACCCATTGCCCTTCTTCCTTTCTTTGATGTATTTCCTTTAACAGTGGTCCATTCCTCGCTATCATCATCCAACCATTCATCCTCTCTATCCCTCCTTTTAAGGCCTCCATTTCCTGTTGCTGTTTGTAAAATGGATTCCGCCATTTGGGAGTGTGATCCAAAAGAACTACAATCTGGTATACTCTTTAGATTGTGAGTGGGAAGGACTGATTGATTAGTAATCTTATTTATCATTTGTTGCATTTCATTCTGATTTTTAATAACCAGGTTGAATTTTGAGCCAAAGTCTTTTATCTCCAGCTCCAGTTCAACAATATATTTGCATTTGTTGCATATAGAGCCTGGCCCAAGAGTATCATCATCCAAAAGTATATACATCATACATTTCTGGCATTTAACTGCCCAATCGCCATCTAATGTCCTTATTTTATTGTCCATATTCATTTGGCTGATTTATAAATGGACACACACAATTAACAATGGGGAAGGGAGTAACAAGCCCCTAAGTGTACAGCTAGTAACAGCTTCAATACTAATCAAGCTATATCCTCCTTCTGGTTCTTTAAATATAGACACAAGAAATAAACACTATACCTTTTTAGGATACACCTGGATACCTGTGTTCCCTGTGGACACTTGCATGCATTGCACACTTGCATTCGCTTCACTAGCTGAGCATGCCTAGAAATAGTGTAGCACCCGGAAGTAAGTCAGGTGGGTGATGTCACGCTCTTAGCTAGCATTGCGGAAATTATAAATTAAAAATACTATAGCAGCAGTAGCCAAGTACATAAACCCAGTCCAACTGATGTACAGCTGCTGATATTGAATAAAATTACTGTGTCCTCTCTCCCCTCAGCGAGGCACTGCAGTTCAGGAAGATGTAGTTCTGGGACAAATCCTACAACTCCCAGACTACTTCCTGATGCAGCATCTCACAGACTATCTAGGTGCACTATACACCACCAAACATGCAGGTTCACACACACACACAAGACTCAGTATCCCTATCTGTACTGTCTCACCACATCTAGTGTGGTCTCACAGCTTAAGCACAGGGTATGTTACTGAGTGCTCACGGAGCATGCTTAGAATTAGTGTAGCACCTGGAAGTAAGTCGAGTGAGTGATGTCATGCTCTGAGTGAGCATTGCTGATATTATTAATTAAAAATACTCTAGCAGCAGTGACCAAGTACATAAACCCAGTCCCACTGATGTACAGCTGCTGATATTAAATAAAATTAGTGCATCCTCTCACCCCTCAGTGAGGCACTGCAGTTCAGGAAGGTGCAGTTCTGGGACAAACACTACAATTCCCAGACTACTTTCTGATACAGCATCTCACAGACTAGCTGGGTGCACTATACACCTCCAAACATGCTGTTTCACACACAAACAAGACTCAGTACCCCTATCTGTACTGTCTCACCATATCATTTATTAAGAAAAATACTACAGCCAGCCAGCTAGTACAAATGACCTGGGTTCATACGCTGAACCTGGGACTTCTAGTGCTGACCAGTATGGCAGGATTTCAATATATGCCTTGGATGCCTCCTGTGTCTGTGAAGAAAGGGCACATCCTTCCATTGCACAATTGCCCCCTGGTGGCCCAAGAGGTGGAAGGTGTCAAACAGGAAGGAATGGACCTCCTCCACGTCAGCATATGCACACCCACTTTAACGTGGAAATATGGCATGCCCAGAGCAGAGTTGCAGGGGAGTTCCAAAGGAGGGGAGGGGCTCACTCATCCCTGCAAGTACCTTGATAGGTTCAAAGCTAGGTAGCACCATAGGAGCACACTCTGTGTGTGGCATTATGGTTGAATCCAAAGGGTGAATAACAAGGCCAGACTTGAGACAGATAATGGCCCCCTCCCTGCCATGCCCAGCTATGCTCTTGGCCCATTGCTGGCTCCTCCTGTAGCATCCCTGACATGTCAAGTGAAGTATTCAACCTCAAAGACTTGGTGCCCCTCGGAGGTCCCATCTGTTGGGGACAAGCTGCTGGTTATCTGCCCAGGGTCTGAAGTTGGGAGTGAGCATAGACAGGAATGGTGTGTCAGTTACTGGAGGTTCCACAGCCAAGAAAGGGACACAGAGGATGATTCGAAGGTTCCCCAGTCAGGCCCAGGGTGCTGGAAAATATGAAAAATTAAAAACACCATACAAAATGCTGGGAGAAACTGGCTTCTACTAGCCCAAATTGCCTTACTGGTAATTAATTCCAGTAGAATAATGATATTTGCATGGATTTAATTCTCCTGCCAACTGTTTGTGGTGGCTGTAATGGTAACTACAAAACATATCCAACTGTAGGCTTGCAGCACTTTCCAAACAAAAGGGTGCAGGCCCCCTAAAATGGGAGGGGATATCAATTCTAACAGTGACATTTATGGATCATAAGGTCCCCTTTTGAGTTTCCATGTCATTTTCAAATAAAAATGAAGCCAGCCAGGGGTAAGCACTGGGGATGGATATAGGTCATGAGTCAAGAGGTTTGTCCTGCTCTTTGAGTGTTTTTTGCTGATGCACTCCAGAATGGAGATGACCATGATAGAAGCCGAAAGCTTTCTTGCACTTCGCTGTTCCCAAAAGAAATGAGAAAGCTATTAAAACAAAGTGCTAGTGTCTGCAGAAAATAGAAAGGGCAGACAAAGGGCTACTGCACAGAGTCCCAGAGTTTCCATGACTATATAAATGTAGCAGGCTGAAGCCATGTGAAATTCAGCACTATGGCCACAAAGGGATGAAACTTACAGAGCTTCAGTTGTATGCAGTGAACTTATTTCAGAATGTGCTGACAGACTGCCAGAGTTGGAGAATAATGCATGAATTTCCATTCACTTCTTTAAAGAAATTTTCTAGTTCCCTGCTAATAAAAATGCAGCCGACATCAGCAGGACTAAACTCTCAAAACATTACACATAGATATGAATTTAATATTTAGGAGATTCTGTTCTTAATTATTATATACATATGTGGAAAAGCAGACTAAAAAGACAAACGTGTCTGTCTCCTGTTTTCAGCCTTGCAGATTGTGTGAGATGTCATTTGGCACCATGTACTCCTGATCAAAGGAGAACCAATCTAACTTTTCATGGTGATTTGCATATACAGTCCATAATGCTTTGCATTATAGGGGCATGTTTGATTGTTTTTTTTTTTTTGCATAAAAACAAGCTCACTACTCCTTACACTTCACCTGTTCTAAGTTTTTTGTAAGTCACATAATCCTTTGCTTGTGACAGAATACTTTATGTCGCAACAGGTCTAATTTTAACTGAGGATGATGGCTTTTCATGGCATGAATACACAAAGAAAACAGATGAACTGAAGTGTAAGGGAAAAAAGATCTTCTTTTAATGAAAATGGGCTGAGTTTTCAAAGAACTGCATCATGACTGTGATGTAGTTGCGCTATTTCTGATATGTCTGTTAGAACACAAGAAAGGTGGCCCTTTTGCTGTAAGTCCTGCAAGTTGCACTGCAAACACTACTCATGCTTCATATGACTCATGCTCCATTTTTCCGCAACAAAGTGAGCAAATTGTTTCAAATGCATCAATATATTTGAAAAACTGCACATAAAACAATTGAGAGTATATATAGTGATACAGCTGTGGGAGAAATACTGCTGCAAATCCTACGTCAAAACATTCTGAAATCTAGCCCAATGTCTTCAGTAATAAACTTACATTTGTCAATGCCAATCATGTTTGCTGGCATGCTGTTGCAATTTAGAACAACAGTATCTTGATGTTAAGTGCAGAGCTTTCTTATTCCCAGTAGCCACTGTCTTGTGGGCTTTGGGTACTGCCAGGCAAAGGGGTATAGGCCCCCATATTAAGAGCTAACTGTGTGCTCTGTGTTGACAGAAATGTTGTACAGCAATTAGTGCATGCCCGGCTCAGGGGCAATATTCTGACAATTTAGGTGCTCTAACAGGAGAGTGCTGTCTCAGTTTTGGGCCAAGTTGATGCAGCTCAAAGTTACTATGCCCTGCTCTGACACAGCCCAGACTGGATATGGCCCACTGGAACTCAATGCATATAATGAAGTCCAAACAAGACAGTGTGACTACTGTGGGCCATATTCAACCCTAACATGCTAATGAATTCATTGGGCATGCAAGGCACTATAAGCCATTTCCATGCCCATCAGGGGCTCTTTAGCATATGTGCACCCCCAAGCACCACCTTGTAGCTGTCCTGAATATTTCTAGTGGTCTAGTCATCCCCCATGGAGCTCTATTGCTGAGAAACATTTGGTCACTAATTACTGAACTCTTAATTGATT
This sequence comes from Neoceratodus forsteri, assembly GCA_016271365.2. Taxonomy (NCBI): domain Eukaryota; kingdom Metazoa; phylum Chordata; order Ceratodontiformes; family Ceratodontidae; genus Neoceratodus; species Neoceratodus forsteri. The sequence goes on along the minus strand of CM028129.1, from coordinate 466,911,762 downwards.
TTATGCATTGAAATATCTTATATATTTGTCAATGCAATATGCAAAACAGTTTCATATCTTTACAATGTTTCTTATCGTTTCTTAAAAAGTGTATCACAGAAGTTTATATTCTAATACATGCTATGCTCAGATAACGTAACTTGTATTATTTCTAGATATGTATTACAACAGATGATGGATTTGCTTACAATTCATTGTCCATAGATACCTAACTGTAAATTGGACAGATGTTTATAAAGCATATTTAGGAAGTAAACATCTAGCTTTAAAATGGAGGGATGCAGCTTAATGTTGTGACAGATACGACCAACATGGCTGTTGACTGGTGCCACAGAACCCTAATGTGAAATCTTACAAATGTCTGTGCAAAGCACCCATATGAGCATATCAGCATGATTTGTTAGTAAAGCTATCAGTCTGATACACTTAATGCACCCAGTGCATTATTCTTCCGGATACGCAGTTTTCCCAGCAACTTTTGCAGTCATGAATTTCTAAGTTTGCACACATACCCTTGTCTCCCAAATGGTGGTATAGGGCCACCACCCAACTAAACCACTTATAATGTATTTTTATTTCTATATACAGGAAGAACTGACAATCTCAACAGATACGCTCTCCACTTTAATGGGAGATCTAACTTTACTTACCTTTCATCAAAATGTAGCTTTCTAAGGGCAACAATCATTTTTAGTGTACATCCCTATTTTAAAGTAGGGCTTCTAGTTTGGTTTGTCATGGTCCTGGAAATACTCAAACTACCTGAAGTCATGCTTGTCAGAGGATCTTGAACTTAAAAAAAAAAATGCAAACTTTGGTTCACGGTTCACCTCATTCAAAAATGTCATTTTTTTTCCCCCTACCCCACTGCTCCTCCTAGCTGCCAGCAGTGCATGCTGTATTTCTGTTTTCTCCCGGAGTCCTAGCCACATCATAGTCAACATCATCATGACTAGTGGTACACCAGAGGAGAGTCATGAGACCAGCTTGAAGGTTGTCTGTCATCCAGCCTTCCTCCAGTAAGGAATGATTTGGTTGGAGGAAGGAGGATTTCTCCATCACCCACTCTTTACACAGGGAAGCAACTTAAGTAATCATTGATGGAGCAGGTCGCAAAACATGTGGTTGAATGATACCTTAGTACAGCTCCACATTTTTCCTGTCAGAGTGTTGAGTGTGGTTGTGTGAGCAGGACGCTTGCTTGTTGATTCACTCTGCTTCATTCACACATCCATTAAATCAGTTTAACTTGTTCCAGTTTTGTTGTAAAAAAAACAAACATGTTACCTTTCCTTACCTACGAAAAAAGTACACTTAAATTGAGAGTGCCTTTACAGAAATATAGGTGTGTTGTGTACATGCAGAATGCATGCCACATGCTTAATTGTGCAATGTTTGCATGCGGTTTGCATACACTTAGTGAGCATATGTGAACCAGGTCTAAAAGGCAACTCAGGTTCACATGTTACAAGGCTGACATGTATGCAGCAAGTAAGCTGGTGTGAACATCTTCTGAAAATCACATCAGGTTTGCATGTTGCACACTTGACATGAGTGCAGCTGTTAAGCTAGTGTGAATATCATTTAAACATCACATCAGTTTCACATGCTGCATGCTTGCCATGTGTGCAGAAGCTAAGCTGGTGCATATCTCCTCTAAAAAAACATCAGTTTTCATTTCTTATACTACTACTAGCAATTAGTCATTAAAATGCCGTTTTATTTAAATTCCCGTAAACTCACTAATTCTGATTCTTTTGCAAGTTGTTTAATGCCTTTTGATTTTTGTCATTAAATCACCATTAATCTGTAAAGTACAGTTTGCCTGTTACATTAAATGCCCAGGATATAGCCAGCCAGCATCCCCCATTCCAGATGTATGAAGAGGGGCTTCTGTGTTGTGAAGTCTATCTTTTTGTTTTTGGACCATGGAAATCCTTTACGCATATTTAGTGCTACAAATGTGTTTCTCCATGACTGTTTTATCTCACTTTCCCTTCGTCATTCTGTACTGAACATATTCACTATGGCCATGCTCAGCACTCTCTGTGCTGAGTAGGGTCTTTGAAGCATGCACCATGCCTCACATTTTGTCAGTGAAATGAAGGAGATGGACACTCAAAATGAGGGACATAAGGGACACTAACCCACATGATGATCAGAACACATCATGAAACATGGAGATATGGTACCTCAGAACACAATGGAAACCATTGTGTTAGCACTTGAGAATGAATTTCTGCCATTAAGCAGGGGTGCTATTCAGGTAGGGCAGAGGTGCCGGATTTATGTCTAGGCTGTTCTTATGGTGTAGCAGTAATGGCTTTAAATTAGGATTTAATCTTTTGCACAATAAGTGCCCACCTGGCCTATGTGTGCTCATACTGCAGGTATCTTCCAGTCTTAACTGTGTCTGTACTGGGTTGTCCACTCTCTGCACCTATTAATGGCAGCACAATCACATGTGATGTGGATGAGCTCCAGCCAAAAAAGAGCACATGAGCCTTGCAAGTGTGACACTGTTGTTCCAACCACAGAGTAGGCAGGCTAAACACTACTGCTTGTAGGAGTCAGTGAGCACTGAACTCTCAATAGCAGTGTTGTGGCAGCATATTTTTTGATGTTCTAATCTTAGTGAGTCTCCATCTCCCTGGTGACTGAAGGGGCAGAGGGTGAGCTAGAAGCTAACTCAAGACTAAGCTACCTACTTACTCTACTAGGCTCGCCTTACAAAAAAAAAAACAGTACAGACTCCCCGATGGCAGCAAGCTAGGCTTAGCAGCAGTGGTGACAGTGGTGTGGGTGGCCTTCATAGGCCTTGATCAGTGTAGTGTGGCAGCAGCCACAGCAGCAACTAAGCAAGAAGGAAGCAACCCAGGTTGGGTAAATTCATATGGTGAGGTGACTTGGTCATGGACCATGTTGGGGACCTGTGACAGTCAGTTCTAGCATCCAGCTTCTGGTGAAGGAGAGTGGAGCAGCAGACTAAAAACTGGGCTGGTGGCACATTGTGCCAGGCTGCAGGTTCTGGCCATATGGCAGGGTAAGTAAATGTAAATATTTTATTTTACAGTAGGATTGGAGAAGGTGGAACTGAAATATTGATGTGTTTTTCATGTTTCTTCACCTTCACCTTTGGGTGGCGTTATGACCCATAGGGGATGGGTATTGAATGGAATGGTATCAGGAAGAAAAATCGGGACAAAGTTCTTTTTGTTGGGGGGAGCAAAGTTCAGTCAAAAAATAAATTGGTTAGTAACTGGGTGGGTTTAAGCCCAAATCTGATGCACTGCTCTGGGGTATATACAGATGATCCCTATACATTTAAATTTTTCTTGATTTGCATATCATGTGTCAGTCAAACCAAATAAGTTGTATCTCTTACAAATGTTACTGTTACTGTCCCCTACATTCACTGACAGATAAGTGGTATGGTATGCACAGAATATTGGAGCCCCACTATAGTCAGGCTTATACCATCCCCCCATGAAGCTGACCTGCACATCCCCATGCTCAGGCACATTATGACAAAGGGCAAAGGAGACTGCAGGGCTGTGCACCATTGAAATGAATGGGGGCATTTTTTAATTACTATTTTTTACATTATTGAAGGAGAGTAACAAAAAATAACTCCATTCATTTCAAGGGGGTACTCCCCAGCACTCTGACCCATGGACATCATCGCTTAAAGACTCCAGCCTCTGGCTCAATAGTACTCAAGTAAGAGACTTTTTATTTATATCTATACTTGATGTGTTGTCTGTAGTAGCATGGACATACCCACTACAGTGTGTGCATGGGGGGGGGGCTTCCCATGTCAGTGGGTGTGCATGTCAAGTTATTGCTATGTTTGTGTTTGCACCTTAAAGTCTGTTTGTGTGGAAGCATTCAAAACTATGGAGAAAAAACAGTAGGAGTACAGGCCAGACAGAAGTAATTAAGTGGTTTTGTGGGTATGTCTGTGTATTGGGGTGGGAAAAAACATGTATTTCCATTAGTATGTGTGTGCTACAGTTCAACTGTGAAATTGAGATGAGGGAGAGAAGAAAACTGAAAAGCATACACTGGCTGCAAGCATGCCACATGCATGCAGATATATTCAGATACAGTATGTATTGAAGTACAAGCAAGCCATATGTATGCAGACAGTATGGCATAGTGGTTAAAGCAGGGTTTTATTTAACTCTAAAAACTGATTAGCGTTTTGCTCATAAAAGTTCTAAAACATTGTGAAAATGCATAGCACTTGCCTCACTGCATTTAACAAACATAACACTTCTAAAAAACCTATATGAATGCTTTCTGTACAGTTAGTATTGTCCCAAGAAAAAAACTGCTAATCAATTATTTAAAACCCTGTTAAAGGTACTGAACTGCAAGCCAGGAGATTTGGAGGCATGAAGACCTGGATTTGAATCTCATCAACTCCCATTTATGTATAGTGTGATCCTGATCAAGTCACTTAACGTTTCTGTGTGCAGTTATTAATGACTACTTGCTTTTTTGCCACATGCATGCGGTCTTTCCTAATTTAACATAAAAATCATGGTTTCCACATTTTCTTGCTGCTTGCATGCCATATACATGCAACTGGTTCCAGTTTAATATTTAAATCATACTTGCAGCACTCATATCACTTGGGTAGTTTTATTTGTGCAGCATGAAAACATTTCATATAATTATTTCTGTAAGGGTGGTTTTTAGTTTTGGTGACAACGATACGATACCTCAACCTCGAGGAGCACATCTTACTGTAATTACTATTCTGAATCTGAACTGTTCTGATTCTTCAACATTCCTTGCTTTAGTTTGGATCATCATTTTTTTGATTTGTACAAGTGAGGGCAAAAAGTAACATTTAACTACTTGTTTTTTTTCCAACATTCTTATTAATTTACTTTCTTATTGATTCAAAAGTCAGTACTGACTATACAAGTAGTACTCTGGTTGTATGCATAACAAGGGCATGAGTCTGCTTTGCAGTCTGCCGCACTAAAAAAGTATGAAAAAAAGTAAGGCTTTTATAAATTGGAATTTGGAGGGATTGCATTTCATTTTGGAAACTACAGTCTCAACAAAGAAAGGAAGAGACTGTACTGCAGTGCCAAATGTGAAGAGTGCTATGCTCTCTGACTGACTCTCTCTCACTCCACACAGGCAGCAGTGCTGAGTCGTGAGTCCTCCTGACCTGTTTGAGAGAGAATAAATCTCAGATTCTCCCTGTGTTTTCACTGCTATACTGACCTTTTAGGGAAACAAATCTCCCTGTGTTGCCAAGTACATACAACACACCTAGCAGTGCTTTACTGACCTTTTTGGGATAATTTACATTTTCTCCCTGTGTTTTCATGAATCATGACTAAAGATACTCAATACAGCCAGCAGTGCTGCACTGACCTATTAGGAAAAAAGTTTCCCTGTGTTCCCAAGTGCACAATGCACCTAATAGTGCTTTGCTGACCTGTTTGGGATAATTTCCCTGTTTTTAAAACTACTTGATATAGCCATCAGTGCTGTACTGACCTGTTTGGGATAACTTCTCTGTTTTTAAAGCTACTCAAAGCAACCAGCTGTGCTGTACTTACCTGTTTGGGATACCGTATCCTTGTATTTTATTTTTTAAAGCACTTGACACAGCCAGCAGTGCTGTATTTATCTGTTTGGGATACAATCCCGTTGCATTTTACTACTTATAGTGTTTGACTCGACGCAGACAGCAGTGCTGTATTTACCTGTTTGAGATACAATCTCCCTGTATTTTACTACTTAAAGTACTTTTTTTTGAACAGAGTAAACTTTATTAACAAAATTAAAAAAATGGAAAGTACACCAACAACAACCATAACAAATACAATTACCGTGCACAAAAATGTAAACCAAACTAGGTCACCTGGAAAATCATGAACTACAGTACTCAACTATGCATCCCAATAATTATAAATCCTACAGCATATGTACACCAAAGTCAATATTGCCATTAACTAAATTATTTAAGTAAAATAATAGCCACACCTGGAATATAGGTGGCAATGGAATACCCACACAAAAAGAGGCAACAATTAACCATAAAAACACAATAATTCTTCACAAAAAAAAAGAAAAGAACAAAAAAACACATAAACAGTGAACAAGGTGAAAGAATCAGTAGAAAAAAAGCTATCCTAAGCCAGGAGAAACAAAGGAAGAGAGGCCATAGAGAATGGATAAAAAGGAGAGAGAGAACAAGCTAAAATTAAAATTATTCAGTGTATGATAGAACAAGCCAGACCTGGTGAAAGGACATGTTAAAAACTGGAAGTAAAACACTATAGAAAAAGGAGGGGGGGGAGTCCTCAAGCATCTAGGTATGTATTATAGCAATAAGAGCATGTGGAGAGTACGCTAATGGACACAGTATGTCTTCCCCCAATTCTGAATACTAGAAATTGTATGCTCTATATGTAAAGCATCAAACATTGCCACCATCATTCTCTATATGTGGGGAGGGGGTCATCAAGCCAGTGCCTGGCAATGATTCACTTAGACAGAGTCATAATCAAAGCCATATGAAAACACTGCTGACCCACAACATGCTCCAACCCCAATCCCATCAGACAAAGTGTGGGGGGGGGGGGAAGGCTTCCTGAAGGCCTAACAGAATATCTAAGTGTTCTTGTATATCACACCAAAAAGACTGGGTTTTTTCACAATCCCCAAAAACATGTTTGAGGGTGCCCCTTTCCACCTTACATTTGTTAGAAGTAGCACTATCAAGCAGACCAATTTTAGCTAACATGTCCTGTTTATAATATAGTACATATTACATAGTAACTTATACTGAGATAACTTGAGACTGTCAGATTTCAAAAATGTGAAGCTTGCCTTGTTAGTCAAGGCAAAAAGTGTTTTAAAAGCTTCAAATCCCCAAAACCTACCAGTCTGTACAAATGATGAGAAGGATCCCAACTCTATACCTGGAAGGAAGGAAGATCTAATAGGCTTAGAACTAATACAAAAATTAAGATTGTGGTGAATTGCTTGGAACCACTCATAAGAAGGAGTGGTACCCGAATAGTTATAAAGCTGATGACTGGCCCTAACCGATGTACCAAAAGGACAGTCTCTTAGGGGAACTAGGAGCTATTGAAGTAAAGTGCACATAGGGGAGCCAAGATCCAGATGGAGCAACTTGGCCAAGGCCAACTCAATGGTTTGGTAGGCAGGGAGCTGGCCGGCTCTAGTCTCAAGGTCAGAAGCTTGAGCCCACCATAAAAAATGAGAAGTGTGACAGGCAAGATAATAAAGAGAAAAATCAGGTAAACTTAAACCACCAAATTCCTTACCAGGCACAAGTTTAACATATGCCCTCCATGGTTGTTTACCAGCCCATAAAAAATTGGAGATCAAACCACTTCTTTGTTAGATATACGCCCGTCATACTGATGGGATAAAGGAGACAGGGAAGAATGTTCATTATGACAACATTAATACACACCCATAATGTTAAAGGAAGTTTAAGCCACTGTCCCAAATCTTGTTTCAGTGTGGATAATAAATCAGAAAAATTAAGTTTAATTATTGCAGATGTAGTTTTGCAGTACTTAAAGTACTTGACTCAATGCAGATAGCAGAGCTGTATTTACCTGTTTGGGGATACAATCTCCCTGTATTTTGTTACTTAAAGTACTTGACTCCACACAGCCAGCAGTGCTGTATTTATCTGTTTGGGATACAATCTCCCTGTATTTTACTACTTCAAGTACTTGACTCGACGCAGCTAGCAGTGCTGTATTTCCCTGTTGGGGAAAAAAATAGAACTCTTTTTGGCGTAGCTACTCAATGTATCTGGCAGAGCTATATTGACCTACTTGGGATAATTTCCCTCTTTTCATAGCTACTCAATGCAGCCAGCAGTGCTATATTGACCTGTTTAGGAAAAAAATCTCCAATTTGCACCAAGAGACAAAACTACCAATTGCTATTAAAACAAATTTAATTAGGAACAGATTTAAAATCCAATATGGAAAGACAGGAAGCATATGTGTCAGAACATTTTTTCAAAACCACAGGTGGCAAACAAAGCAGTAGCAACACTTCTAAGGCAATCCAGAGAATAGTGACAATGGTACAGAAAATTCAGGACATTGTAGGAGTAACCCATCATGGTACTCAGAGGATGAACACAAGGGACATCACAGTGTGGCAGCCAGTCTTAGTAAGCAGAGTGATGGATGATGATGATGAGGAGAAAACAGATGGGACTGAAGGGGAAACAGTGAAACAGACCCTGTGTTTGTAGTAGATAAAGTAACAGTCAGTTTGTCAAGTAGCAGTAGTTCTGGGAAGTGGGATGAGGAGGAGGAATGCAGGGCCAGAAAAGTAAAAAAAAAATACTTTTTGGAAGGATGATGGTGGTAGTAAAAAAGTAAACAAAATGGGGCATAAGGAGATACCCACTCATGTAGAGGAGGAACAGAGGATAGAAGATGGACAGACTTCCAAAGAAGTAGAAACAGAAGCAGTTGAGCCAGGAAGAGTTGCTGTGCATCAAATTTTGCAGACTGACGTGGAAAGACTTCAAAGCGATACTGGCAGTAGTAGTGGCTCTGGTGGTGGCAGGGGTGGTGGTGAATGTATCCTCCCCATAAGCAGCAGTGCAACAAAATATGTAGTTACCAGTGTGGGATTTTTTCACATAAGATAAATCATCTTGCAGCCATGTGGTTTGCAAATTGTGCAAAGCAAAATTAAGTCAGGGTAAAGTGGGTGCTCAGATGGGAACATCAATAATGATAAGACATATGAACAAGTCTCACATTTATCAGTATCAAAATGCACAAAAGGAGCACACACAAGTTGTTGTAGTGCTGCACTCAGCTGAGGAGGATGAGGATATGGATGTTAACCAAGGTGATGAAGTAATTGATGCCGAGGTAGAGAATGATGAATGTCTGACTTCCATGCAAATCACAACATCTTCAATTTCTCATTTCTTTACCCCCCCCCCCGAGTCCACCACCACAGCCTAACAGAAGTCATATATCATCCATGGCCACAACATCCAACACTCATAGTGGTAAAGATCAAGAGAAGCAGCCCAGAAAATCAGGTGATATCAGCAGGTGTAGAGGCCATCGAATTTCTTTGAAAGACTGTTTTGAATGGTCACAGAAATAAAAGCCTAACAGGCCTGAGGTAAGGTGATCAACAAAGGCAATTGGGGAGATAATAGCCACTGACTTGCTCCCACTCTCCTTTGTGGCAAACCCAGGTTTCAAAGCACTAATGGAAATCGCTGTGTCAAAGTATCAGGTCCCCAGCCGGACCTGTTTCTCAACTGTTTCCATCCCTGGTTTGTATGACGCTGTTCGGAAAAGCATATCTGATGCTCTGAAATGTTCAGTGGGCAAAAAGGTTCATGTCACAACAGATATGTGGACCAGTGGCCAGGCAACTGACTATATGGCTGTGACTGGCAATTGGATAAACTTTCCTCCATCAACATCATCATCATCATCATCATGTAATGGCACTGTCAGCAGCAGCAGCAAGATGCAAGGGACTTTCACTGTTCGAAGGCAGGTAGCATTATGTATTTATGGTTTTGAAAAAGACCAAAAAGCAGAACATCTAGAGGGAATTGAAGAAAAGTTTGCTAAGTGGCTGACTCCAAAGTCCTTGCAACCTGGGTTTATAGTGTCTGACAACTCTTCAAATATCGTGAAAGCAGTAAGTCTTGGTAAGTTTACACATGTACTAAGCTTTGCACACACTATGAACTTGGTGGTAAAAGACTTTATCAGTGAAGACAGAAATGTTCAGAACTTGATTGCAGCTGCCCACACTGTGTGAACCCACTTTAGCCATTCTGTTGAAGCCCAAATGTTGTTGCTGCAGATTCAGATTGAAAATAGCCTCCCTCTCCACTTACTATATGATGCAGAGAATGCTTGAACAACAGAAAGCCATCCATCAGTATGCAGTCAAACATGGTATTGGGAAAGGAGATGTGAATACTAGCTCCAATCAGTGGCATCTGATGGAGAATCTTTGTTGTGTCCTTAAACCCTTTGAGGAGGCTACCCGAGTGGTATGCTCCAGTGGTGCTGGACTAAGCCAGATACTACCCTTAGTTTCGCTCATCAGGCTGAGACTGGAGTGTCTCGAGTCACAGTTTCTTGACAATGATGACATCAATGCTGCATCACTTGTGGGTAAAAATGTTACAAACCTTCCTGGGTGATGAGCGCATTGTAAATATTTGCAAAGCTGAACATTACATTTTGACCACACTTCTGGATCCTCGGTTTAAGGATACAATTGAAACATTCTTCAAACCACATAACTTTAAGGACCTGGAATATTATTGTGAACTGTAAAATTGAGAAAGTGTCAGCAAGCATAGTTGAGAAAAGTAATACTTTATCTGTGTCCATTTGGTAACATTCAAATTCTGAAAAAAATCTGGTGGAGAGGGAAAGAGCACAATCTGCCATTGCTGTTGCTGCTGGTACCACCACTACTGACGTTTTTGACTCTGAAATACCAACCAGAACTGCTGGTACACCACAAGAAGACAAACCACTGTGGGACATGCTGTCAGACTTTGGCCTGATAAAGACAGCTGGAAAGCTATTGTAGTACCAGAAGTTCCTGCTGCAAAAATGATGAAAGATTATATGGAGGAGACTGTACATCTCACCACAGGTGTTGAACCATTGCTGTTTTGGCAACAGAAGAAACCAATGTGGCCCTCTTTAACTGAGATTGCAATTGAATGCCTCAGTTGCCCACCCACTCACCAGTACATATTCAAAGAGACTTTTCAGTGCTGCTGGAGCCATAGTGAATGAAAAAAGAACATGTTTTTCAATCACAATGTAGAGAGGCTCACTCTTCTTAAAATGAACCTACTACTATTCAAAAATCATACCGTCCAAAATGTATGCAGGCTGGCAGTACCCAGATGGCAGGTCACACTGATGATAATGATGATGGTGAAGGAGTTTGTTCATAAGAGTGCAATGGAGGGGGGTGACCATGGTCCTAGTCCCTCCATTAAAAGTCTGAAAACCCTTCATTTTTATTTGTTTGCATTAAAATAAAACTATCCCTTTAAATCCCTGCTTTTGCCTGTGGTGTCATGTATCTGAAAGAGTCAAGTGAATTCTGATCAACAGCCTGAGCTTGCCTTCTACTGGATAACTTCTTAAAGTCCTGCTAGGTCCCTCCCCTCCTATAAGTCCTAATGGGTGGTCCTGAAACCCCACCTATTTCTGACATGCCCGTCCTGACAACAAGTTTGCAACAGGCTGGTTTTGAATCAGAACATGGTCGCACATGATGATGTGTATCCACGGGGCAGCAGCAGGGTTGAGGAGCAGCCCCTGGAACCTGATGGTCCTGCAGGAGGCAATACAGGTTGGCAGTGTAGAACAGCTGTGCCAAACATATTCAGGGCTAGCCAGGGCAATATGTAAGAGGACACAGATGTCAGAACTAAGTACCACTGTATCTATTAGCAAGCACTTGGCATATTCGTCTATATTAATAAGTTGAGGTTAAGATACATTTCCCCTCAATCAGTGCCTTGCCAGGTTGATCTGCTCCCTTCCCCTCCCAGCACCTCTCGTTTGCTTCCCCTGTCTATACCCGTCAGCCCCTCGAGGCCAACCATTCCTGTTCAGTTATTTTATTAGAGGGATTCACTAAGGAGATCATGACTGGTGAGAGAATTCTGCAATGAACCTCAGGCATTCTTATGGAGAAGAAGGCTGACAGTCAAAGAGCAACCAGATAAATTATGAGGAGGATGACCCTTGTTTCCCATGCCCCATTCCTCTTCTGGCCCCCTTGTCGCATGATTGTGCAGATATTTCAAGATGTCTTCCCATGGTGTCAGTTGTGACTAGAGATGGACCCCTGCATGTGCCCCTTGTCCACCCTGTACCTGCAATCATCAGTGTGATCTGCTGGGACTCAGGATGGGGGTGTGCAAACTGTCCTTCAACCAGACTAAGCATGCCATAACCCAAGTTTCAGCCTGCTGGGCAGTAATGTTGCTTACTTAGCTCTAAAATGCAGGAAAATGCATAATTTACAGTGATGTTTTAAAACATTTCCCGGGGGCATGCCCCCTGATCCCCTTAGGTTTGAAAGGATTCTGGACCCTTTATTCATGGACTCTGAGCACACCTCTGATTCTGTTGCCACTAGCTTTCTACCTGTCTTTCCTCCACTGGCCGGTCCTCCTGTCTCCTCCTGCTCTTCTTAAGTTGTATTCATTTCTCAAACAAACCTCTACTTCTGGTTCTCATGTGCCACTGAGGCCCAACCTAGCACCAGCAGTTAAAGGGCCACTACATACTGTCCAGCTAAAACAATCATAAATGACTACTCATTAGTGTTACACAGTTCTTCAGTCATTTGGTTTTATTGCCATTTTTGTTAACTACAGATTCAATAACTATTAGGCTATGAAAAAACATAAATAAAACAAATAAATAAATGGTCTTTCTTCAGGTCCAGATGGGGATTTAAATTAATTTTGTTTTTTAATTTTTTTGCTCAAAATGTTCAGCTTCCCTTCTCTATTTCAGCACTGCACCAAGGACACATGAAAGGCTTTGGTCAGAAATTAGCCATCCACGAGATACAAACCGTTTTCATCCTAACCTGGAAAATGAAAATAAAAGACTAGAATTTTATAAAATGGTGTTCCCGTGTATTGATTGACCATCATGAGAATGAAAAAATAATAAATCCCTGATCAAACTCAACCCCCCAACTCCAAGTCAAGACCCCCTGGGCCACTCCATCCTACAAATACAATCCACCCTTCATTGTTAGATCCTCAGTCACACATCTGGCATCATAAAGAAAATTTGCAGATGGTAGACTGTTATGGGTTTTTCCATTATTCTGCGTAAAGATGATGAATATATTCATCAGAATCCTCCTTTTCTCATTTCCAACAAACGGACTCTGACTCTTCTGACTTCTATCCTACTTCAGCCAAATGCCCAAGTAAGCCCATACCTCCCCCTCAACCTACTCTTACACACATATCTCTCTCACCCTTCTCCTTAGCAATATCACATAGATAACTGTTTTTCAAAAAACTATACTTTTAGGAAATGTCTAGAACCCTTCTTCACTATTCAATGAATACTACCAGAAAAGTGAAAAATCAGTTAGTTCCCTTTTTCCTCCTCCTTCCACTGAACTCCTCCTTCCACTTCATTGGACACTCTTCTGCCTTTCTTGGTTGCACTTGAACATGACCAGTCTGTCAGAATGAAACCGCTTCTTCTCTCTCTTTCCTATATGGAAGTGGTACTTGCTGGTTGTCACTACTACCATACATGATACAAGCCAAGAAGTTCTGTTGTTAGAGACAGAGAGGTGGGGATGGGGTGTTAGGGAGGGTGGGACAATGGGGTAATATTGACATAGTTACAGTGACGATGGCATGTAATGGAGCAGGGCAGGACAGTGTACTAGAGGGACAGGAGAGAACGAGGGTGTGTAATATTGACATTTACTCAGAATAACAGAAAACCCAAAACTGATACTGGATGCCAGCCACCACTGCATATCTTTATGGCCCATGGCCACAGCCATTGGGCTCTTTCAGTACCTGGGTCCAACAGTGGGGGAAGAATTAAAATTATTGTAACAGGGTGTAGCTCAGGGGGTTAACCCTTTGGGCTGCAACCAGATTTAAAAAAGCAAAAGTTGTCAGGGATGATATATGAGTCATATATCAACCCTGTCCTTTATCACTTGTTAAATTTGTTTTAACACTATTTTACAGCATCTACTGGGTATAACCAGGTTCTACAATATACTGTATAATCAAGTTCTACCTGGTTCTACTTGAGTGTAAAAATAATCCACATATTTTATTTTGCATGTTTGGGAATGTGCATGTAGTACTAAAGTTTCTAACTTTAAGAAATGTAAGTTTTGCAAAGCGTTGGAGCACTGAGGCAGAATCCTATGCACCACAGCTTTGCAATGCATATCATTCTTAGTGCTACATGTACTTTCTCAAACATGCAAAAACAATACGCCTGTGGATTTCTTAATTAAGAAGACTAGGAAAAACGTGGTTATATATTGTAGAACCTGTTTTTACTTGGTAGAACCTGATTTTATTTGGTAAAACTTGATTATAGCTGGTAGAACACAGTTCTATCTGGTAGAACATGATTATAGCTGGTAGAACTCAGTTCTACTTGGTAGAACCTAGTTCTACTGGGTTCTGCCTCATAGAACCAGGTAGAACTTGTCTGGACTCTACTCAGAAGGTTCACGAGGTAGAATTTTTAGAGGTTAGTGCAACCCTATCTTAAAGGTACTCATATCTTAAACTGTCACAAGGGAAAGTCCAGAATGCCATTGTATTGCATAGGTAATATAGCTTAGTTTGGAGGATTCATTACAGTCTCAAACATATATGAAGAACTATGACTCGACTTCCAATGTTCCAATATTCTTTCTTTATTATAACTTCCACCAATTACAGGTTGATGGTTTGTGGCCCCCAAAACCACTTAATCAGAATAGTGGTAGTTGCTAAAGTAAAACAACAAAAGCATCAAATTAATGCTCTATTTTCAGTCTTAATATCATAATGACTGATTACTGATAATTATCAACTGTGGACAGAAGCTGTCAAACTCTTATTATACACAGCTGTGTATAATCACCCATGTATAACAGTTTGATTATACATGGCTATGTATAATCATCTTTGCATAGCAGAGTTTAATTTAGCACCTTTTGCAGAGTTATTCTAAAATAACTCTTGTGCTACTGCTACAGGCTCCTTATACTGTCAGCTTGCACTGTCAACTTGATCTGATAACCTTACTGAAACCATCGAGAGGGAATCTAACTTACGTGTGGCTGAAGAAAGACACATTTCTCACATAAAAAAATAACCAACGATCTACTAACATCTGTCTATCCACCTAAACAATTGCGCATTTCTCACCATTTCAGCCACTTGGTGACCTAGAAAGATAAAAATTCATACAGCAGCAAAAAAACAGAAACACTCTAAGAAAGAATGAGACCGATGTTAAGCTGTTCAACAAGTACCTTTCTGACAAAAAAATCAAAGGAACCAACTATTATAAAAAATAAAAGATGGGGGAGTGTGTGTCAACTCAGATTTTATCCACACCCTCAGTGTGCAATGCCTTAATAAACCCCTCAAGCTTTGCTGTCTGGGTTTATGATGTGCATAAAATCCTTGTCACACACACTTCCCCATGCATTATTCTATATATAAAGCTTGTCAATGCACATATATCTAATTTTTCTTTATGCACACAGTATACTAATAGGTTAAACACCTTTAATCAAGCAAATGATTAGACACTGACTAATTTGACAGTACGAGCTCACATCACGGTACCAAACATTAGATCATCTTGCAGAGGTAGCCAGCTTCCCTATACCTTTAAAGACCCCATGACAGCTCTAGGTCAACTGTGAAAAAGTAAACATAATTTAGCTGCATTTACTATTGTTCCTGTTTATATCTTCCCTGTTACAGTATTCTCCTTTTCCTAGGGAAATGTGCATGTAAGCAGGATCCTTGTCCTCAGGACTTCATCTGCTCCTGCTTCTTGCCTATAGGTAATGTCATAATCTCCTACATTTTTTTTCAACTGTTTTTGTCCTCCACTCTTGCCCACTGAGAGGGGCTCCTTCAGCCATCACTAGTCCCACCATCCTTTCCACTTTCACTTCTTATCTGGAACCTAAAGCACTAGACAATATAGGACACTCCACAAGTCCAGATCCCCCCCCCCCAGCTTGACCTCCAGGGAAGGGTTGCCTTCTGCTCCGTAGCAACTCCCCACACTATCCAACCAATCACATGGTGGAGGTGTGGGAGTTGAAGTTCAGAGCTATACCTAGGCTCAGACAACAGATGCCTGGTGCTGGATGTGGGATGCAAGGTGAATCTTCATCTGCATGTTCAAAAGCCTTTCCCATTTTTCCTCTTTGATATTACCTATGCAGTGACACCCCAGATAGTTCTGCAAGTGCTGTATGCAACATGCCAGGATCTAGCAGCATTACCCACACTATGCAGCCAGGATATGCTAAGTAGAGATGTGTGAAGTCTGTGAAATTTGCACTGTGAAATGATCCATGAATTTCACAGAATCCATGGAGCATTTTTCATGCACTCTGTGCAATTCATGGCATATGAAATGTGCGTATTTTGCCACAAAGTGTAACATTTTGCCTGTGAATTTCACACTTTGCAGTTAAAAAATCCATTAATTTTTCCACAGATTTCACACTAATTGTGCAAAGTGGATTTCGGGCCATCAGCCAAACTTACATAAAAATATCGTGAAGCATGAATTTTCAGCACTTCGCACGAAATTCACAAGCAAAGTTTAACTTTGCAACATCTTTAATGCTAACATATAGCCTTCACTAGATGATAGTTATACACCGAATGCTGGACACCTTACTACCCGGAAAAGTAAAGTGATCCCTGGAACAGTCAATCCTTCTCCCTTGGCTGGCCCTCTGATGACTCAGGCTTGCTTTCATACCTGGATTGTTGGTAATGTCACTTCAGCACTGGATGGCAACAATCTCCTAATTGTGATATCACAGTAATTTCCATAGCAGTCAATTTGTATTCAAATGCAGAGTATTATGACATCGCATGTAAGAGCAGATGAAGTCTATGTATAAAGGTCCTCTCTGCAAACAGCTGTCCTCAATAATAAAGAAAAAGGGGATTATAAACAAAGGACATATTTGAAATATAAGCTAAATTGTGCATAAATATGTCCTCATAGTCTTCCAAGAAATGTTACTAGCTTTGTGAATTTAGAATGTCCATCAGAGGAAATTAAAAGACTCCCCATCATCTTCCATCTTCTCAGTTAAGAGATACACACTCATCAAGTCCCAGCACTAGAACTCATAGTCTGACTCTGGGTGATCCCTGCACTCCAGTACATGACCCCCTCCTATCAAAGTAAAAAGTAAAAGCCATATCTAGAGATACAGTATTGTTTTTGTAGCTTCTCGGTACTAGATTGGTCAGTTTTGTCCTTGCAAGCTTTTATGGCTCTGCGAATACTTTAAATTACAGTGATGTCTCCAGGGCAGTTCACCCTTATAAAAAGCTTCTGCCATCTCAGTGGGTTTCTCCTGTGTGTGTGTGTGTATAAATATATACAGAATAATAGATGAGAATCAGTGAATTTACAAAGAAAACAATTCCATCGATGGATACTTTACACCATAGATCACAAGAAAGGAGACTGAGTGGTTTATGGAATGTCTCTAAAACACCAAGATAGAATTTTATCTTTGTCAGTGACATTCCATTTTTACGTTTGCTTCCGTGTATGCGCAAGGAACGTTTTGGGAGAGTAGCACACTTGGAGGTGTGCCTCTCCCATTCAATGCACTGCCCGCTGAGCAGGCGTGGCGTGTCCTGCACCAATGGGTGCAGGAGCTCAGTATGACAGAAAGTGGTCCTCTGCTTCAAAGGAAAGCACCGCTGCCACACTGAGTGCCGCCACATGACGCTCTCCGGCCATGTGCTGCCCCCGCCGCACATCACGCCACCCCCACAGCTTTCCTGCTGCAACATTGTTTGCCGATGGGGGTGAACAATCCCCATCGGGTACATGGCCCCTAAGCCATCCTGCTGCCAGGCTGGGAGCCCACCCCAGCGTGGCAAACATCCGCTTGCCGACGGGGTGCCCAGTCCCTGTCGGCCCTCGCCCCCTCAGTTGTCTTCTGCCACGCTGGGAGCCCACCCCAGCGTGGCAACGGTCCCATCCGGCTTTGTTTGTAGAAGGTGCCTAACTGCCATTGGCCTTCGCCCCCCAGCCCTCTTCTGCCACACTGGGAGACCACCCCAGCTTGCAACGGTCCCATCGAGTCCTTTTTTTTGTTTTTACCTGTAAAGAAACAGTCCCGCGCCTGCCTCCCAGCCCCTCCCACAACCCGCACTCACCCACTGCGCACCCAGCCTCCCACACCCCTCACCCCATACTTACCTCTGACTCCTGCGCGATGATCTTCGTGGACTGGAACACGCTCTGCACTCTTTCAAAGGTGACCTAACTGAGGAAATGCCGTAAGCTGTATAATGGGCTAGATAGGAGGTTTCAACTTCATTGCATATCTCAGTAATTTTTTGGAATTTTTGCACCAAATTTTAAACATGGGGTTTTTGGGACCCCTTCTCATGAACGATGTCACTGTCATGGCATTATTCGGCCCCAAGGGTGATTTCGCAGGCACTGCACAGTCACTGCATGAAATCACCCTTCAGCCTCAAATAACACCATGACAGTGACATCATTTATGAGAAGAGGTCCTAAACACCCCATGTTGAAAATTTGGTGCAAAGATTCTGTAAAATTGCTGTTTTACAAGCGTGCGTTGCGCAGTTCCTATGCAGGCTCGTAAGTTCGCGAATTTTCAATATTTTCACTCCAGATTTTCAACATTGCCATTTTATCACACCTTTTTATGAGTTGTACAGCTGTCATTTTTCACATCTCACCCAAAACGTGTTTCCGCCCATGTAGTGCACAATGGTGCAGTCGGTCTGCGAAATCAATGTATGGAACACATTAAGAAAATCACAGTGACACTGTTCATGAGCAGAGGTCTTAAAATGGCTATGTTGAAAATTTGGTGAAAAAATCCTAAAATGACTGTTTTACGACTGCGTGCTACGCAGTTCCTATGCACGCTCATACGTTTGCGAATTTTCAATATTTGCACTCCAGATTTTCAACATTGCCATTTTACCATGCCTCCTCATGAGCAGTATAGCTGTCATTTTTCACATCCTGCCCAAAATATGTTTCTGCCCATGTAGCGCACAATGGCGCAGTGGGTGTGCAAACTCAATGTATGGGACACATTAAGAAAATCACAGTGACACTGATCATGAGCAGAGGTCTTAAAATGGCTGTGCTGAAAATTTGGTGAAAAATTCCTAAAAATGACTGTTTTATGAGTTCATGCGCGCAGTTCTCGCGCACGTCAGAAGTTTGAGAATTTTCAATATTTTCACCCAGATTTTCAACATTGCCATTTTACCACACCTCCTTATGAGCAATACAGCTGTCATTTTTCACATCTTGCCCAAAATGTGTTTCTGCCTATGTAGCGCACAATGGCACAGTTGGTGTGCGAACTCAGTGTATGGGACACAGTAAGAAAATCACAGTGACACTGTTCATTAGCAGAGGTTTTAAAATGGCAATGTTGAAAATTTGGTGAAAAAATTCCTAAAAATGACTGTTTTACAAGCGTGCATTGCACAGTTCCCACGCACGCTAGTAGGTTTGTGAATTTTCAATATTTCCACTCCAGATTTTCAACATTGGCATTTTACCACACTTCCTTATGAGCAGTACAGCTGTCATTTTTCACATCCTGCCCAAAACGTGTTTCCGCCTATGTAGTGCACAATGGGGCAACAAACAGGTCATGCTGACAATTTATTGTGCAAATACCAGCAATCGCACAGGGCATTAGGGTAAAGCACCATACATGCCAAGCACCACTGCAAATACCTGCAAGCGAATGTTCAGCATTGACAAATGCTTGTCAGTTTATGTACAGTACTGTATGAGTGTCTTAATAAACAGAAAAAATAACCAGTCTGATATGCAGGTAAGTCATAATTTATGGATATGATGTATTTTTTTTATCTGTTTATTGACATCAGTAGTTGAGCACATACAGTAGATGTGCTATAACAACATTTACAGTACTAATTGTGCTGGTACAGAGAGGTCAGGTGGGACCTGGACATACTGCAGCCCAGTGTTTCAATATAGGAGCAATTAAAGAGCAGATGAGTACAAGAATGCAGTATTTTGGACATCCACAAGACTACCTGTCACAGTTTTACAAATGCAAAGAATTCCGAAACATCATCCTGGGAACCAGGTGGCTGAAAAAGCTGTTCCTAAGGGGCCATATATTGATTCATAAACATTCAACTTATTGAGTACTGTTTACGGACAGAGCCCTCTGAAGCCTTGGTTATGATACAGTTTGACTGACAGGTAGTCACAATTTACTGAAATAACGTTACGTTCATGAACTATGACTTGTTTTCCTATATGACTCGGTCAGGATGCAGTTATAATCTGTATATCATATATAGAATAATAGATTGAAGCACAAATACAAAACAGTTGTGATTCCATTTGAGGGTTCTGGTGACATCATAAATCATGTGCCAAGATGGCCTCACATCATGCTCTACTTGTTGCTTTAATTATGTTTATCAATAAAAAAGTGTGGTTTGTCATAGGTTAAACGCATGCCCCAGGTGCATATATTCTTTGCAAAAAAAACTGTGTTAATGCAACATTTAGGGTTAAGCCCAAAGTGACAAAAGTAGGAATATGTGGTTTCTGGGTTTCCAACTCTAAAATCCAACATCCACCATGGAAGCAAACCAGGGTGAAATCTTTCTTGGGGTTGTCACCCATAACGATCACCTCATTGCATACACTCCTGAAACATACACACCTGTGTCCATCACATCTGAGCTTTCTTGCTACCACAATGGGATGAGCTTTAGGGTTGACGACTGTAAGGAAGACTCCAGTCCTGGTTTGCTTCAGGGGTGCAGTGGGGCTTTAGAGTTGGAAACCCTAAAATCACATTTCCCTACTTTTTGTGGTTTAGGCTTAACCCTAAATTTTCTATTAGCTCAGTTTTTTGCTAAGAATTTCCTTACTTTTTGAGATAACACAATGGCATACAGGGACTGAAAACACTCGGCTGCACCTTACCCCACACCCAGGAGCTGAGAGCACTCAGCTGCTTCTCATGCCTTACTGTGCTGCAGGTGGTCATAGACTTTGCCTTGTGCCTTATTCCATGCCCATGGCCTGAAAGCACTCTACTGCACCTCATGCCTTACTACACATAGGGGAGTAGTAAGGTACTCAGTTGCACCTTGTGGCTTACCCCATGCCCAGGGGCTGACAATACTCTGCTGCATCTCATGTCTTACTATTTGCTTCATACCTCACTCCATGCCCAGGGTCTGAAAGCACTTGGCTGTACCTCATGCCTTACTACATGCCCATGGGCTGAAGGCACTCACCTGCACCTCATGCCTTACCACCCATCCAGAGGCTGGATCAGATTGTCTGCTTCCAGAGCTAAATATACTAATTAGAACCACAATTTTGGGGTCACAAACCAGATTACTAACTAAGAATAGCTTTTTCTGATTCAAACCACTTTTTCTGGTTTGCACTGAGAACCACTTTTTCCAGTTCGCACCAAATGAGAACCAATTTTTCTGGTTTGCTTCAACTGAGAACCTCTTTTTCTGGTTTGCACAAACTGAGAACCATTTTTTCTGGTTCACACCAACTTAGAACCACTTTTTCTGGGTTGCAAACATTGGCACTCCGTATCTCAAAAGCCATAGAAGGTGCCATCACCAACCATCCGTGTCTTTAGACTATGATAATCTAGCCGAACATATCAAATTGTGTGCTTTGTTAAATCATGTCAAAGTTCCTAATGTGCAAAACTGTTAACCAGATTACCAACTGAGAACAACTTTTTCTTGTTTGCAAAATTTGGCACCCTTTATCTCAAAAACTGTACAAGATGCGGTCACAAAACTTTCCGTTTCTTGAGACTCTGATAGCCCGACAGTGTGTGCGAAATGTTGGGCTATTTTGTCAAATGATGCCACAGATATTGAGGTGAAAAACTGCAAACCAGATTGCCAACCGAGAACCACTTTTTCTGGTTTGTGAAATTTGGTACTCCATATTTCTAATTCTCCCCTCTGCCTGACCCTTGCACACCCACTGGCACTTACAAAATGACTCCAAGTGCTTGTCCCCTTGTATTCTCTGTAGTGCTACTTCCTTCCCCTTGACCATTCACCAGCTCACTTAAAGATTACTCCTGACTACTGCATAACTACCCCCTACCCCTTAACCCTCACCGCCTCTCCTAACCTTTACATCGACAAGGCTTGCTGAGCTGCTCCTGCCTCTCCCCTCCACAGAAACACAGAAACATAGACTTTGATGGCAGATAAGGACTGCTTGTCTCACCCAGTCTGCCCATTTCTCTACCTATTGGATAAGCTGCAGATTCTAGTTTACCAACAGCCTGCTTCCTCCTAGCCCCCACTATAATTGCCTTATGGCTGTTCAATGCATTCTTGAACTCCCCCCACTGTTTTTGACCCCACAACCTCTTCAGCAAGGCTGTTCCATGTGTTCACCACTCTCTCCATGAAAAATTTTTTCCTCAAGTTGTTCCTAAGCCATCCCCCCGTATCTTCAAATTGTGTCCCCTTGTTCTTACACATCTCTTTTTCTGAAAGATGCTACCTTCTTGACTTTGTTGATTCCCTTGAGGTACTTAAACATTTCTATCATGTTCCCTCATCCCTCCTTTCCTCAAGGGTACACATATTAAGCTCTTTTAGTCTCTCTTCACATGATTTCTGTTGCAGACCCTGCACCATTTTAGTTGCCCTCCTCTGGACTGCCTCCATCCTGTCTATGTCCTTGTGGAGATGAGATCTCCAGAACTGCACGCAGTACTCCAGTTGGGGTCTCACCAACTGTCTGTATAGAGGGATAACAACTTCTTGTTTTCTACTGGTGATGTCTCTCCCTATGCATCCCAGTATCCCCTCAGCTCTCCTTACTGCCTTCTCACTTTGCTTGCCTATCTTAAGGCCATCCGATATGACTACCCCAGGTCCCTTTCCATTTTTGTTGTTGTTAGTACCCCCCCCCCCATTGTGTACTCTTCAACTGGGTTTTTGTTTCCCAGGTGTATTATTTTGCACTTCTTTGCATTGAATCTAAGCTGTCATACTTTTGACCATTCCTCCAACCTTGCCAAGTTCCTTCTCATCCTTTCCACCCCATCTTGTGTGTCAACCCTATTGCAGATCTTTGTGTCATCTGCAATGAGGCATACTTTTCCTTCCAGCCCCTCTGCAATGTCTTCTATAAAGGCATTAAAGAAGACCGGTCCCAATACTGAACCCTGAGGTACCCTACTAGTATTCACCCTTTCTTCACTGTGTACTTCATTTATTATTACCCTCTCTGTCCTGTTGTGCAGCCAATTTGTATCCCATTGTATCTGCTGCTTCTCAGCCCTGCTCTGTTCCCTACCTTATTGTTCTGCTCATTTGGCTGTATGAAGCCGTAAAGTACTGCATTCTTATTTGCTATTTGTCTGTTACCCACTAATTTTGTACCCCCAGTTACCCACTGTTTTTTTTGTACCTCATGTAATGTTGCTATTTATTCCACAAGTTGTTATGCTCACTATGTTATGTTATTTATGTCTTGACTTTTCTGTAATGTAGAACCTTTTAAATGAGCTTTAGCTCAAAGGTATTTTTAATTCCTAGTTATCAATAAATAAATAAAATACCTCAACAACTGTACAAGATGCCATCATGAAACGTTCCACATCTTGAGACTCTGACAGCTTGACTTTGCTGACTTTTGGGTTATTTTGTCAAATGGTGCCAAAGTTATTAAGGTGCAGAACTTCAAACCAGATTACCAACTAAGAACCACTTTTTCTGTTGTGCACCGAGAACCATTTTTTCTGGTGTGCACCAACTGAGAACCACTTTTTTCTGGTGTGAACCATTTTTTGGGTTTTTTTTTTGGCTCATGGACCAGAAATTTTGATGTAAACCACTTTTTCTGGTTTGCAAGCCAGACATTTTTTGGTTCAAACCCCAAAAAAGTGTTTTGAATCATAAATTGCTCAGGAGAGATCAGGAGTGTGTGAAATATAAAACTGTTGCACATTTCCCCGTAAACAGACTATAAAATCTTGCTTAGGGAAAACATTGTACATCAGGGATTTTTTAGTTTTGCTAAAACTATCCCTGTACAAATGTTTTCCAACTTTAGTAGTAACAGAAATAAAGAAACAAGGTGGCAGCTGTCATGAACCAAAAAAAAAAAAAAAGTAGTTCATGAGATCGATTTTTGGTTCATGATACAATAAATCTGGGAACCAGAAAACAGTCTTGTGAACCAGAAATGTCTGGTTCCTATGTGGCGGCTATTTCTATGTTGTTTGCACTTGTGCAAGAAATGTTTTGCTACAGAGAACTGCATTTCAGAGGTGTGTCACTGACTAGCCCAATGCAGGTCAAGCTGTGTTGGGCTCGTTCTTGACAGACCAATGATCATGCAAGCTAAGCGTGATAGTGGTTTAGAGTTTATGGGCAGAAACATTTTGTAGTTGAAATAAAGCACTCCAATGACAGAGCATTTTGTCCATTTCATTTGCATAATGCTGACCTCCATCCCCTCCGTCGCTGTTCTGCACAAAGCATCTTGCCTGTCATGCTGATCCCAGCAATACCCTCCTGCTCCCTTTCTGTCCCGTGCTGGTATTCCATTTTAGTTCTCTTTCTTTCAGGACTCTGGGTACAAAGTACAGTAGGAATAATGGATCATCGGCTGGAGTAATAGTTTGATACTATATAGTTTCACAAAAGTCCAGCACTCACCACCACAATAAAAACGCAGCTCTTTACTTTTCCATCCAAGGTACAACATTTAGTTGTGCGTCAGGTAGTGTCTTGATTCAGTTTTGACTAATCGCCCTTATCAAAAGTCTTTTGATAAAGGACGGTCAGTCCGAAACTAGTCAAGACATGCTTACAACTGGCACTTTAACAAATTTTGCACCTTGGATGGAAAATTAGCGAGCAGCGTTTTTATTGTGGTGGTGGTGAGTGTTGGACATTTGTGAAACTATTTTGTTTCTTTACCTGAGCACCCCAACCTGGTGAAGTGTTCTGCCTTGATGTCCTAGTTTGATACTATGCAGCTCTCTGTTTTAAATTGCTGCTCCAATCTGGGCTGAATGAGCTCACCTACAGAGGTAGCTGTTCTTTTTCAAATTTAATTTTGTTGCTCGCTTACTTACTTCCTTCCCTTCCATACACTCTACCTACTCCCCTACTATGATATCTCAGACTCCTGTTGCACTGCAGTCTGCACTAGATGGTTGAAGTTGCCCCTCTGGGGGCCACCAGGGGCTCCTATCTGACTTGGGCTGAGTGAGCCCATAGCACACCTGCTGTAGTTGTTGTTTCTTTTTTTTTTTATTTAATTTCCCACCAATACCCTCCTGCTTCATTTCTCTCCTGTTCTGGTCTCACGTTCTGTTCTTTCTCTTTTTTTCCTCTTAAGTCCAGGTCCAGTGCTCATCCAGGGCATGGTAGCTCCCTCCCAGCACACTTTTCTTATTTAGCAGGTCTGGTGTTCATTCTGGATACACCAGCTTACCCTCTGGACAGGTTGTTTTTTTAGCAGCTCCAGTAATTATACTGTTGCCGCAGGGTCCCTCTTTCTTTTTCTTCTTTTTTAAATAAAGAAGCGATGAATAAAGGACCAGATCCTCTCTCTCACTCTGTCTCACTCTCACTCTCTCTCTCTCTCTCTCTTGTTTTCTTCAATCCAGGTCTGGTGCTCATCCCAGACTTGGCAGCTCCCTCCAATCACACTTCATTTATTTAGCAGGTCTGGTGTTAATTCTGGATACACCAGCTCACTCTCTGCACAGGTTTTTTTTATTTAGCAGCTCCAGTAATTATGCCATAGCCATAGGGTCCCTCTTTCTTTTTTAAATAAAAAAGCAATGAATAAAGGACCAGATTGTCTGTCTGTCTGTCTGTCTGTTTGTCTCTCTCTCTCTCTCTCTCTCTCTCCTCTCTCTCTCTCTCTCTCCTCTTTTTCTTCAATCCAGGTCAGGTGCTCATCCCAGACTTGGTAGCTCCCTCCCAGCACACTTTGTTTATTTAGCAGGTCTAGTGTTCACTATTGATACACCAGCTCGCTCTCAGTACAGGCTGTTTATTTAGCAGCTCCAGTGATTATCCTGGACCCGCCAGGCCCCTCATTTTTGTTTTTAAATAATCAGAGATACGATGAATAAAGGACAAGATCAATTTCAGAGGCAGTACCATTAGTACAAGAGGCATGCAGGCCAGAAACTAGCTGCTGATGTTCAGTAAAGCTAGAGGGTTGGGGTCTTTGGGTTGGTACTGGAGGTTGGACAGAGTTGCTGCAGCAGTCCTGCACCCACTGAAATAATTATATATAATAGTTATATATTATACAGTATATGTTTTCAACAGTCCAGGGATTAACTAGACATACAGGGAGTTCCTGACTGACCTACCCTAATAGCATAACACTGCTAAGGAGGTAAAGCTCATATGTTATATTAGAAAAACATAGCTAGCACTCAAATTTCAGAGTAAAGAATTAAACTGAGGATCCACTTGAATGATAAATAGAAAAATAGAGGAGCATGTTGCTGTATTAGAGAGCAGGTTAAAAACATGATTGCTCAAGTCAGAAAGATCAAAAAGGAGGAACTATATAGGAACTAGATTCTGCTAAAAATGTAGGAGTTGAAACAAGGCCAGAGTAAGTAAAAAAGCAGGAGTCAGGGATAGAATAAGAGAAAGTGTGTGTATATGGTGTCAACTGACTGTGGCAGGGGGAGTTGCAGGAAACAGTGTACAGAAACCCTGTAATTGGAAATGTTGAAAAATGGTATTGATTCAGAATGTAACCAGAACAGGAAAACTTCTATTTTTAATTTTGGCACTACCCCTAATCAGCCTGAATGCCCTTCAAAGCCACCAGAATAGTATGATCTCCAACCCTCTGGAATCATGCAATTGCCAATTGTGGTGCCCACCCAACACTCCAGAATGCCACCTCCCATCCTGCTGAATGGCCCTTATCCTGCTGCTGAAATGCCCCCACCTCATGGTTGGCATTCTGGTAGGGGCCAGAGGGGGCATTCCAAAGGGTAAGATATACAGTCTGGTTGGTGGAAAAGGGATAGTCAGCCAGGTTGAGTGGGTTTGTGTTTTAGCATTATTACATTACATTTGTATAGACACATGTAATTATGTAGAACATGATTTTATTCTGCTTTTATCCTAGACGTAACTAGACGAGATACTATTAATTTTATGAAAATGTGATGTTAGTATACTGTAACAAATTGACTGTATTGTCCTCAGGACATCTTCGCAAATTAGCTGTGCTCAAGGATGCATCCTGAAATGAAATAAAATAAAATAAAATAAATGATAAAACTGGAAACAAATGGCTGGTAGGTGTTGGTCATGCCGTTCCTGTGGGGGACATTTCAGTGAGTTGGGAGTATTCCAGCTGGTGGGGGGTTGTGTCAAAAGGAAAGTCAGAATTCTTCCCTTTCTAGGCATATTCTGGTTCTGAATCGATTCCAGTTTTCACATATTCCCTCAATTTAATTACATAGGATATAGCCCAGCTTTGATTCAGAGTCTCATTGTTGATGGGTTCCAGCCTTTTAACCATTTTTTTCAGCAGGTGGACTTGATCCTATGGTTTAAAATACTTGCTTGGGAGTGGGAGTGTCACACAGTCAGCGAGTGGCCGTCTCCACAAAACTGTGCTCTGACCACCATACTACACAGCCACTCTGCCTCTTTTATTCTATAGGGATCATGCTTTTTAAAAATGTAATTATTATCCCTTAACAGGTTAATACATAGTCCATTTTGGCCTGACCAGAGCATTTTTAGTGTGTTCAGTCCCTTTAGTAGTTTTAAAGGCCACTCACTTGTTCTATTTCAGCATGCAACTCACTTGTTGCATCGGGAAGCACTTGCTTCCCAAATTCAGCCTCTGTTCTGGTTGTATGATCTAAAGCAATGGTTCTCAGACTTTGTCACAGTGAGCCTCCCCAAATCCATGGAAAAGAGTTTGAGCCTCCCCCAAAAACTGAAAAAAATCTTGGGCCTCCCCAAAGAAAAATCACATACTGTACTTTGCGCAGTACACCATGAATAAATTGAAATTCTTCTGAGTACTTGGCTCACATTCAGTTCTTTGTCTTATACTGACGGAACCTTTGAAAAGAGTTCCTGTGTCCAAGGTGTCATCTGAATAACAAATAAATACAACAACAAATATTATTATTCAGCTTATTGTAACCTCCACCACCCCCCCAGGCCAGCCTACATCCTCTGTTATTTTCATTTTTGAATCATTGTTGCCCCTTGTTGCAGTACCTTCATAGGTCAGACTACGTTTTCTGTTTCCTCTCTACAGGAAATAACCTTCCTACTTACTTTGCCTCTCCCCCTCCATCCCTGCTCATAAGCAACTTCTCAGGGATTACTTTGCTACTTCCTGCTCCTAGCACTTCTATGCTCAGCCCTTGTATTTGGGCTGTTCTGCCATCAGTCTACAAATTGATCAACTACCACCACTCATTATTAGTTTATTGTTCATATTTGTTTGCACTATTGTTCATTGTGTATATCTTGATTGTTTTGCAGTTATCTTTTGAAATGTATTCACTCCCTACCCTTCCCTGGGGTACACCTGAAATGAGCCTTGGCTCATTCACCTTCCCTTGTCATCAATTAGTAAATAAATACACAAAATTCACCTACTATTATCCTCTTTCAGTTTGCTTCATCTCTTCACACAAAATATATAAAGCTCAAAATTTAAATACAGTACTTTTTCAGACTTGCTTGAGCCTCCCCTGGAACAGGTTGGGGCCTCCCAAGGGAGGCTGGCCTCACCATTTGAGAAGTATTTCTTTTTCTACCATCTTGCTCTGGACTTTGTTTGTGTGCAAGATTTATCCAAATAGATACTCCTAAGTGTTGCATTACAAACTCGAGCATGGAGTCACTTTCTGTTTGAATCAGAGTGGCCTGTGTTTAAAGTCCATCAGCCTGTTGTAGTAGTGCTGTTATTTTGACAGATTCAGCCCCATATGACAGACTCTGCCTATTAGCATCTGGATTGCCTGAATCTGATGGCTTCAGTACTTCTGCTGACCATGTATTACTAGGTAGGGAACCAAAAGCTGCAGCACATATCTTGCCAGCTGTTGCAGGAATATAGGGTTGCTACACTCCTCCTCTCATCAGCTTCTTTCATTCTGCTGCCAAAAGAACATTACTGGGGGCTCCAAAGATCTTTTTGCAATACAGTTGGGGTTGGAGGGAGCCATCCCAGATGCAAACCAATCTGTTCACTTTCATTTGCCTGAATTGTTGAGAAAAACTAACAGTCGGTGATGGCTTTGGCAGTGTTTTCAGAACCTGAAACTTTCAGTATCTTCACCATTTAATGACTGTTCCTGTTTAAAAATGACATTTCTGGTGTTTATTTGAAACTGCCTATCACATCACTTGACAAAATTTTCTGATTAATTTAACAGTTGAAAAACACCAAAGAATGAAGAAAACACCTGTCGCTCCAAAACAGAGATACAGAACCACTCAATGGTATAAAGTGGACTTTATGTAAACAACATCAACAAGTACAAATTATAGGTACATGTCCAGCAGGAAAGAAAGCAGACAAAGACTGACTTTTTACTTAGTATACTACTAAGCTTCCTCAGAGTCAAAATGCTTGTGCACCAAGTGCTACTTAAATACTAAAAAGGTCATGTGACTTATGAACCAATCACCCATGCTCTCATTTAATTCTATACAGTTTTTCACTGAAATGTATTTAAACCTTTCAATTTGCAAAAAGATCCATGCTTTCCAAATTCATTAATTTAATAACAATTATTATACATACACAATCTAACTTTTATTATAAACACTCAAATTAAAAAAGCATACATTTCAATATTTCTTTTTTAAATCATTTTTATGTTAATTTTTTAAATCTATAAAAAAAATTGTAACATGGGTATTGTAAGGTAAACCATAAATATTAGTTGGTTTGCAATAACCAAAACAATCCCAGGCACCCTCTTTATTTTAATTTCAAGCATTATCTATCTATAAAACAAACCTAATACTCACCAAAAACCTTTACTTCATTATATCATTATTATTATCCCTATAACACAATACTAATGATGACTAACATCTATCAGAAAATAATCTACTTCATCATATTAGATACATGGCTTATTTTTACTGTGACTGTTATGAGTCAATTTACTCTTATTTCATCGAGTTACTCTAGTATGGTCTACAACCCTATATAAAATAAGTGGTGCCAAATTTTCAAAAAACCTTCACTCATTTTTGCCAAATGGGTTTCACACATAACCCTATTATAGGGCATAGAAAAAAAGGTGGTGCCATTTCTCCACCAGCCTCCACTTCTTTTTACTATGTGGGTTTGGCACATGACCGCACTGGGCCAAAAATGGAGGATGTGTGTTTTTTGACTGATTTAACGAGCACCCGTGCCACTTTCCTGGTGCTCCATTGTTTTATTCTCTACAAACTTTAACAGCTGAAAGAGCACCTTTCATGGCATTTTCATTAAAGGAGTTCTACCTGCAGAGGTGAAGCCCTGACCAATGGACAGATCAGAGCTTTACCATTCCGATCCCCCCCTGCATCCACCATGGTAAATGAATATTTTATTTACCTGAATGCGCATAAAATAAGCTGACAGCTCAGCTGGCACTGACATTTTAATGATGGAATTCCTCCACCCTCCGCCATCTCACTGAAGCCATCACGAAAAAATGACATTGCACTGTCTCTTCCTTAATACTACTCTTATGTACAGAGATTTTACTATGTATTTATCTCTGATGCTCACCATTATTTTCACAGAATTTGCCCATATCTCATGGGACCGTACTACCTCCTATACATTCCATAATGCTAACATTTCACTTTTTCAAAAAGAAAGGAAATTCATTGCAAACAATTTCGGTTAATGCATTAGTAAGGGTTGATTTCCACACTAACAAAAGTGTGAAAATACGACGTTAGGATTTTCAACCATACTACTCCATGCTCCACTCCCCCACCCTTCATACACCAGCAGGCATCAGGGTGTGTGTTGGCACTGGCAGGCTTAAATCTCACCCCATTCCATTTGTAAATAAGCTAAGCTGGTACAGTATAGAAGAATGAGGTGAGGGGTAGGCCCAATGACCTTGACACACACCCCAACACCTATTGGTGTGTGAAGGGTGGAGGGGGTGATGCATGAGGTAATAGGGTTGGAAACCCTACTATTGAATTTATAGACTTTTGTTGGTGTGGAATCAACCCAATCTGATGCATTAACTGAGTTTTTTGCAATGAATATATATATACACACACATATATATATATATGCAATAAGACACGATGGGGTGTGCATTAGACAGTTCCAATGCACGGCTAGGGGGGGGTAGTGAGGCACAAGGCCACAGTCCGAGTGCATCCAGTCCCCTAGACATGCATTAGAACTGTCTAATGCACATCCCAAGAGTGGCATATTGCACTTATAAAATGGGCCTGTGTATTCTAAATGGAGGTTCTAGTTTTAGCTGTGCATTAGACACATTTAATGCATGGCTAACAACCAATCAGATTGCTTGAAATCCTTTGCCCATTTTATAAATATATATATGTATATGTATATGTATATTCATTGCAAAAAACTCTGTTAATGCATCAGTTAGGGTTGACTCCATACCAATAAAAGTCTGGAAATTCGATGTTAATATGTATCCATATACCCAACCATAAGTGTAGAGGCATAGGACAGGAGGGCCCTGTGCTACCGGTTTTGCATAAAAGGATGCATATTTGGGAGCGTGGGCCCTCTGGAACTTGTGCTCCTCCCACCCATAATTGTAGACACATAATGCAGGAGGGCCCTGTGCTCCCAGTATTGCAAATTGGTTTCCATGGGTGGGACCACTGGCCCAATGGGCCCTGCACTCTCACCTACCTATAAGTATAGAGACATAGTGCAGAACGATCCTGTGCTTTTAGTTTTGCATAATCGTATTCATAGGTGGAAGCACTGGCCCTCTGGGCCCTGTACTCCCACTCACCTATGAGTGTAGAGGCATAGCATAGAAGGACCCAGTGCTCCCAATTTAGCATAAATGGTATGCATAGGTTGGAGTGTGGTGCTGCACTCCAACTACCCATAAGTACAGACACCTAGTGCAGGCCTAGAAGCATTTCAAGTAACCCTTGTACTGCAAATGTGGCAATATCTCTGTAACTATAGCAACTTTGGAAAAAATTAATTTGCAGTTGTATTCATGATCTGGCCATCTCCACATTGCATGAAACTAACATTAGTTTACTCAGGCGGGAATTTCACAAAAATTCCACAGACTTGCACAAAAGAACCACAGACTTTTGCAAAAGTGCTATTGTTGTACCTATGGAACTTTTGAGAAAGTACCACAGACTTTCACAAAAGAATCCTGGACTTTCATGAAAGTACCTTTGGTTTACATGCGGGACATTTGGAACTTTGGAGTGCTGTAACTATGGAACAAGTGTAAATGTTTTCACCAAACCAAAACCAGCAAAAGGCACATCTGCGGGGCAAAGGCTTGCCACTCTGCAAATTTCAGCCCAAAAGCCCTAACCATTGTTTTGCTATGAAGTGGCAAAGAAACTGTTTTTTTAGGGCTGTTTAACTCCGGAACTTTTGTGAAAGTCCCACTGGTTAACACTGGGGACTTGCACAAAAGTCCACAAATCTTTCAGGAAAGTTCTGCTGACTTTCACGAAAGTCCCCCATGTTAACCAATGTGACTTTCATGAAAGTTAAAAGTACTTTCGAGGGGAACATATATTGTTTTCCCATAGACTATAAAGGGACATTTTTAACTTTAATAACTTTTGAATGGATTCATATTTTTCACCAAATCTTCAAAAGGCACTTCCCTAGCCCAGTCCCCATATACCCTAAAATGTTTGGACCAGACAGACACATATTCAGGCTATAGAGATGAGCAAAGAATTCACTAAAAATGGTCAAAAAAGTGTTGTTTTGGACTTTTTTGGCACTCCGCCACTCCACAATTACACATCTGACCAGAACAAAACTTGCCAGATCCAGCAATCTATGGTAGCAGACAGTGCATGCAAAATTTCAGGATAATCTGTCAAATGGTTGCAAAGTTATTAAAGTGCAAAATTTGGGGCTCAACATAGAAGTGGCCATGCAACCCTAAGTATACTGGTGCTACTGCACCAGTATAATATCTACATACTGTGTGTCTTTATATATATATATATATATATATATATATATATATATATATATATATGTATGTATATATGTATGTAGATATTCATTGTAAAAAAATCTTGTTGATGCATCAGTTAGATTAAAGCTAAGCACTGAGGAAATGATGTTAGGGGTTGAGTTTCTGGCCCCACCACCACACCCCACTCCCCCATCTCCACACACCAACAGGAAAGCAGTGATCATTAGCCCAATCCTCACCCATTCCTTGTGTAAAGAGGTTGACATAGTGCAGCATAGGTGAATGGAGTGAGAGTTAGTCCTAGCAACCCCATGGCACACCCCGATGCCTGTTTGTGTGTGGAGGATGGGTGAGTGGGGTGGTAGGGTGGGGGATTAAGGATTCAACCCTAGCATCTCATTTCCCCACTTTTGACACTTTAACCCTAACTGATGCATTAACAATTTTTTTTGCAATGAATTTCGTTACTTTTTGAGAAAGTGTAATGTAACTGATAACTAGTATGTGTTGGTGGGAGCGCTGGCCCTCCAGGCCCCATGCTCCCTTCAAGCTGCCCATTTTTTTGCATAACAATATGCTTTTGTGGGAGAGTTGGCCCTCTGGGCCCTGCTGTCCCATTTACACATAACTACGGAGTCATATAGCAGCCCTGTAGGTCTTAAAAGGAACCTTTGTAACTCTAATTTGCCAATATCTCTGTAACCATAGCAGCTATGAAAAAAATCCCACTGCTGTTGTAATCCTGACTTTGAAACCTCCATGCAAGACATGTGAACTAAATCCATATCTTGTACCATTTCTGAGATACAGGCACCAAAAAGCACTGTGGGCACTGCAATGTTATCCTAAGGGAAAAATCTCAACTTCGTAATGGCATATCTATGGAACTGCTAAAATTTTTCACACCTAAACAGCATCAGTCACATCTCTGGGACACCCCCATTATACCCTGCAAATTTCAAGCCAAAAGACCAAACCATTTATTTACAGTGCACTGGAAAATGTTTAAAAGGTTTTTTTGGAAAGTGTAATGTACCTGGTAACTGGTATGTGTTGGTGGAAGCATGGACCCTCTGGGCTCTGAGCTCCCACTTATGCATAAGTATCATCTCCAATGTCCATACCAGCATGGTTTTAGGAAAGGTTACAACACCACCTCCTCGCTTTTGGAATTCACAAACTATATCCAGCAGGTCTTGAACAATGGTCTTCTCATTGGCGCCACCTATATTGACCTCTCCAAGGCATTTGATACAGTCAACCACCCTCTACTGCTTGAACAGCAAGATGATTTAGATCTGTCAACTAACATCCTAAGTTGGTTCAGCAGCTACCTCTTCGGCCGCATACAACAGGTGAAAATAGGTGACACACTGTTATCCAAGCTTCCTGTTCTCTCCGGTGTTCCACAAGGGTCAATCCTGGGGCTGTTGCTCTTCAGCATTTTCCTTAACAAGCTCCCCGACTGCTGCTCAGAACAAATTCTACTATATGTAGATGATGCAGTAATCTTCACAAAAATCTCTGACCACTCCAGGCTGAAGAGCCAATTACAGGAATGCTTCTTGGAGGTTGAGGATTGGTTTATTGGGATGAAGCTAGTGCTTAATTATAAAAAAAAATCTATGCTCTTCCACAGCTCACACAGCGAGCATAAAGTCAAACCCCTGATAGTCAAGAACCACTCTGGATTTGTCTTGGAACAGATGGAATCTTTTAAGTACCTTAGGGTCACTCTGGATTCTAGCCTATCCTTTACTAACCATATTGAACTTGGTGCCAAATTGGTGAATACTAGCTTAGGTCTCTTCTACAAATGTAAGCACTGCTTAACCGATCAAGTTCTTAAGTTAGCAATTCAAAGCTCTGTTGTCTCGATAATAGATTATGGACTTGTGATTAATGGAGCTGCTTTGGACTCTGCACTAAGGTGTATATCTAAAGCTTTGAATAAGGCCTGCCGACTTCTCATAGGGGCTGCACCATGGACACACACTTGTGATCTCTTTGTGCAGGCTGATTGGTTACACTTGCAGGGTCGAATTTCCTATCACACCTGTCTTGTTGTAAAGAAGGCTTCCCTTGGTCTGCTGCCCCCTGGAGTGCAGAATCTCCTCAGCCCATCCAGTAATATCCACCACACCAGAAGCTCAGATACCTCCACCCTACTAGTTCCCCATTGTTGCACATCTCAAGGACAGCAGTATTTTGCATTAAGAGGTCCAAAATGGTTTAATTCCTTGCCCAGTGAGGTTGCAAACTCTGCCACCCTTGGCCATTTTAAACAGAAGCTCTGTGACTATCTTGATGCCCTTGCCTCCTGTGACTGTTTCACCTAATAGGATGACCCCTCCCACCACTGAGCCACTTTCAATAACCCCCTTTCCCTTCCCTTCCCATTGCCTCATAACCCTCCCACCATACTCATGCTTTGTCTCTATTTCTCCTACTTTTTCCTCCTTCCTACCCCCTCCCCTCGCCACCCTGATAAAACCCTTTTCTCCCTACTACAATTTAGCAAAAAAGAAGCTAGCTTGACTCACCTCCTCTCCTTCTGCATATCCCAACTGCCCTCTGCTACACTAACATGTTTTCAATTTACCTCTGTAAACCCTCTGCTAATTTATACTATAACTTACCCCCTGCAAACCCTTCTAAGCTATCCTGGCTAAGCACTCTCCCCTTGCTGGTTTGTATTTCCCCTGGCATGTACCTTCAGTTGAGGCTTCCTGCCTCATCTTCTCGCAGCCCTCTTCTGTTGACAAGGCCTTCTGGCTGAACCCCCATGGCTATACCTATACTAATATCTACCTCTCCCTAACCTTGGACCCATTTGCTCATTCTGCCACACCTAACTGTAAACATATTAGATGTTTGTCTTATCAAGTTAATTTTGACTTCCCTTGCCTCCATGTTGAGTATAACAATCACTAACTATTGTTTACTTGTACTGTATAGTGCCTTATTGTATACTTGTACTGTATATTGCCTGTGCTTGTTTACTTGTACTGTATTTTGCCCATGTTTGTTCTCAGTGTGGAACCTATGTAAAAGAGCCACTGGCTCAAAGGTGTTAATCCAAAAGTTAAATAAATAAATAAATAAAAACATAATAACAGAACCATACAGTAGCCCAACAGGGCTTTGAAGGAACCCTTGTAACACTAATTTACCAATATCTCAGTAACCACAGCAGCTATGAAAAAAATTCCACTGCTGTTGTAATCATGACTTCAAAACCTCCATGCAAGATAAGTGAACTAAATCCATATCTCACAATGTTTCCGAGATACAGGCACCAAAAGTCACTGTGGGCACTGCATTGTTATCCTATGGGAAAAAAATCAACTTTGTGATGGTATACCTAAGGAACTGATTAACTTTTTTAGACCTAAATAGCATACTTCACATCTTTGGGACACCCCCTTAATACTCTGCAAATTTAAAGCCAAAAGATGAAACCATTTATTTACAGTGCACTAGCAAAGTTTTTTAAAATCCTAGTTCGTGAGGTGGCAAAATCCCCATTCGCGAGGTCAATCCCCATTCGTGAGCTATCAAAATCCCTGTTTGCAAGAAATTCTTGATCGTCAGATTTTGGCCATCTGGTCTGAAAGTCACGATCAAGGATTTTGTCAGCTCACAAAAGGGGATTGGCTTGCGAAAGGGGATTCTGACAGCTCATGCGAATGGGATTTTGTCAAGGAATTAAAAACAACCCCTTTGCAAAGTCAATCCCTTCGTGAGGTGTCAAAATGCCCATTCGTGAGCCAATCCTCATTCATGAGCAGGGCCAAAACTCTCAGCTGATCGCATTGTTAGTTGTCTCATCAGTGAAATATGTTGTTGAGGGTCTCGTATTCCCTCCAGCCCACACCCCAACTGGCATCAGGGTGTGCATTGGGTCATTGGCCCTAACTCTCACCCCATCACATGTGGAAAGAAGATAAGGAATAGGAGAATGGGGTGATAGTTAGGACCGATGACACCAATGTTCACCCCAATGCCAGTTGGGGGGGTGGACTGGAGGGGTGCAAGGGGGGTTTCAACCCTAACATCGAATTTCCTCACTTTTGTTGCTGTGGAACAACCCTAACTGATGCATTAAATGGATTTTTTGGCCTCTAATTTCCCTTCTTTTTGAGAATGGTAACGAGAAATAGTGAATGTAATGCGGCCTCTCCCGCCACGTGATGTCTTGTCACATAGTAACATGGTGCCCGCAAATGCAAATGGTAATGTACATGGTGATGCAAAGTGAAACAGAAAGAGAAACAGTACTGTAGACACAAACGGTAAAAATAATGCACATGCAAGCGCAAATGAAAACGCAAAGGGTAACGCACATGGTGATGTAGACGGGAACGGTGAGAGTGAAGTAAGATGCGGAACCATAGTAAGCAGTAGGAGAGTAACAGTAATGTAAGCACACAGGTGGTTTTCCCAAAAGCTGCATAGAGAAAGACGGTGAGTACAAAGAATGTATGCATAATAATGGGTCTTGGAGCAGAAAATGAGGAGTTGGAATACTAAATTACTTATATCTCAGGAACCGTACAACATAGAAAAAAAAATTAAAAGTCATATGATTTATGACTTTCCTGGCTAGTTTTGTGCTTAGCCCCTAGTAGGAGGCTAAGCATTTTTCTGATGAAAAGTCCGTATCTTGCACCGTTTCCGAGATACGGGCCCTGAAAGGCATGGCTATTGCCATAATGTTATCCTATGGGGAAAAAAGAGAAGTTTGGAGTGCCATAACTTTGCTGCCCTGTAATATTTTTTCACCAAACCACCAAACGGCACATCTGTGGGATGTTGGCTTTCTTCCTTCTAAATTTCAGTGTAAAAGACTAAACCCTTATTTTGCAGCATGGGGGCAAAGAATTCCTGTCATGCAGCGGACGCCACAATGTTAGTCTATGGGAAAAATTGTCAACTTTGGAGTACTATAACTTTGCATCTATGCAATATTTTGTCATCAAACCACCAAAAGGCACATCTGTGAGATGTTGTCTGCCTTCCCTCCAAATTTCAGCCCAAAAGACCAAACCATTCATTTGCAGCAGGGTGGCAAAGAACTGCTGTCATTTTCGCCATAGTCTGGAAAAGTAGTGTCGCAATTTGCAAAAGCTTTCTCAAAAATTTGTGACACTTTCGTGAGTGAGACACTACTTTGTGAAAGTACTCTTTCCAGAAACTTGAAAAACATATTTTTAGGGTGTTTAACCTCAAAGTAAAGACATGCACATCATCCTTACGGTCCGGCTAGGTAAACACAAAAAGATTTGTGTTGCTAGAGGGTCCCAAATTTAAATGCCAAGCATTTTTCTAATCACCAACTGAAAACAAAATGGTGGATTTGTGAAAGAAAAAGGGCCATCTGTGAAAGTAAAAACTGCATTTGTGAAAGTGTTGAACTTTTTTTAACTTTTCCTATTGACTTATAATGGGAACTTGTTTTTTGAATAACTTTTGAAATGTTCAATATTTTTTCATGAAATCTTCAAAAGACACATCAGGGACCCTGGCTGCATGTTCCCTGAAGTTTTCAGACCAGTCGCATAAACCATGTGACCTGTAGAGACGAGCAAACAATTCAAAAAAGTGTAAATGCCTATGCAGGTCACGCTTAATAACTCCGCAGCCGTATATCCAAACAGTACAAAAGTTGGCATATCCCAAGATGTATCATTCTTGATTGTATATTCCAAATTTTAGGCAAATCCATTGAACAGTTTAAAGTTATTAAGGTGCAACATTTTAGGTTTAACATGTAAATGGTTCCTCAACCCTAACTATGGTAGCACTACTGTGCTACTATAATATATATATATATATATATATATATATATATATACATGTATATATGTGTATGTATATATTATAGTGGTTCGGTACTACCAATATAGTTATGGTTGAGCAGGGAATTTAATGTTAAGCATCCAATTTTGCACTTTAATAACTTTCAACTGTTCAATGGATTTGCACAAAATTGTGCTTGTGCAGTCTCTCGGGGTAGATCTCTTAACGTTACAAGTTTTGTTCTGGTCAGATATATAGATTCTGAGATCTGGATAGTGCAAAAACCTTAAAATTCACCACTTCTTGCAGTTTTTTTCTCATTGCCCTGTGCACAGATGGTGTTGAATTTTGGTCTGAAATTTCTGTGGTAGAAAGAACTTAGGTCACAGAACTGCCCTGGATTTATTTAGTAACAACATATTTATCCATTAGAAAGTCATTGCATTTTTAAGGTCACATTGTTTTCAATGGGACTTTTATTTTCCAGGATAGATTCTTGGAACCAAAAATGGATTTTGCTCTGATGAACAAGGACTGTTTTTCTTGAGGGGCCAAGCCTTGTTCACCAAAAAAAAAATATTTGTTGTGATCAACCATCTTGTTGTTTTTATTTTAGGCAAAACAAACTGTCATAATTGTTCCCAGGGATGTCTTTTTCAGATATCAAAGCATGCATCTTGCTCATCAGGAGATAATGAGCTGTTCTGTGTGGTTTTTGGTATTTTGTGTGCTCCCAGAACTTTTATTTTCAGACATTTAATTCCTTTTTTGCCACTCACTAACTTCCTTTTTCATCAGTCCCTTTTCATCACGGTGAAAAAGGAAACTGGCTGGCGAAAAAGGATTTCCACTTTTCACGACCAGATGGCCATGCATGGCCATCTGGTTGTGAAAAGGAGAAATCCTTTTTTGCCAGCTGATTTTTTTTTTTGCCATGACAGAAGAAGATGGTGAAAAAGGAAATTGTATGGTGAAAAAGGATTAGCAGCATGGCCATCTAGTCGTCAAAAGGGTTTGGGAGCCATCTGGTCCCAAAAACCAGAGCCATCTGGTCAGGGGAAAAGGATTCTTTTTCACCAGATGGAATACTTTTCCATCACCACAGAAAAGAATTGGTGGAAAAGGATTTCTCCTGATGAGAAAGGAACTTTTGATGATTTTTTCTTTATCAGTTCTCATGTGAACCCCGTCTCCCCAGAATTATCCCTGGTGTCTAGTGGCATCCTCCACCCTGTATGCCTATATATATATATATATATATATATATATATTAATTTTTTTTATTTTATTATGTTTATAATGCATTTTTCCCCCTTGCCAAGCTCCCAGTTTACCAGGTATATCCTTGGTGTCTAGTGATACCCCCCACCCTCTGATACCCACTTTAATTTTTTAATATGGTGATCAGTGGCTTTCCCCCACTCTCCCATGTCATTTAGCCTGTTAAATAAAAAAATTGTCACTGTCTTTGCTTTTCGTTGATGTCTTTGCTTTTATTTTTAAAACCTGTAAAAGAAAAGGTCCATCACCAATCACTCCCACACACTCCAACCAAGTACCCACTATTCACCCATCTCCGCACCCCCCCCTTGACATCCCTATACACTGTCACTCACCTGAAGAGGTCCCAGGTTCGAGATCTGCTGTCCCAATTGAAGATGCATCTTGCTGTCGGAACAAATGACTGCAGTATGAGAAACTAAGGTAAATGTGCTTCAATGTATTTCAGTGAGGGTTTCGACTTTTATGTATAACTCAGCCATTTTTATAGATTTTGACCCCAAATTTTCAACATGGCCTTTAGTGGACCCTGCCTCATGAAAAATATTACTGTCATTATGCAACTCCTGTCAAAATGGTGATTTCACAGTCGGTTGGCAGAATCATCTTTCCAGTGGGATTTGTGTAATGACAGTTATATTGTTCATGAGGTGGGGTCATAAGAAGGCTATGTTGGAAATTTGGAGTCACAATTTCAAAAAAATTATTGTATTATGACCATTCATTGTAATTTTTCTATGCACGCTGATAAGTCTGGAAATTTTCAATGTTTGCACCCCATATTTTCAACATAGCCTTCTTGTTATCCCATCTTATGTGTGTCACAGCTGTCGTTTTCCAGATCCTGGCAAAAATGTGTTTTTGCATGGCACAGAATGGCTTTACAGTTGTGCATAATTATGTTACTAACATACTAAAATGCCGGCAGAATAAGCCTAATGGTCTTTCGCGTCTGCTCATGTCTGTCTGTGCAGGGTGGGAAATGGGGTGTTGGGTTGGAAACCCTAATGCCACATATCACTGCTTTTGTCAGGGATTTGAAAATGTTCTGTACTGGGCACATATGGTGAGGGCATAAGAAGGATATGTTGAAAATCTGGGGTCAAAATGATTAAAAATCATACAGTTATGAGTATTTGTTGCAATTTTGCTATGCATGCTCATAACTTTGGGAATTTAAAATATTTTAAGCCCAAATATTCAACATAGCCTTCTTATTACACCACCTCATGTATGTGACAGCTGTCATTTTTCAAATCTTGGCCAAAATGTGTTTTTGCACCTGTGGTGCAGAATGGCATTGCGCTTGCATGGAGTTATGTTCTGGCAGGGATTAAAACATTTTCTGCACCAGGTACATGAGGTTGGGTAATACCATGGTTATTGTGATGAAAATTTGGTCAGTGTTGTCCTATAACTGGAAGTGGAGTGGCAGGAGGGCCCTGTGCTTCTATGGCTAGATACATAAACACATCTATGGAGGGATAGGGGCCCTGCACTCCCTCAGACAAATAAGGATACCATTATACTATCTCAAAAAGTAACGAAATAAATTGTAAAAAACTTCATTAATACATCAGTTAGGGTTAAACTGACAAAGGCAAGGAAATGCGGTGTTAGGGTTTCTAAGCCTAACACCCTATTCCCCATCCTGCTTAGACCGATAGTTGGGGGGTCTTTCTTTGGGCCATCAACCCTAATGTTCACCCCATTCTACTATGCTGTATTCGTGTCACCTTATTTTCTAATGGAATGGGATGAGCGTAAGGGTTGACTGCCCCAAGACTGACCCCCGCCTGTCTGTCTGTGCAGGGTGAGGAATGGGGTGTTTGGGTAGGAAACTCTAATGCCACATATCACTGCTTTTGTCAGCTTAACCCTAATTGATGCATCAACAACGTTTTGATATATATATATATATATATATACATATATATATATTATATACAAACTCACCACAACTCACCACAACTTAAAAGAGTTTATTTTACAACTATTTTACAACAATCTTCACCAATGCCTGTAACATATTTGTCCCCTTCAAATTCTCGAAAGTCAAAGGGACTGTCAACCCATGGCTCTCGGGCTCCCTAATTGAGCTAATGAATTCCCAAGGCAACCTTTGGCACAAGGCTAGGGCAACTGGTAAACAATCTGACTCTACTGCTTACAAAGTAGCTAGAAATAAGTGCACCAAGTTGAATAGGAAAGCAAAAGCCACATACTATAAAGAACTATTGGATAGAAACTGGGGAAGCAGAACACATTTCTGGAAGTTCATGAAAACACTTACTGGTAGGGACTCCAAAGTACCACCAGACCTGATTATCACTGCGTCCAGCACTTTACAAGAACTAAAGGAATTGGCAAGCACCTTCAATGTTGCCTTTACAGATTTAAGCACGGTACTACCCCAGAGTACCTAACAACCCAGTCTACTAGTAAGCCCAATAAGGTGAACTCCCCCCTCCCCAAAACACCAGTTTACCCTATTTTACTTCAAGCATATCTCTAGAGCAGAAACCATAAAATACATTAAGAGGGTCCTAGGATAAACAAGAATCAGAACTGACATGATTGACATAAAGCTAGTGGCTCTCACTCTAGATGAACTAGCCTTAAACCTTACAAAAATATTTAATGCATCTCTAGGAACGGGAGTTTTCCCAGACAAGTAGAAGATAGTTCTTGTCACCCCCATATTCAAAAGCAGAGACAGAACCAGCCTGGCAAACTACAGGCCTATATCCATATTGCCCCCTCTCTCAAAAGTAGTGCTGTGCGGAATTTTAGAATTCTGGTGGAACAAAATTCCATAGAAATTCTGCCAAATTGCACCAGAAATGGAATGGTGAAATTCTGTGACAAAAAATAGTTGCGGAATGATTTTCCACAGA
Source organism: Neoceratodus forsteri (assembly GCA_016271365.2). NCBI lineage: Eukaryota > Metazoa > Chordata > Ceratodontiformes > Ceratodontidae > Neoceratodus > Neoceratodus forsteri. The sequence goes on along the minus strand of CM028129.1, from coordinate 466,868,716 downwards.
AAAAATGCTGTTCTGTGGAATATTATTCTGTGGATCTCAATATATTCTGCGGAAATTGTTGCAGAATAATTTTCCATGGAAAAAATGCTGTTCATCTCAATATTTTCTGTGGAAATTGTTGTCGAATAATTTTCTGTGGAAAAATGCTGTTCTGCAGAATATTATTCCATGGATCACAGTAGGTGGAATTCCGCAGAAGAACTAGTGAAATTCTGGCAGAAATTCCACCTTCGAAACAGTGATTCCATGCTAATTCCATTGGTGGAATTCGCATTCTGCACAGCACTACTCAGAAGTTCTTGAGTGGATTGCATCTGATCAATTAACTGATTTCTTGAATAAAAGCAACCTCCTGTGTGCACAACATGGGTTTCAAAAAAAACATAGCATCATGACTGCGCTAGACACCTGTGCAATGCTCTAGACAATGGCATGGCACTGGGGTCCATTTTCATAGACCTTACTAAAGCATTCAGTACAGTGAACCACCAGATCCTACCCCCTAACCTACTATCCATTGGCCTGTCCCAAGAAACGGTATCCTGCTTCAGCAGCTACTTGTCCCATAGGTCACTGTGTGTGAGAATAAGTTTAACAGTCTCTGTCCCTAGACTGGTGACCCTTGGGGTCCTCCAAGGGTCCATACTCAGTCCACTGCTTTTCAGTTTATTCATAAACTCACTACCCTCTGCATGCCAGCTAACATGCTGTTGTATGCTGATGATGCTGTAATCTCCATCCCAGGAAAACAACTGACCGAAATAACAGCGGCTCTACAGGACAGCTTCCAAAAACTATAGACATGGTTCTCACAAAACAGATTCCTCCTTATCTATAAATAGATGAAAGATATGCTATATTCAGTGCCCCATAGCAAGAAAAAAAAAATGGTCCATTGATCGTCCATAGCCAAAAAGGGGACATGCTTGAGCTAGTGTACCATCTTGCATCTAGAAAAGTAACCCGGATGGTGAGGGAAGCAAAGTCCAGTAAAGAGCAGTGGCTGGCACAGGGGATACATGGAAGGGAAAAGGGGTTCTTCCAGTACATTGGGGAGTGGAGAAAAACTAAGGGCCATCTCAGCAGATTGAAATCAGAAGGAGGGTGAGTGGAAGAGGTGAGGGACCAGGCAGAGGTATTTAATGAGTACTTTGCCTCTGTGTTCACTAGGAAGGGGGATGGGATATCTATAAAGCAAGGCACAATGGGGATAGAAGCGGCAGTGAGTGGGATCAGGGAAGCAACAGAAATGGAGCAAGAGGGAGGGAGAGGTACCCCAGGGGTGTCACATCAGGATAAGGATAAAAAGGCCAGTAAGGTGGAGGGGATGGATGATGCTATCTCCGCCAAAAGGGTGTGGTTAGCCCTCAAGGCCCTAAAGAAAGACAAATCTCCTGGGCCGGATGGCATTCATCCGAGAGTACTATGGGAATTGGTGGACATACTGGCTGCACCCCTGGCGGAGCTCTTCAACAGGTTGCTTGAGACAGGGAGGGCACCTAGGGATTGGTGAGAGGCAGATGTGGTGCCAATCCATAAAGGGGGCCGAGGGAAGTACCAGGTAACTCATAGACCCCCAGTTTGACCTCGGTGGTGGGAAAATTAATGGAGAGTATACTAAAGGAACAATTGGGGTGTACTTGGACGAGGTGGGAGGTCTGGATAGTTGGCAACATGGGTTTGTGCCAGGTAGATCATGTCAAACCAATCTTGTGGAGTTCTACGAATGGGTAACATCAGAACTGGACAGGAGAAAGCCTGTGGATGTATTATTCTTGGACTTCAGCAAGGCGTTTGACTCTGTCCCCCACAATGGTCTGGTGGAGAAACTGATGGGGTTGGAAGTAGGCCCTTTGATGGTCAGATGGATTGAAAACTGGCTAGCTGGATGCACCCAGAGAGTAGTGGTCGGTGGGGAGCTCTCGAACCCTAGAGAGGTTGGTAGTGGGGTACCGCAGGGCTCGGTCCTGGGTCCGATCCTGTTTAATGCATACATATCGGACATCAGGGAGGGAATAGGGTGTGAAATGAGTCTCTTCACTGATGACTGCAAGATGGGAGCAGTAGTTGAGGGAGAAGAGGGGAGGTTGGCCCTGCAAGGGGACCTGGACACTCTGGAAAGCTGGGCTCACACATGGAAATTAAATTTCAATATCACCAAGTGCAAGGTGTTACATCTTGGCGGGGAAACCCTAAACACAGGTACACCCTGGGAGGGGAGGTGCTGGAGGCCTCAATAGGGGAAAAAGACCTAGGGGTCATGGTGGATGCATGTATGAATAACTCTGAGCAGTGCAGGAGGCTAGCAAGGCAAACAGGATGTTGGGATGCATCGTAAGGGGGATCACCTCTAGGAGCAGAGAAGTGATTCTGCCACTGTACAGTGGACTGGTTAGACCACACCTTGAGTACTGTGTACAGTACTGGAGACCACAATTGAAGAGGGACATACAGCTCCTAGAGAGGGTACAGAGGAGGGCAACTAAGATGATACGAGGACTAGGGGATTTGACGTATGAGGACAGACTTGAGGAGATCTGCCTGTTTTCATTGGAGGAGAGGAAAGACAGGGGGGACATGATTGAGGTCTTCAAGTACCTCAAGGGAATAAATAGGGTAAACATGGAGGGGATCTTTAGACTAAAGCAGGGAGGCATCACCAGAGGGCATGGTTTGAAGTTGGAAGGTGGAAGGGTGGGGGGGGGAAGAGGAGGGGGTTTTTCACTGAGAGGGTGGTGGACCCTTGGAATGCACTGCCTGGTGAGCTGGTTCAGAGATCCACAGTGGAGAGCTTCAGGAGAGGGTAGGACAGACACAGAAAGTGGATGTATCAGATGATGGCCTGGCCCAGGAGGGTGGGGATGGATGATAGGTGTTTCTGGAACACAAGGGAGGGGAGGGCCTCGGCACCCAACTAGGGATCTGAGGTTCGAGCAGACTCGATAGACCGTAAGGCCTAATCTGCTGGCAATTAGTATGTTAGTAAGTCAACTATTTAGAATATCTAGGCATGCACCTTGATGACACCCTGTCTTTCTCCTCACACATTGAACATGTAATTAAAACTGCTAATGTCAAGCTTGGACTTCTGTATCACCACAGGCAGGCAATGTCTCCAGATGCCCTGAGTCTAGTAACTAGGAGCTCGGTACTATCTACTATTGACTACAGGCTGGTAATCTACAGTGCTGGTATGGCATGGCCCTGAAAAGGATTAAAATTCTCCTAAATAATGCTTGCAAACTGGTCTTAGGGGCAAATGATCTAACTCATACCTGTTGTCTATATTCTGAGACAGGTGACTCCCACTGCAACTAAGGGTAAAATACCAGGTCTGCTTTCTTGGTAAAAAGGCCCTGCTTGGACCCCCCCCCATTCCATGGCAGGCATCTTCCAACATGCCAAAAACTCTAAAACTTTGAAAAGTGTAGCTAAGAGTGCTCTCCATGTCCCATTTAAGTACACCTCTTTTGCCCAGTGAGCCCTATCGTATTGAGAACCTCAGTTGCTAAATGACCGCCCAGGCTCTCTTATACAATATGAAAAGATTGGATCCTTCAAAAGAGAGCTCTGCCTTCTCCTTGCTCAAGAAAATCACTGTGACTGTCCCACTTAGACACACATCGGCCCATGCCCAACCAATTGCTGACTCTCTCCCTAAGATGTCCAATCCTAGTATCCCCTACTCCCCCACCCCTTTTGTCGCTCTCTTCAATCCTGACAAAGCCTTGTCAGGTGACCACTACCTCATTATCCTGCGCTTTAGTAACTCAGATGTTTCCATAACATAATAACTGTGTATTTGCACCTTACAACTACTCTGTTCTGCACATAGTGTTGCTATTGTAACCATCATGCACTTCAGAAGCTGTCAATGAAATGTATCCTTGAGTATTTACTGTACTGTCTTGTGAACTCGCCTGTACCCTATGTCTAGTACTGCATCATAACTGACTTGGAACCTTTGGAAAAGAGCTCTATGGCTCATAGGTATTAATCAAACTTGAAATAAATAAATAAATAAAGAAAGAAAACGTTTACTTACATAACAGTGTAAACAGTGATTAGGTCTTTCCTTCAGTTATGAAAGTGGAGGGAATTAAAAAAGTAGCAGCAACAAGTAAGTGTATGAAGTGATTTCAAAATTATATCTTTATAATATATATAGAATAATGCATGGGGCAATGTGTTTAATGAGATTTTGGACATACTCGAGGTGTTGGATGCTAAATAAATCCTGAGCAGTTTATCTGAGCATCTAACACTGGGGGTGTGTGTAAAATCTCAAGTTAAACACACTACCTCATGTTTCATTTTATGTAATTGCTGGGGAGTGTTTTTATACCACAGCAATTATATAAAATAAATACATATCTCTGTGCAGCAAAGTCTGGTCAGGTTTCAGCATGGTCAGCACGTTCCAAAGTGTATGGCAAAATGAATGGTTTCCTATTTTTTTATACTTTTTGTAATACTTCAGCGTAATAACAGAAAGAGCCCACTAAATGTTTGAGCCCAGGTAATGTTTTTAAAATGAACTTACCGCTAAGTGTGACTGTGCGACTGGCGGTCAGGTGTCTGGCAGTGAGGAATGTTACAGAAGTAAGGAAAGAGTGGTAGCTAGAGCATGTGTTATCCTAGGGAACCAGGTGCATGTTCTCCATTATAACTCACAGGTTATAACAGTGAATTATAACTGGATTTCCCTTAGAGAAAAACTGCTCACCAGTTATTATATATTAAGTACAAAATATTAAGGTTGATGAAAATATGACATAAAATGTATTTCATGAGCAGGAAATGTCTGAATCAGATGACCATGGGTATTCAACCATTTAAGGTCTTGTTTTTACTTGTTGACAATGGTTGATCATGGTCTTTGTCAATGGTATGTTCTGGCCATAGATGATCATAGTTGCCTGTGATGCCATTTCATAACCATGGTCAATCATAATCAAGCATGGTCAAAAGCATGGTTGAATATATTTTTGACCAAAGTCAACCTGTGGTTGAACCATGGTCGACCATGGTTCAACCGTGCTATCTTTTCCAGGGTGACTTGGATTCAGTGGCCATAACAGAGTTGTTTTGCACTGAGCACCATGACTGGGACATGGCATACTGAGCTATTCTCTGTTCAGGTGAGACAGGGCAGAGAGGAGGGATGTGTGTTATATGTGAGGGAAAGAATCAAGGCCATAGAGTTACAGGGGCACTCAGAGGAAAAGAAAGGTCTGGAGGTGCTGTGGGTCATCCTGTAGACAGGCTCTGGGGCTGCTATTCATGCTGAGATAGTGTACAAACCTCACTCCAGCACAGGGAGACAAGTCGGATAAGGCACTTGGAGAAGCCATCACAAGAATGGCAAGTAAAGGGGAGATGCTGCTAGTGGGTGACTTCAGTCTGCCAAACATAGAGAGGAGCCTTCCAACAGCAGCTTAGACAAAAAGCAGGGCCATTTATGACTTCCTACAAGGTGCTTTTCACAGGCAACTAGCAGAAGAACCCACTAGGAATGGGGCTGTTCTGGACCTGGTGCATACAAACAGGGACTGCATTGCAGACATCACAGTGGTAGTCCCCTGGGTACCAGTGATCACCATACATAAAGACAGGAACAGAGGCAAACCACACATGGATCTTGGACTTTAGATGGGAAGATTTGAAAAAAATGGGAGACTGCCTCAGAAATGTCCTCTTAGGGGGTTTTGCCAGGGACAGGTAGAAACACAGTGAGGAAATATAAGACAGATCATAATTAAAGCAACCAACCTCTGCATGAAATTAAGTGAGTAAAAGCAGAAGTAAAAAAGGACATTGTGGTTCTCCATGGAAGTGGCCAAGGTGGTGAAGGAAAAAAGGATGGCATTCAGAAGGTATGAGGAAACTTGGAGGAGGACAGAGAGGTAGATCAAATAAAACAGAGGGAAGCATTAAAAGTGGTGAGAGGATTAAAGGTGCAGACAGAGGAAAGGATAGCCAGTGGGGTCACTTAAGATAAGACTTTCTTCAGATACATAAGTAAGAAGAGAATAGCAAGAGGACTGACAGTGATGATTAGAAGGATGGAAGGGGTTGTTTATCTGGCTGGTTCCAAGATGTCTGCCCTAGTCTGATGAGCAGGACACAAATCTAAAAACTTAGCAAAATCTGTAGTTGCATATTGCACCTTACTTTACCTTTTTTTATTTTCCTCAGCAGTATAACCCTTTCTGCCAGCACTGTCCTCAGTTTCAGCATCTTTCTTTCCCTGAATGCTGTGAAATTATTGTGTTGGCTTAGCGTTAGGAGTTCACTGCTATGGCCCTCCTGCCTTCTCTTGTGAAAGTTTGAAAAGCACCTACAGAACGGGCAGTTCCTGTGATTATTATCTGGGAACAATCAGGTACAGCAGGTTAATTCCCTGAGAAACAACTTTGGTGACACCATCAAGTCTGAAAGAAGTGGATAATTTCTTGCCTGCTTAGTGCCACTGCCTTCTTTCCCTAGAAGTGTTCCTTTATTTAGAAATGTGCACACTTTTGTGAAGCAATCAGGGAATTATCTCTTCCCACTGCAGTTCTCCTTTGAAGGCTAGGTCCTGCCATTTTGTTGTTTTGTCTCTCTGGACAGTTTCAACAGAGGTCCCCTGTTCAAGAAACAGAAAATGAGCCTAGTTTCTCTGCTGTCCTGGCCCACCCATTTGTTTTCTCCGTAAGCAGCCCCCTCACAAATATGCACACATTTGTGAAGTACTGAGGTTGGCTGCATATAGCTGGGGCTCACTAAAGTAAACCCAACACCCAACTCTTAACCCAGACTGCTCTTTCCATGTTCGCCATCACTGAGACTCTCTGGGAACACACCCTTAAAAACTGAAAGTTTCCTCTCAGTGATCATTCAAGGAGCACTGTCAACACCCGCTCCTCGAACATGCTAGAGGCATGATTCTTATGCTTTGAGCAGTCAAACAGCAATGCGGCCATCATGGGTATTCAGGGAACATCCCTGACTTGATAATAATTTTACCTGACTCCATCCAACAGCACCTCAAAGTCACTATATTCTGAGGACAACATCTGTGCCAAAAGACTTTTGCTTAGATAGCCTTAACTGTGATTAGAGACGGGTTTAGAGAATACCCAAGATCACAGCACAGCAACTTTTCTGAGGGCCATAACTGCTACATCTCCTCTTTTCCCTCCTACTTTATTAATGAGGAGGATCTCTCTGAACCAACTGGCCTTGGACAAATAACAAAAGTAAAAGAAAGGAAAATGCTTGACATAGTTCTCAAAGGAACTGATAATCTGTGTTACCTCTACATACAGGACCAGTTGACCTTAAGATTACTGCTTAAAGTCCACCTATGTAGTCAGGCAGAATTGTCTCCTGCCTATCCACCATCATTACCTCATTCAGAACGTGCACTCAGTGTCATCTGAAACAAAATAACCTATCCAAATTTGACATTACTTCTCTTAATCTAACCTGCTATGCAGCATTGTTACTATGCATTAATCCTGACCTTCGTTACAAATGAGAGATCTCATCTCCTACCACATGCATGATGGACATCAAGCCACCTAATACTACTAGCATAGCAGGATAGACCTTAATCAGTAGCACCCTTGAAAATGGCTCACTCCTCGTGGCACTCTGCAGCACTCTGCTAAGGCTCCCACTGAACTGGCACATATCTCAACTAAATGTTACCACCACCCAGTCAAACTATGACCTCACCAATCTTGGAAGCCAATTATCAGTTGCCAAACAATGCATACAGCAAAATGAAGAACTCTGCACCTCACACCAAGCCTACTTAGAAGAACATGACTACCATATCCAATACCTACTTATGAAAATTTGCAACATGGACATAGAGCACAATGAAACAACATAAGTTTGATGGGTTTCCCCCGTGGTGGTGGAAGGGCAGGACATTACATCCTTCTTGCAAGGAGTAACCCCACTGCTACTGAATGCTACTAATTGCCTGACACTACAAATCAAGTGTACCTACTGCTCTCTTGCCCCTAAACTTCAACAAGAAGAAAGGCTGAGGCCCATCTAATACAAATTCTCAAGATATTGGGTGAAAGAAATGTGTTTCCTGGCCACAGAGAGGAGTTAATTGTGCTGGGAGGGCCATACCATCCAAATGTTTCAAGGCTTCTCAGCAGAACTATTAAAAAATGCAAGGCATATGCATCACCATGCCACAAACTGGCCCAACTGGGGTGCAGTACTCCCTCTGCTAGGCTGCTTTGCTAAGGATACAGCTCAATGGGGTTTCCTATATGTTCCAAACACCCACTGAAGCCGAGTTATTTATACAAAGCCACTGGCCTGGAAAAATGTTAACCTCTCAGCACTCCACTAAATCTATGTGTGTTTCTACTCAACCAATGGACATATCAGAGCCTGAAGTCTCACAGTATGACTCCTAGCAAGGCTCCCTGATGTTGAGATGGGATCAATGGACTCAGGCCACAAAGACCCGGGGTCACAAGGAAAAAAAACACACATATATATACTACTCCCGCAGAGGCTTCTGTCCAAAAGCTGCAAATGAAGCCCTTCATATTCAGTCTCAACTAATGGCTCCCTTGCGTACCCACCAGTCAAAACGCAAAATCACTTTGCAGCTCTTTAATCTACATTTCCAGATGATCCTCTGTTACCTGCCAGCCTGTACCAGATTGGCCAGCATCCTGCCAACACTATGGAATAAAAAACCTCTGTAAATAAGATTGGAGTTTTTTTTCTTGGTCTCTGAATGAGTGGTGAGCACACGGTCTCCTGTTGTTGTGAATATTACCTAAACTAACCTGGAGCACCACTATCCTTGAGCTCTCTTCCTAATGCCGACGGGGAGTGGGATCCCCCATTGGCAAATTTGTGCAGCCACAGTAAGCTGGCTGGGGGATTGGGCACCCCCAAAGTCAGCCATTGGGCAGCCGCCCGCCATGCTGCTAATGTGGCGAGCACGCAGAAAGTGTCTGCTGCGTCTGACGAGCTTTGCTCAGATTGCAGCGGACCTTTCCTTAGATGTGCTCACCACATTAGCATGCATGGTGTGATGCCGCTGATTGGGAAATGAGGGACGCACCTACTGATGCTTGCCCTGCATTCACCCAATAGCGGCCGGGCCTCCAAAGTTGCACTACCGCAAGTTGTTGACTTGCACGCAAGCACGGCAAGCCAACATAAAAAGCAATGATATGTTGTTGTGCTGGACAGGATTATTGCAAGTGGGGGTTGTGGATAGAAGAGGCATGAGTGAAGGGGAGTTGTGGACTGTGGTTATGAGAGAGGTTAGAGTTACTAGGATTTGCTATGTTTGTGGGTGACAGAGTAAAAAATACAGTTTCTGGTCAGATCCACCACAGCTGCATAATGACGTCAGTGAAGTTGTGTGGGAACTATTAAGGAGGTATGGAGAAACAGCACAATGATTTGTAAGTAGTAAGATTTGTTTTAGTTTCTGTTCTAAGGAAGGCATACACATTATTAGGAACATTTATGGAGGTGTACATTTTAATGGAAGGAATGGGAAGCAATATAGGTTTATAAAAGATTTATAAAAGAACCCAAGAACCCAAGAGCAAATGCCACTGATGTATGCATTGTCCTGGATAATATTGGCTGGACAGCCAAATTTTAAAGAAAATACAATTGCACATACCCCAATAATGCAAAGCATCATGGTAAATATATGCAAATCCCCATGATGGCACAGAAGATGGCAGTACATGAAAAAGTAATGGCTGAATAGAATTGGATGCAATTAAGGCCAAAAATCTGGATCCTCTTGCGTTATTTTTCCTTAAGTTATCCCAAGTAAGTGTGGCTGTAGACTCTCCTATAATAAGGACCTCCTTAAAGGTCTACTTACAGATATGTTGTTTTTGCAGTACTCTCCCCATCTGGACCTGGCCCAGTCTATCTGGAACTCTCCATCATTTACTATTAACAAGAATCAAATCTCCCATCTTTGGTTGCCTCAATTTGAAGAGGGGAAGCTCTCGACCTTTACTGATGGTGAGGGGCATTGGTTATCAGTGGAGGAGATGGTTAGGAAATTTCTCATCCCGACTTGTTCTTACTTCAAAGTCTTGCAATTGAGACATTTACTGGTAATCACCCTGGGGAGTACTCCTCCCTCTCAGAGCATCTCCTCTCTGATACCCGAGGTAACCTCACTTTCTGGGTCTCCTGGTGTAATCTCTAAACTATATCAGGTTTTGTTTCACAAAAAATATGGGGACCCATTTGGGCCATCAAGTTTTTGAAGTAACTTTCTCCCCCATCTGCAGCTGGATTGGTATTCTCTCTGGAAGTCATGTCATAAATTTATCTCTCAGGATAGACTGCATCTCATACAATATCATGTATTGCACAACTTATATTACTCCCTGGTTAAGCTTCATAAGTGGGGCTACTTAGACTCTGATAAGTGCAATAAATGTTTGCAAGATGAGGGCACACTTTTTCTTATGCTTTGGTCTTGTCCAAGTATCTCCACCTTTTGGGTTTCAATCCAAACTTCCTTAGACCCCTTGTTGGGCCTTCAAGAATACTTTATCCCTGATGTATGTGTGTTGCGGGACCTGTCTTCTATTAGAGTCAAGGTGCGTAAATTTCACATATCCATGGTTGCCTTGTCGGCTAAGAAAATAATTCTCCATCATTGGAAAGACAGGTCCTCCCCTTCTTTCCAGGAATGGGTAATAGAAGTATTATGCAATTTGCACACAGAAAAAGCAATAGCCAACCTACATAACAGATTGGCAGTTTATGCTAGAATTTGGGATCCCCTTCACTCACTAATCTCACTGGCTCTAAATTAAACCTATACTAGGCTTGATGCTTCTATACGGTTTTTTGATTAGAGGCTCGACATTTATGGGCACTGAGATGGGTTACTGCGGTAAGGGGAGGTGGGGGGGCAGCATCCTTTTACTATGTATCAATGAGTCTCTACCAGTTTTTTTTTTGTATGCTTCCTTTTATGATGGAAAATGTACGAATAAACTTTAAATTACAAAAAAAGAAAAAAGAAAAAGTAATGGCTGGCATAAGTTCAGCCTTGGTATTATTTACAAAGGTTTGTTTTTTTTTGTTTTGTTTTGTTTTTAGAGAAACAGGGCTTTCATCCATGAGGTGATGTATGTTATATTTAAGCAATGTGTTGATGTCAGGAAGTCAGATGTAATGATGATGGACTGTTAGCAGAGAAAATGTGATAGTAACTTTCAGAGGGGGTCGCTTTTGATAAGGGCAAGGTAGTTATGCTTCTGATAATGGGAATATCAGGAAAGTATGCGGTCTATGCAAAAGTGGAGTACAAATATGCACAGTTTTATAAGTATGTGCTCAGAGTGCAGGCAAATGTGATATGCAGGTTTGTTTTAGAAATAGGTAAAAATAGCGATACATGCAATTGATAGAAAGATAGATAATTACATAGACATGCAGGCCCTATCCACACTACACTCGAAAAAGCTGTAATGGATTCAAACCGTTATAGACTGTAAACATTACAGTGGGTCCACACTGCCAGTGAACAGAGTGGATAATGGTTTGAAAACATTACAGCCTGTACACACTGAGTGTGATAGTGTATGTGGTCTCAACCCTGTAGCAGCAGTGCACATCCCATGGTGTACTCGGTGATGACAGCTGCATTTTGAGATGCCCTCCTACATGTCCTATGGAGTACTGTATATACGGCACAGTCATATTATGAAAATAACCATATTTCACTGTTATGAGACACACTTTTGTTGTAGAGGTGACAGAGAGAGGTTCGAGGGAGGGAGGGAGAGATCCATATATTGGAATTGGGGGCTACATCAGTTAGAGGGAGGGAAGGGAAGGGAGAGAGGGGGTGAGACATGACATCAGTTCTGCCAGTATTAGGACACCTGGGCACAACAGACATTCATGTACTGCTGCTGTAAGGCTGAAGGAAGACCCTCTACTACTGCCTTCAGTGTTCCCCACTGCTCCACTGTACACAGTGCCACATGTCTATTGTCCACCACAGTAGTGCTCCACGATGCACTCAGGAGCTCCACTAAAGTATGTGTTCACTACTGGTATTGCTCTGCAGGTAGTATTCCTGCCACATCACACTTGGGCAGCCAGGGTACTCCCAACACTCGGCACAGTGAGAAGAGTAATCAAGGACAGTACACGGATACCATCAGGAGGTGGACCTCAGGGAGGCAAGTGTGGACAGAGAAGTAGGTTAGGTGGGGACATGGGGGTACACCCGGCAGTGCACATACAGCTGTCAGGTTACTGAGGTTATGGAGGCATCCCATTATTGCTGCCTACACCCGTGCTCCACACTGCTGTCTGCATATGTCCGGGTAGCCTCCAGCCTCCCTGCATGCAGTGAAACAGTGCTGCAATGCATGCAAGGTATAGTGGGAGACTGGAGGCTACATGGTGGAGCATTTTGACACAATTGCAATTACAAACTGATAAAGGTGTAAAGCTGTAAACAAGAGTGAAATAACCATGCTGGTATGCGCACCACATAAAGTGGTTCTTAGAAGGATACAGATTGGGGATGGCTCAATTAAGGGAATAGTCCACCCAGAATTTGCAAAAACATATGTTATGCAGAGTGTTTTGATTTGCATGTAAAGTCCTAGTGTGTCCTTCCTTCTGTCTGCTATTAGGAGTTTTTCCTAAATTAGGCTGCTAGCTTTAGGGTAGTTTTATGACCCCTGGGGATCTCCATCACAAATGCACAATGCACCCTGTCTCATGTGACAGTGATGTAGCCAGGCCCATAGATTTAGCATCTGCAGTGCTTTTTAAAATCAGTTCACAACAGCAGAGTTTTATAATGGTCCTTATCAAGTGAGCTCAAATGGCAGCAGTTACAATTTAGCAGATGCCTGAGAGCTACCTGACTGGGGTTTCTGTAAGAAAACAGCTACTAAAATAGCTCTAATATCACTATTTGTGTTTTCTAGGTGCGTCTTGTCTAACTAGCAGTTATATGTGTTTTCATTTTAAAATTTAATTTCATCAAACTACTCACAACAATAAAAAGAACAGAAATTGCCCCAGATCATCACTGCTATAATTAGTAAAGACTGTAGCAGTTTTCTTACAGAAAACTCACTCAGTTAGCTCTAAAGTATTTGCTAAACTGTAAATGTAGGTACCAGCATTCTTTTTTTTTTTTTTACCAGGAGAGACACACTAAAGCTTGTTTACAGGTGGAACCTGGGAGCACAGGGAAATTAAGTGATTTGCTCAGGGACACACAGTACACATGTGGAGGCTGTGGGATTCAACCCAGGACAACAGGTTTGTAGCTCAGAGCCCTAGACCACCGCACTATTCTGCCTCCTCTATTCTAATAGGTAGAACTGGCAGTTATTGCTGATTTTGCTCTGTGCCATGTTTTTTTTTTGTTACAAATGTGAAGTATCTGTTTAATAAAGTATAAAATATGTATGTGTGAGTTATTTAGTTTGGCAAATATTTGTTTTATTATTTGAAAAAGTGGGATACACTAAATGTGTAGTGCAATGAACCATTGTAAAATGGGATCAAATGTGTAGCTGAAATAGTCACTGTCATGCTGCTGTTTTCATGCTATACCACACAGAGGAGAAACAGTGACTTTAAAGTATTTTGCAGTTTCTAGGCTGCAGTTTCATACCATACACTTCATTTGTAAAAAAAAATGAAAATCATGTCACAGAGCAAAATCAGCACTAAATGCTAGTTCTACCTAATAGAATGCTGGGACCTGCATTTATAGTTTAGCAAATACTTAAAATCTAACTGAGTGGGTTTTCTGTAAGAAAACAGCTAGAATCTTAACTAATTATAGTGCTAATGATCTGGGCAATTTATGTACTTTTATGGTTGTATATAGTTTGATGAAATTTAAAGTTTTAAAATTAAAACACTCCTACAAGCTAGACCTGACACACATAGAAAACAACAATAGTGAATTAGAGCTTAATTTAGTAGCAGCTTTCTTATAGAAACCCCTGTTAGCTAGCTCTCAGGTATCTGCTAATAGGCTACTTTAGGAAAAAATCCTAATAACAGACAGAGGGAAGAACACACTAGGACTTAACATACAAATCGAAACACTCTGCATAACAAATGTTTTCCAAATTCTGGGTAGACTACTCCTTTAAAACTGCAAGCCCAGTAAAAATATACACTGCAGCCTCTTGCTGTACTGACATGCTTTAACTGATGCAAAATACAGAGTAAGGTGGTGGGAGCAGGGTTAGAGGACAGGTCTGAATAACACCGTATACCCACCAGGAGGGACTTTGCATCTCTTGGAGTCTTTTTGTGAAAATGTGTGACCAGGAGAGGAACGTAAGCTGAGCCAAGGCTGTTTAAACAAGTGCTGTATAAGGATGCAGTTTCAGGATTTTTCTTTCCTTCTGAAGCTTAACCTCTGATGCCCCAGGCAGCTCTGATGGTCAAGTGTTCCAGCATGACAGAGCCACCTCATGCCCCTCCCATATGAACCAAAACAAAGGTGGGGTGGATCTTTAGGAGCTTCTTGGGTGGAGGTGGGGGTGGATCTTACTCCCCCCAAAAAACTAATGCTGCCTCCCACTACTCAGGTTCCAGTTCTTGTACCTCCCACTTAAGAAAGAAAATAGTGCACTGCCACCATTGACTAACATGAAAGTGTATTTATCAGAGGGTGGAAAACATATCTTGGAGGAGGGTAAGTCGGAGGAGATTATTTCACCTTCAGTCAGTTCAATAGATGGAAAACATGACATCACTCCTTTTGTACATGCAAAATGTCTGCAGACTCCACCTACTGCAGCCGTAAAAAAACAGTAGCTCTGATTTTCAGGCTTCATCTGAGGAGTATGAAATCAAGAAAAAAAAAAGTTTTCAGGAGCTCTTCCAGCCAGTCAGGATTCACTGAATTCCCTGCCTATTTTATAACACTTTATAACCATAGAGATGAGTGGGCCAGCCCGTGTAGGGTCAAAAACAGGCCAAAAAAACAAAAATACTTGCAAGAATGAGTTTTTATTCACCAGCCCTGGTGCTTCACCTTCCTCTGGGGACACTTCAAAATATGCAGTAACTTTCTTAAGTAACATAAACTGCTCCTAATAACCAGATGAACTGCCTACCTTAATTTGGTTTTATTACTTGCTAAACTTACTCATAAAACTTTATGTTTGGTATGCTGGCCTGTTTTTGGCCCTGAGCGACCCACTTATCTCTCTGGTTTAAAGCAGCTCTTCCAGGGTGTGCTCAGCACTCTACAAAGAGATTCCACACAAGGACACCCACTTTGTTCTATAATACTTTATAATAAATGTATTTGAGGGCTAGGTACTAAATTTTATTAGGATTCATCGGTAGAAAAGAGGCAGTTGGATGACAGAATGTTCTTAGTACTGTTCTAAATTGTTAAACAATTGCTCTGATATCAGATCAAAAACACAAAAACTTTTGAAGTCCCAATTATACTTATAAATGTCTTTAGAAAATAGAAAGATCAGATTGGCTAATGAGCCTCTGGGGAACATGGGCTAATGTAGCACAACACACTGGTCTAAACGGTCCGGTATAAGTACTGTTATCTCTACATCAGCTTTAGTGTTCTTATGTTCTGAGCTCTGATAGAACATATGTTTCCTTATTATGAGCACCTCTAGTCTTTCTTACATAGAGGCACATTTTACAATGAAACAAACCCTGTCTTTTTAAAACAAAAAGTTTTCTTATCAGGCATTTTATAAGCACACTAACATAGGTTTTGTGCATTGATCTTGTTAGGGGCTGTCAAAGCTAGGGAACCTCTGATTCTGGTTCTAGTTTTGCTAAATCATCCTTGGGTTTGATTGGGGTTCTGGATTTGGATTCATGCACTGTATGAGGTCAACATAACTGCCACCCTTTCCTCCACTTTTAAAGTATAATAAAATCCTAAAACAAGTTAATAAGGTTGAAAGAAACAGGTAAGCAATTATACAGCACCCCAAACAACAGCTTAAAGGGCATACACAACCACAGTGTGGAGTAATGCTTGTACAACATGTGGCTAGCTGAAGGCTAGTAGTATGATTAGATTGCTTGACTGTCATAAGTAGTTACTTTGGCCATTCACACTAAATTGTCCTCTCAGAAACTGCCACTCTGTCGGGGTACAACGAATGCAAATGAACTCTGCTGAGGAGTTCTCCCATAGTGATGCCAGAGGAATGTTATTCCTATGGCTAAAGGTACCATAGGAAGGAACCCAAAAGAACAGCAAACACAGACAAACAGAGTGATGACAAAGACAGTTAATAGCTGGTAGCAATTGAAAGCAGACAGAGGAATGTCTTCCAGAGGAGAGAGGGAGTGGCAGAATTGTAGTATAATGAAAGATACGGCACCATCCAATACCAGCTCAGAGTGGAAATCCTACTACCAGGTAAAATCTATCATCAAAAACTAAATTATGGCCTTTGACACTCAGGAGAGAAAAAAACCCTGTGGAGGAAATATCTGGGGCTTCATGGCCTTGGCACCATTCCACCTGGCATGCGTACAATTATTATGGCTCACTTTGCTAATTTGTAATTCCAGTTTAGGGGAAAAATTTTAGAGGGATAACCCTTGCTCTAATCCTCCAAGGGGATGACATTGTGGGGTGCAGTGAGTAGATCTTGCTGATAAAGAAAGTTCCCCAGTGAAGGAGGCCCACCACCAAAATGTGAAATGAGGAGAGTAGTGACTGCTGAAAGGCTAGTACCTATCCTCAAGATCATGATGAGATCTAACCTTGACTGAAAACTAAAGTAAGAGGATACAGAATGAGACTAGGTGGCCCTTAGGCAGATGCAGAGAGAATAACATTTGAAGGTGCTGCCAACATGATATGCATGGCTAAAGGAAGCCATGTGGACTTAGGGTCCCACCCTCTGGCAGCTGAAGTCTTAAACACTGCACCATGAGGGACAGCTGACCATGAGTCTCCATGGATGAAGCTTCCCACTAACAGTTAGATCTTCTTGCCACACAGTGGGACTTCCAGGAGGTGCCACAGGAGACAAAAAGCCCAAGAAGGACCCCTGCCTGACAAAGGACTCACCCTCACGATGTGTGGCCTCAAGACTGTGAGTGATCAATTATCTGAGAATACCATAATAACCAGTAGGAATGTGTTTATAGAGCCTGATGGCATGATGCAGTAATAGACTATGTGAAGGATGACTATAGATTGAACAAAATATTGGACTCGACTAAATGAGGACTGCTGAAGAATGACTGATATGATAGAAAATGAACAGAGTGACAAAGTCCTGATAATGGGCCCAATTCACAACGGAGTGTAGGGTACATGCGAAATGCACATACCTCTCCTATGGAGCTGGGCACCCGCTGGCAGGTGCGCTGGTACTGGCATTCACAAATTCCGGACACCTGTCTGTGGCCCTGCCCCCCCGGCATGCAGGTCCATGCAGGGCAGGAGTGGGTGGAGTCATGGACCCAGCCGGGCATCAGATCGGATGCTCAGCATGGGTCTGACAATGGATCCCTTGAATGGCAGGATGCACATTGGCAGCACGCCACATGGATGTCTGAGGGCCGGTGACCGTAGCGGGTGTCAGGGATGCAATGCTGCCAGCCCTCACCATCAGCACCAATGCAGTGCCTTGTGATAGAGGGAAGGGGGGGCATGTCTGCTGACAGGTAATGGAGGGACACAGCCTCTGGTATCAGGGAGGGCTGCTGGCATGCAGTGCTGCAGTGGTGGGTGGGCAATAGCCATGCCCGGTGCCCCTGTGAGGGGTAAGGGTGTTGTGGGTGATGGGGCAGTGCACCACACACTGCTGCACGTGGGGGTGGGTTGATGGCAGCAGGTGGCCATGACCTGTGGCCCTGGTGCTTTGGTGGAGAGTTTGCCCAGTCCTATGGGGAGTGCACGGTGTGTGTAGGGGGTTTACGGCTGGGTCTCCCTAGTGTATTCTGCGACCCCCTATGCACCCCTGTGGCCAGCAATACATGCTTTAGTGCATGGTGCATAGTGCAGGCCCTCCCCTTATCTCCTCCCGGTGAGTTGCTCATCATGGGTGCGGGGATCAGGCACCTATTTCCTGTGCACACCCCTTCATGCATCCCATGTGGGGGGTGCAGTTGGTACAGGGTGGCTACTCGCCCCAGATACACGCACATAGCCACTTCACACCATTCATGCATAGGGCCCAATATGAACACATGTCAAAGACCACTATTGTGGTGAACACTCAGCCATGAGCAGGAATTGCAGGAAGCTGTAGTGCAATCATGACTGGTGAAAATACTGAAACAGACTAACTCAGTGATTGCTGCACGATTGAGAAAGGCTGGTTGAAATGGAGGGAGTTCAAGTGGTGGCAGCTGCTGTCTGAATGCAATGCATTCAGGGGGACTGCTGTGAATAGGTTGCTAATGCTTTTTATGAATAGCAGGTAAAACAGACTGAAAAAAAAACTAATGAAATACAGCAGCATGACAGAGGCAGGACATAGACTCAAGTCAGCACACTAGGAACATACTAGAGGTAAGCACTGGAGTTAAATGAGGACCAGAGAGCAGCGGGAGTGGCTGCCCTAGAGAAAAGCAGGAAGAACAGTGCCACGGCCAAAGAAGCCAAAACATACAGACTCAAAGTTGCAGAAGGCAAAGATCAAGCAGAAACCAAAGGCACAAACCAAATAGAAAGGCCCAAAACAACTAAGAAGAAACCAGTAACCATGGGAAATGGGGGAAGAAAGTTGAGCCCTGGCTGCAGCAAAGAAATGGAGCTTCTAAATGAGCTGAATGAGGGTGGTTTATATATTCCAGGAAGAGACTGGGTGACAGTTGCTCCCACACATCAAATCTCAGGCTTTGATTCTCCTTTAAAGTCAGGGGTAACTGAAATGCTGGAGCACAATACCACCTCAACAAACAATGGTTACAGGCCAGGGACTAGAACCACTAAAATATTACCCCCCACCCACACACACACAAATGGCTACTGAAATACATACGCTATCCCTTTAAAAAAAAAAAATATATATATATATATATATATATATATATATACATACATACAGTGGCTACAAGCCTGGGACCACACAAATAATGGAGTGCTAACTCCCCCAAATGGCTACAACCAGAGGCAACTTAAATATTGGTGCACTACCACTCCCCCAACACACACAAACAAATTGCTACTATAAAATGGGTAGTGGGACTGCAGAAATATCTGAGCACTACTCCCTTCCTCCAAGTAAAACAAAACAGTGGGTATAAGCTAGAGTCTACTCAAATGCTTAAGTCTGCACTGCCACCACCATAAAATGTTTTTTTTTTTAATCGAGGCTTCCTAACAAAAATGAAAACTTGATTTGGCTGGTGCCAATTTGGCTGGTCTTGCTTTCTGTGTGTTGTTGTCTTTGTTTATTTTTGAAGCTGGCCTTACTGTCTCACCATTCACACTGTTATAACTGTAGTTTACAGTATATGAGGACAGACCACATCCAACATCAGTTTACTGATTTTTTGTATACAGTGCCCATAGGGTGGCATTGCTTTTCAGTAATGCTCCGTACATGACATAGTTGTTCAAGTCCTCCAAACATCAGACAATCAGTGTCATCCCCCAGCTCCAGCTCCAAGCTCGCCCCTTCCAAATCATCATTTTTGTATTCTATGATGCTGTGGTTTGGGCATGAAATCTGTCTGGTAGTTGGGAGGAGAGGGCCAGCAGTTTTTTATTCACAGATGGGCCAGATTGGGCACCAGACCCAAGAGTTTGGAGGGGAAGCTGAGATCACTGGCACTTGGGGATACAGCCACTGAAGTGTGCACCATTGGTCCAGTCTCCTATGGTAGTTTGCTGTGGGCTGGAGGAGGTAGAGATGCCAATTTGGGCTGGTAGTGGCAGTAGTGCGGCAGCAGCCCCAAGCCTCCCATGCAGTGTTTGAGCCCCTAACTGTGACCTGAGGGCATGGTGAAAGCAGTATTTTACTACCCTGCCAATTCCATCTTCCGTTCATTGCTTGGCCACTACTCCTTCTTTTCTCCACAGGCCAGGATGGGCACATGATACATTAAATAGTTCAAGAGAGGGGAAAGATCTTTTTTATTCCCTGATCAGTCAGGTTGAGCACTGGACTGGTAAGGTGTTGGGTGGATGATGGCCAGACTTGATTTTTATTCCCTTCCAGATGGACTTGGGCACTGGACCTGATAGGTAGCTGGGGAGAGGGAAAGATTTTTTTTTATTCCATGATAAGCCTGATTGAACACTGGATCTGTCTGACTGATGGAGGAGGATTATCACTTGTTTACTTTTTTGACAGACCAGACATTGGATCTCTCAGGTTGTTGAGTAAAGAGGACAGTTTTTTTTTTATTCTCTTACTTGATTTACTTGGTTTATTTGGTTTCAAGGGACAAAAGAAGGCTACTGCCCATCGAGATTGTCCCCCACCACATTGGTGGGATAATTATACCTTAGGGTTATTCCACTCCAACCAACAATCCAACCCTTTCTTAAAGGCTAGATGCTGGGTTTGGCACTGGACCTGGCAGATAGTTTGCGGGAGGGAGAAAGATGTTTTTATTCCATGATGGGCCACATTGGGCACTGTGTCCATCAGGTTGTTAGTGGGAGATGAACATCTTTTTTTTAAATCCCTGACAGGCTGGGTTGCATACCAGGCCCGCCAGGTAGTTTAAGAGAAAGGATCATATTTTGTTTATTGTCTGATAGACTGTATTGAATATTGGACCCATCAGGTAGTTGGGGGGAGGAGAGGGACATATTTTTTTTTATTCTTGATAGGTCAGGTTAGGCACTCGATCTGTCAGGTTGTTGGGGAAGGGGAAAGATGTGTTTTATTCCCTGATGGGTTTGATTGGGCCCTGGACCTGTCAGATAACTGGGGGAGAGAGGCAGAGTTCTTTTTCTCTGATAGTCAAGGCTGCTCACTGGAACCATCAGGTAGTTGGGAGAGGGGGCCAGATCTCTTTTATATCCTGTCAGACCAGATTGGGCACCAGATAGTGCTTTCTATGCTACATTCCCTGCACTACCAGTATGGAACTCATGCCTTGTGAAACACTTTGAGATACAGTGTGGATGAACACCATAGTGACTAAGTTTTGTTTTGCATATTGCCTCAACCAAGCACTCTTCTTGCTCCATCAACTGCCCCCCTCCCCTGCTTAGTTGTTCCTGTCCTTGGCCAGGCTACTTGGAGTGATTGGAAACTCAACTGTTTTTCATTATACAAACAGGTTGGGAAATATACTTCCTAGTTCCTGCAAATATTAAATGGTGCTACAGCTATGCTATTCTTTGTCCTTTTGGGAGGCAGTATAGCCTAGCGGTTAAGGCCACTGAGCTGCAAACCTGGAGACCTGGGTTTGAATCCGATCAGTCCTTATTTGCATACTGTGTGACCCTGAGCAAGTCACTTAACTTCCTTGTGCTCCCAGGTCACACCTAGAAACAAGCTTTCAGCTTAGTGTGCCTTTCCTGGTTAAACAGTTTCCCCTTTCCATTTCTCCTATTGCATTACACTTAACTATTAACATGAAAATTCTGTTTTGTACAGGCAATTGTTTGTTTTTTTCAGAAACAAAAGGTTAGCTTTCCACTCCCAAAGTTGTGAAAATAAACACTTTATCATTAAATTATCATTTCCTCTCTGAGCTTCATCATTGTCATTCTAATCAAAGTAGGGGAAGTGCTAGGATAAACAACCCAATGACTTTTTTAGTGTATCACACAGATCAGCCACATATTCACCAGAGTAGCACCATTTGCTCCACAGATTTTCATGCACTCTATTCCTTGCAGCCAACAGAAAGTTAGCAAATCATTACAGACAGCTGCAGAAAGCAATTGCAAGCACAACACTCACTCACTGACAGCTATAAAATGGTATATCCCAGCCCCACAATGCATTTCAATTGGACAGTTGCAAAATACTTCCTGACTTTGATCCCATAGGAACAGTTCTGCTATGCATAGCAGACCAAGCCAAAAACAACTCTTTGTTTTGCCTGCTAAGACTGTCTGACTCTCTTTTAGTCAGTTTTCCTAAGTATTTTTTATTCATTTTGTTATTTCCCCAGTGAACTGAAAGTGAATGTTTAATGCAAGAAATCCACTCATGCCAGATCACCATGACTGAGCCCAACACATAGCACGAGTTGAACAGGAGTCTGCATCTGTCTTCCTGTTTTCCCCTTGCCCCATTAGTCTTAATTTCACTTTGGTCAGCAGTCAGGCATGCATTAGCTTTTAAGTTTTGTTTTACTGACTAATCTGGCATTGTCTGCTTATCTGCCACCCCTCCACCATGCACAGAGCACCCGTTTCTCAGTCTAAACTAGACCAATTGTGTTGTGTCATATCAATAGCATGGTGTGGCTGCATGGCACAGCTTAGTGGTACAGTGCTAGCCACCACCACTTTCAACAAAAGCACTGTGATGGGAAAGGGGACCAGAGCCATGTATTCTTTTGATTCATTTATTCTTTTCTGAATATGCATCTGTTTCAGGTACAAGATGGCTACCAGATCACATGGTCAAGTAGTATATGACAGCTTATGTCAGCCAGGGTGGAGGGACTGATGTTCTCATGGGAAATCTAATAGGAAGGCTGGGAAGGAAGCAATAAAGCAATAACCCCATGGGGAAGTCCTTCCTGGAGATGTTCCCATGGACAAAGGACCCAAGTACATGTCATAATGTTAGCAAGGAGGTACTAAAGGGTGGACACACACACACACACACACACACACACACACACACACACACATACTTTATCTCTCTCTTTCTCTCTCTCTCTCTCTCTCTCTCTCTCAAAGGAGGAGGAGGAGGCTGGAAAAGCATGGAACTGTCACTCAAAGGGAATGAGACCCCTCCCCACAGTGAGTAAGAAATAAATTGAGGTGCTGTAAGAAAGCATGTTCTCTTGGACTTGGGAGCATCTGTAATCCCAGAGCCCTGCAGCTAGAGGTCTGGTAAGAAAGACAACATAGTGAATAGTGTTTTCTTCAGACAGCAGCAGGTAAATGAATAGGTTTTAAAGTGAGAATAGCTCAGATTATTCTATCTGCAACCTGTCTGGTATAACTTGTTTTATTTTCTGCTTCTTAGTAAATGTGCAACCCTTTTGTTTTCCTGTAAATACATCCTGTTGTAAATACTTGTGGTCTTTAAGTAAAGAATCATACTTTTATAGAATCAATGACTGCTTGTTTTATTTAAAAGAGTAATTCTACTGTTTCTGCTGGACTCTGCTTACAGTCCCTCTTTGAAGGGGAACAGTTACTGTGTTGACCTTCTTGACCTTGTGCAAAGTAGGAGGTAAGAAACAGGTTTCCCTGGGCCCTGTTGGTAAAATCCCACAGTGGTGATAGTGAACCTGAAGTCCCTGGTGAGGGATTTTCATCACAAGCATGTGATGGCGTAACACAGCAAATCATGATGCCAGAAATGCCTCATTCATTTGAATGTGGCTCTAAACAATGGTATCAGTCTGTTTTGTGCCATAACTTATGATGGTGTTGAAGGTGACAGTGGCTAGTACTACATATACACTGCACTTGTATATGGGCACTCTATCCAACAAACTGTGCAATAAAAACACCAAAAGATTTCCTATGGCCAAGGACCTTTCTTGGACTGTGTGCTGTAGTGTACACTTGTGCAATGATGTGAAGTCTGTGTGATGGGGTGTTGGGGACTCAGGTCACAAACGCAGAGTAACACGTAGCCTGATTATATGGTTGAGGTGAAAGAGTGGAGCGGCATGTCATCATGGTAGGTATTTATTTATTTGAATTTTGTTTGAATTTTGTTACCAGGTGAGCCCGCTGAGACAGAATTTCCCCTTTTCGAGGGTGACCTGAGGGATGGTACAAAGGGAGATACAGAAATACAATAAAGACAGCAGGTAAGTGGCAAGTGAGAAAGCAGACAGGTATCCCTATTAATAAATAGAATTTGATTTGACAGCAGATAAGGACCGCTTGGCCCACCCAGTCTGCCCATTTCCCTACCTACTGGATAAGCTGCAGATCCTAGTTAACCAGCAGCCTACTTCTTCCTACCCCAACCCCCCAGAATTGCCTTATGACTATCCCATGCATGCTTGAATTCCACCACTGATTTTGACTCCACAACCTCCTCCGGAAGGCCATTCCATGCATCCACAACCCTCTCTGTGAAAAAATACTTCCTTAAATTACCTCTGAGCCGCCCCCCCTCTATCTTCAAATTGTGCCCTCTTGTTCTTGCACACCTCTTTTTTTGAAAGATGCTACCCTCTTGGACTTTGTTGATTCCCTTGAGGTACTTGAAAGTTGCTATCATGTCCCCCCTCTCCCTCCTTTCCTCGAGGCTATACATATTAAGCTCCTTAAGTCTCTCTTCATATGTCCTCCGGTGCAGACCCTGCACCATTTTAGTTAGTCAAATAAATGAATGAATTAATAAATAAATAAAAACAAAAAAAGCAAAACCAAGCCAAGCTCTGAGCCAAACCCCCAAAGCTGAGCTCAGCTTCTAGCAGAATCAAACTTCCCAAGTTCTGGTAGGCTCCCCTCCCAGTAAGATTTTATTTGCCTCTAATTAGGATAATAGATGACCAAATGTGGGTTATAAAGCAGTATGTGTTAATTTTTGGTTTTTTTTTTGATCTGCCTTATCTGCCCATGGACACCCCATTCTGACTGACTCCACCAGCCCCATCACCTGGCTTCTCTGGGACTTACCTTCCTCCATCATCCTCAGCCACAGGATTGTGGTGGTTGCCCTGTCGCTGGTGTTAGGGTCTGTGAGGAGATGGTTTTCATCCTGTGGTTTTGAGGGGGGCATTTGTTTTCTCACTGGCCCATGTGATGTGCAGTGGACATGATTTACAAACTCTGCCTCTGTGGAGACACCCCCGGTGCCCTGTGCATGGGATCATCCCCTCTTGTATGACATGCAAGCACTACTAGCCAGATACCTCCAGGTGGCACACAAGAAGTAAGCCATCTCATCTGAGGGGGAGAACAGTGTTATGGATTCTCAGACCTCCCTCACTGGCTGGCCCATGAGCAACCTGTGTCTGTTCCTGAACAAGGGTCACCAGCATGGAAGCAGGTGAGGATCTCAGCACCTCAGCCCTCTTTGCCACTGGGCCAACTGCAGTATTTGTTAGCTGGCAAAAGTTTTTCATAGTCAAGTTTTTTAGGGAAAATGTATTTTTGAACATTTTCTCATTGATAATTAGTATCTGTAATTTTCTCAGATATTTAAAAAACTGCTTTATAAATGTTTTTGCAATAAGCTACTCAAGTCATTACAGATGATGACACTCACAGTATTTAAAAATCTCTTCTGTTGAGGGTATCTTTTGGCTTTATCATTTGGATTTATACTGTTGATGTATTATGACGGGTCTAGCATGTTTTTGATGGTAAACAGTGCTACATCACATCAAGATGCTTAATATTTTCATGGTGGCATTGTAAAGGAGCAAGAACTGTTAAAAACACTTACAAATCATGTATTTCAGTTCAGGAATGAAAGAAAATGAAAACATTGGCATACTGATGTATTTGCCAGTTTTAAACTACTAAAAACAATTACATGCTGAATAACAAATACTGCTGCTTTAAGGTAAATTATAATAAACCCATGTGACTATGTTTTGACCACTAAGGAAGTTGGATTTGTTAGACCCTATTTTATAAACTAGATAACCACATAGAGAGATACAGTGAATTTAAAGAAAGGTGGTGATGGTACAAAGTCGGAAATTTTCCAGCTTCGCATCATCTTGATACAGCATTGTTTTTTAGTTACCACCCTTTTTCCCCACCCAAACTATTTTACAGTGTGCTCCTACCTGCATAGCTTAAAGTTGGTCAATTTAAAAAAAACTAGTATTGAAAGAACAACCCTTAACCTCACCTACAGGTCACATACCACCCCTTCCCCCCACCCCATCTATTTCCAAAATATTAGTGAACACGCTACTACCCACTTGTCAGCCAATCAGGTGTTATTATAGGTGAGATGTTGTCATCCATTTATTCTGTAGCAACCAGAACAATGAACAGCTTAAGATGATTTTCTCCTTTACAGGTACCCGTGGCACAAATGCATTTTTATTTATGGGTCTTTTTGGATTAATCTGTTTGGATTAGCTAAAATCTTTGACTTGGAGGATTATGCAACACTCTTGATCAAGCTCAAGACCCTAGGTCTCAGCCAACCAGTCACCAAATGGTTTGAAAACTACCTGAGTAACAAAACTCAGTTACTGCCCATTAGTTTAGACCTTGCTGTCTTCAATTTTTGAGTTCCTCAAGGTTCAATCCTTGCCCCTCTACTGTTATCCATTTGTGTTGCTTACCTCCCCAAACCATGGGGGGGGGGGTATTATTTACATATGTATCCAGATGATACCATACTGTACTGCATTACAGTGACAAATATTGTGGGTCAGTTTCCAATCTTTTTTTAAATAAATATATTTTATTAAAAAGGAAATTATAAAACATTCCAAACAAGCACAAAGGTTACAAACACAGAACAACAAGACAAAACAAATTTATACCGCAAGAAACAAATAACTCCCAGAATCCCCCCAACCCCATCTGGAGTACATGCCTAACCCAACAAGAAAATAGAAACAATATAAAAACAAACAAAGCATCAACCATGGTATGAAACATCAAGAAATTAAGCAGATATTATAGCATAAAGTGATTCCTATCTGGTCCTAAAAGAGTTTGGGTGATTACGGAGAGAAGCAACTTGTTTTTCAACATTCATCAGCTGCAAAATTTCCTGATGCCATTCTCTCTGGGTAGGCATGGTATCATCATGCCAGTGCCATAGAATTACAATTTTTGGCTGCAAGAGGTATGAGGGAAATATGGCCTTTCCAAGGGCCAGAGATTGAAGGAGGACAGTAACCAATTAAACATATCTCCAGAGTAAAACAGTCCTCAAGACCTAGGAAAGGGTCCAGGTGACTTGTAATTGTCTTCCAGATGGGAATCACTTTAACACACTCCTATAAGATGTGCTTTAAGTACCTTCATGTATGCTATTATGTTTTTACAGTATCCCAGGGTTCTCTATGGACAAAGTCTTAAAAAGGGAGTAATTAAAACTTTTTAACTTCACCCCCTGAATCGCCCCCCCCCCATTATTCCACTACAGGGTTAAAACATAGCAACCATGAAGAAAGGTGTTAATGGTGACTCTAAAGTATGAAAAAGTCAGCAGGTATATTTCTTCTGCTATAAAGTGTATCATAACCAACATAATTATTTTTTAAATCATTATTTGCCTATAGTGGATAAGAAAGAATGCTGTATATTGATCGGTGCTTATTTTGTTCAATTTACAGCCTGTAAGTGTTCTGATGAATGGACATTTTATTCCTGAAACATACGTCAACACTATAAAGGAGCTAAATCTAAAAATCAAAAATACACAAAAAAAAAGAATAAGAAATCAAGATAAAGTGTTTGATATATTTCTATATAAGCACTAGTGGGTTGAGGTTTCCTAAAGAAGAATCAAAGCTGAAGTACCTTTAGCCAGACTATACCTGGAGCAAATCGATGAGTCAGTTTGCCCATCTTACAAATATTCTGTTGAGTGAAATATAGATTATGGAAAATGTTGAGTTGAACCAGTCAGTACCAATCAATTCAGTATCCAATGGGATTTCAGCGCAATCTACTCATGGTTCATCAACAATCTTAATGCAACAAAAACTATGTATATGGTGTTTGTGTCCCAGAACTGGCTAACTCTTTCAGTTCAGTTACTTGTAATCATAATATCAGAAGGCAGTGCTATTGAGCAAGTAAATATATTCAAATAACTAGGAACCTGGCCTGATGGATCACTTACATATAGAAGGCACAACAGTTGCATCTTAACAACTGTAGGGCCAATCTCAACTTTCTGTACTGATCTAAATGATGTTGCAGTGCTCATATGAGGAAGCAGATTGTCATTTACTTCTTGCTCCCTTCCACTGACTACAGAGACATCATGTACTGATGTGCAAACAAAACCACCATGCTGCCTCTGGATCATTTGTACAAGTTGTGCAGGTTCATCCACTACTGTGAATTGTTTACCCATCATTGTCTGCTGTATGACCAGCTCAACTGCACAAGTTCTTCATGCAGGTGTACCACTGGCTTTCTTCAGTTGTACAAATGTGCACAAGGAAAAGACCCGGATACTGTATCTCCTAACCCACCCAACACAGTCAAGCAGTGCCTACTCACTCCTTCCAACAGCAGCAGTTACCGTTCCAAGTACCAGAATGAAGCATGAACCTTCAGACATTTCTAGTTGCTGACCTTATCGTCAACTGGTTGGGAAAGGACTCTTTCAAATACAAACATACTCTTCCTAATTTAAATCTATTCCAAATAAACACACCACCCATAAGACACAACCATGCCACCAACTACCGTAGCCTTCTAAGCTGGATTTTTGTTACCCACCCTGAATGAATCTAAACTGTTGGTGTGCTTTCAGACTGCTTCAGAAATAATTCCAAAACCTACTGTATCTTAAAAATTCATATCAAAAACTTCCCTTTGAGAATTATCACACCTTTCTCATGCAGGCATTTCATTTGGGATGACTTCTTTGAAGACTTGTCTGCCTTAGGATGGGACTGTATAAACCATATTCCCTCAGTAGCCAATGCCTGGGAATTTTTTGCAGGTGAATTTCTTAATGTCTGCAACAAACATGATCCAATCAGATCATACACAATCAAAGAAACAAGGATTTCAAATGAAATTATTGAATTGTTCTCACAAAAGGATGCTGCTTGGGTCAGATTTAGAAATACCAGATCCCTCAATGTTAAACAGTATTACAGAAAATGTCAGATTCTTAGTTAATCAGCAGTAGTTAAAGCTAAAGTGGACTACTACTACAATTTCTGGGAGGAAAACAAACATTATTCCAGAAAATTCTGGTCAGGGGCTAGAATCTATTTGATATGTATCATTGAGAGCAAATTGATCAAATCTGGAACCCCTTTGGAGAACTTCTTACCTCTCTTATAGATAGTGTGAATGCCTTTAACATCCATGTCACTAACCTCAACATCTTCACCAAGCTCCAGAACTCCTTGGTACCATCCATGGTTAGTCTGTCATCAAGTAGTCAAGAGCCAGACCCACATGATCTGCCAAATTTTAACTTCTGATAAGTTACTACAACAGAGGTCTTTCAAGCACTAAAGGGCCTCAGCCTAAACAAGAGGGATGGTGCTGACTCCGTTGATCCCAAGATTCTGTGCCTTGCAGCACATCATATCTATGCTCCAGCTACCATGCTGTTAAACATCGGCTTCATCCCTGGTGAGATGGGTACTATCTGGAAATTTGCAAGAGTTGTGCCCCACACAGAAGGAGCTAAACAGGATCTGAATCAATACAGACCCATTTTGGTCCTTCCTGCCCTCACAAAGGTTTTTGTAAAGTATGTTCATTCACAGCTGTCTGAGCATATTAATCTGCACAAGCTGCTCTCTCCCATGCAATCTGGCTTCAGGATGGAACATTTCATCATATCTTCATTGCTCAAAGTCACCAATGATTTTTAAATAGCTATGGATAATAATCTCTCACTGTGGCCATCTTCTTGGATCTCTACAAGGCTTCTGACCTGGTGGATCATGTAATACTCCTACTCAAGGTCATGATCCAAGGACTCCATCAATTAGCCATCAAATGATTTTAAAACTACCTGAGTAACTGAAACCACTCTGTGTCCAAAAAAAATGCTTTGAGTCCTTGCTGTCTTACATTTTGAGGGTCCTCAAAGACCAGAGCTTGTCCTTCTGCTGTTCTCCATTTCTGTTAATGACCCCCAAAGCACAGTGGGAGTTGCCATCTATATATGCATGCTGATGACACCATATTCTACTACAGTGGGATGACAATGTCCGAGGTTAATTCAGTGTCCCAATCTGATTTGAACACAATCTCCTTCTGGTTCGTCAACAACTGCCTCATTCAATCCAACCAAAATTAAGCCTATGGTGTTTGAATCCCAGAACTTAAGTCTTTCAATGGATCTACTTGCAGTCATAAGCTGGCAACACTGTTGAGCAGGTTACCTTATTCAAATATCTAGGAATGTGACTATATGTAGCATGTGCATACAGTATGTACATTGATCTATGGTTTTCACGTCTTAACAATCATTGGACAATGTTCTCTACAGGTCTAAATGTTGCCTCAGTGCTCAGGTCTGGAAGAAGGTAGTCTCCCACATCTTGCTCCCTTCTACTGACTATGGAAGCATCATATACCACTGTGAAAACAAAACCTCTCTCCTGTGCCTGCATTATTTATACATCAAGTTGTACATCTTCTCCTTTTGTTGGTCTACCATCATTTATTTATTTATTGAAAAGTTTCACCAGGGAAGGTACACTGAACAACAAGTTGCTTGTCTCCCAGTACAACCTGGGGGAATGGGTACAGGGAGTTACAATGTATTAATTGAGTACAGGCAATAACACAAAATCAGTTTACACAAAAGCATATAAAGCATGGATTACAAGCATGAAAGGCATGGATTACAATGTAGACAAGTTTGAGCCTATAACTATGACCTAGTGTGTGAGACAGATAGTAGCTAAGGTATTACAAACTTGTCTTAAGGCCTACAAATGAGGACTAAATGGTTAAACAACAACAATGAGAGGGAGCTAGGGGCAAGTACAGTTGACAGAGAGGAAATTATGTAGTGCGTTATTTAAACAGCCTGGAGAGGAGGAGGAATGGATTTGTGTAGGAAGAGCATTCCACAGTTTAGGGAGATGGTAGGAGAAGAAGGACTGGCCAATTAAGGTGGATCTATGGGGAACTGACAGAGTTCTGTGGTCATGGGATCTTAGAAGACAAAGTGATGTGGGTGTTGGGGAAAGTGAGGGAGTAAGATAAGGAGAGAGTGTGCCAAGTCAGAACTTAGAGATGACATTTGCACAGTGGTGTAGTCACCTATTAGCTAAGGAGGGGAAGGCTAAAGTGTGATACAGGTGACAGAGATGGGTCTGGGGAGGTGCATCCAGGGCAAACCAACAGAAGGAGTTGAAAAGTGTATCCAAGTTAGCTAAGGAGGTGGCAGAAGCAGAGTAGTACATGATATCGCAGTAATCGATGATTGGGAGGATCATCTTTTGGATCAGTTCACGCCTTGCCTGGGTCAGGAAGCAGGAGCAGTTTCTGAATAAGGTGCAGAGTTTAGGGTGAATCTTTTTTGTTATGGCATCTATGTGGTCCGAGAAAGTGAGATGTTGATCCAGCCATTCGCCCAGATACCTGAAGGATATTGTGACATCTAAAGTTGCCCTGTCAAGAGTAGTGAAGGCAGGGACAGATGGGAGCCTTGACAGTTTCTGTCTCATGCTGAAAGTCATGGTCACTGTTTTTTTTCTGCATTTAGGAAGAGTTGGTGAGAGTGAAACCAACTCTGGATATTATTGAAGTCACGTTGAAGCCTGGAGGCAACATCCAAGGACGATGGCCCTGAGGAGAAAAGAACCATATTATCAGCATACATATGTATAGAAGATGAAGTACAGACAGATGGAAGATCATTCAGGAAAATGGAGAAGAGGATCGGGGCTAGTATGGACCCCTGGGGGATGCCAGTGCATACAGGTAGGGGAGGGGAGGTGTAATCTGATATTTTTACCAATTGTGAATGGTTGTTTAAGTATGCACTGAACCATTTTACGGCGTGCTCAGACAAACTGGCATTTGAGAGGGAGCAGAGGAGGGAGTGGGAAACGGTGTCAAATGCTTTAGCAAGATTGATAAAAATGGCAGTAGTGATGTGTCTGCAATCCATGCCTGACAGGATTGCTTCAGTGATCCTGAGTAGTGAGGAGGTAGTAGAGTGCTGTTTTCAGAATCCAGATTGATATTGAGTGAGGAAGTTAATGTTGGATAGGTATGAGGACAGTTGAGCTAGGACTAGTTGTTCTTGCAGTTTGGCTAACATTGGGAGGAGTGATATAGGGTGGTAGTTCCCAGGGAGGAGGTGTTGCCACCCTTTGGGAGTGGGAGGACGATAGCATGTTTCCACACTAGAGGAATGTTGGCCAATTGAAATGAGAGATTGAGAAGAGCAGTCAGTGGGGGAGCAATGGCTGAAGCAGACAGGTTTAGTAACTTCAGGGCAAACCCATCAGGGGAGCTACCTTCGTTTGGGTTTAGGTCTTCCAAGGCTGCCAGCATCTCAGATGTTAGGATTTTAGAGAAGGAAAAACTGTGTGGAGGGGCAGGTGGACTTCTGGTAGAGGCGGTAGACGACTGATTTATGTTTGGAAAGGAGCCTAGTAGAGCAGCAGCGCATGAGGTAAAGTGCAAGTTGAAAGTTGTGGCAACACTTGGGTGGTCAGTGCTGACATTATTGTTTATTTTGAGGAGGGAGGGGGAGTGTGAGGGGAAAAAAGTGAGTGAATTACTTTCCAAAATGTAGGAGGGTTATTTATATTGGAGTTAAAGATAGAGCTGAAGTACTCAGCCTTGGCCAAACGAGTGGCTTTCGTGCACTTGTTTCTGAGGGCCTGCTAGGCCTCGTAATCTTTAAGAAGCTTTGTACTTTTATGAAACTTCCAGGCTGCATCACACACTCTTTGGCAAGTGATGAGTTCTGGAGAGATCCAGGTGAGGTGGTTGCCATGGACTCGAACACACCGTAACGGTGCATGATGATTCCAGACTTCAAGGAAGTGGTCTCTGAAGTAGTTGCTGTGTAATCAAGGTTGCTGGCTTTGGACATAGGTGCCCAATTAATGTTGGTCAAATCATATAGAAGTGGGGCAATGTTCAGGGATTTGTACAATTGGATTTGTAGAGTTTTATAGGGGCTTTGACTCTGTGAACTCTACTCACCAGGAAAGTCATGCAATGGTCACTGAAAGTGACTGCTAGAGTACCGGATTTTATGATCCTATGGGTGTGAGAGGTGAGGGCCCAGTCGATGAGGGAGTGGATACATGTCTTGTGGTTTATCCTAGTCGGGTCTTTTGGGTTAAGTTGACAGCATGTATAGTGTTCTGCACTTTATTAAATATGGTAGTCCAATTTATGTTGAAATCACCCATTATAAATAATTATGTGGCTGAGGAGTGGCTAGCTAGGCTGGCTATGAGGTCAATAGCAATTCTGGGTTGGGAGCCAGGTCGGCAGTAGACACCTGCTACAAAGATAGGTTTAGAGAAGGAGAGAGAGATTTGCAACATTAGAGCCTCATAAGCTTTAGGTACAGCACTAGAAAAGACGGAGGTGAATTGGATGGAAGAGGAAAGATAGATTGCTACCCCCCCACCTCTCCCTTGCTGGTCCTAATGTGATATTGTGAAACCAGGGAGAGTAAGAGATGAGTTGCAGGTTTTGTTATTTAGCCAGGATTTTGATATTATTATTATATCAGGATTTAGTGTACCCACCAGGGACTGTAGCAATTCCACTTTAGGGAGAAGACTATGTATATTGATATGTATTATTTTTAGGCCATTTGGGAGAGCTGTGAGTTATGATTCAGGGCTGGCCGCTGGAGGTGGTTGAGCTGGGCCAGGGTTAGGATTTATGTCACCAGCCGATAAGAGTAGGAGGGCAATAATAAAAAAGTGCAGATTAGCACTCTTGAACCAAGAGTGGTTGTGTAACAGACAGGAGCAGTGGCTTTTATTAATATCTGGGGGTGATCAGGAGCTAAGCAAGTGTATTAGTGTAAAGTACATCGGCGTATGGGCAAATGAGGCACAGGGGCAAATGGGCGAGTGAGGGCAGGATATAGGTATGAGTGAAGGGGAATTTGATTGATTAAAAACAGGAAGAGGGATGGCATTTTGTCTCTGTAGAGGAAGTGATGGCTTAGGGGACAGAGGGGGGAGGCCGAGTACTGCGAACACCATAAGGGTGAGGTTTAGAGTAGAGGGCAACAATTTTAGTATTTTTTTTTTTTTTTACAGAAAATTCACACCCCAAAAGTAAGCCTGAGGAGCAGGTTTGTGTTATAATTGGCCAAACAGAGTAATCCTGAGAGCACGGGAGTACTGTGTGGCAGAGAGGGCACGTATGTGGGAGGGCAGTAATGGCTAATCAGAAATTACTTAGCTGTTTTGACA
Organism: Neoceratodus forsteri; assembly: GCA_016271365.2. NCBI lineage: Eukaryota > Metazoa > Chordata > Ceratodontiformes > Ceratodontidae > Neoceratodus > Neoceratodus forsteri. The sequence goes on along the minus strand of CM028129.1, from coordinate 466,834,534 downwards.
ATCTAGGGCAGTTTAAGCAGCAGGGTTTTGAGAGAGCCAATGAGGTAGGGGCAGTAATAGGAAGTAGGGGCACCCGTGTATTTAAAGGAGGCCTGGGAGGAGGCGGGGGGGTGGGGAAAAAAAACAGAGATAGATAACAGGCATTTCAATCTAAGGCAAAAGCTGGTGCAAACAGAATTTGAAAAGGTGCACCAATTGGGTAAGCTGTGCTGACCGACGGTCCAATCAGGTGCCAGTTGCAAGGAGCTGCAGCCAATCAGAGCATTGCCAGAGCGAGCTTGAAGCAGCAGTGGTACCTAAGAAGCTGGTCCTGGGGTGGGGTCCATGAGGGTGGCAGGAGCTTGTGTGTCCAGTCGGTGGTGGCCGAGAAGGCACCACTTTACCGAATTGTAGCGCCACTCAGGGCTCGCAGCAGACCTAGGGAAGGAAGGAGAGGTAAGGGTAAATAAAGATTAGCTGAGGTGTATTTAAAAAAAGGAAGGGGTGAGAGACTGGCAGCAGACTAGCTGAGGGTGTGGAGGTGAGAACGGGAGACAAAAGAAATGTGAATAGGCTAGGTTGGGGCTGGGCTGCATCGAGACAAAAGAGGGGGGAGGTAGAGGCAGAGAAAAAAATTTAAAGAATTAAGGAGCGGGGGTGAGGGTGAGGTCGAGTATGAGTAGGCTTTAATGGCTTGCTAGCAGTAGAGGGGAAGAAATAATTCAAGAAAGGTGGGGTATAGAAAAACCAGAGTTGCAGGAAAAAAAAAAAGAGAACAGCGAGGATTTCATAGACAAGAAAGAAGGCGGGCAGGCTGAGGGTCAACAGTGCTATGGCTACATGGGCTAGGCTAGACAGTTTGCAGATATGCACATTAGAGAACAGTTGAACATTTGTAGGCGTTAAAAAGCAGCAAAGCTTCCAGCTAGTACTCAGAGTAAGCAATCTACAGTGTTATAATTAATAGCAGGCAGGCAAGAAGACAAAATGCCAAAAAAAACAGCGGTAGACAACAGACATTTCAATCTAAGGCAAAAGCTGGTGCAAACAGAAATTGAAAAGGCACACCAATTGGGTAAGTCATGCTGACTGGCAGTCCAATCAGGTGCTGGTTGCAAGGAGCTGCAGCCAACCAGAGTGCCGCCGGAGTGAACTTGAAGTAGTGGTGGTACCTGAGGAGCTGGTCCGGGGATGGGTTCCATGAGGGTGGCAGGAGCTTGTGTGTCCAGTTGGCAGTGGCCGAGAAAGCGCCGCCTTACTGAATTGTAGTGCTGCTCGGGCCTCGCAGCAGACCTGAGGAGCTGGTCCAGGGGTGGGTTCTACGAAGGTGGCAGGATCTTGTGTGTCCAATTAGTGGCAGCTGAGAAGGTGCCGCCTTACTGAACTGTAGCACTGCTCTGGGCTTGCAACAGACCTGAGGAGCTGGTCCAGGGGTGGGTTCTACAAGGGCAGCAGGAGCTTGTGTGTCCAGTCAGTGGCAGCTGAGAAGGTGCAACCTTATCGAATTGTAGCACTGATTGGGGCTCTCAGCAGACCTGAGGAGCTGGTCTGGGGGTGGGTTCTACAAGGGCGGCAGGAGCTTGTGCATCCAGTCAGCGGCGGCCAAGAAGGAGCCGCCTTACCGAACTGTAGCACCGCTCAGGGCTTGCAACAGACCTGAGGAGCTGGTCCGGGGTTGGGTTCCACGAGGGCTGCAGGAGCTTATGTGTCCAGTATGGGCCGCTTAGGCAACTCATCGAATTGTAGCACTGATTGGGGCTCTCAGCAGACCTGAGAGCTGGTCCGGGGGTGGGTTCCACGTAGGCAGCAGGAGCTTGTGTGTCCAGTCGGTGGCGGCTAAGAAGGTGCTGCCTTACCGAATTGTAGTGCAGCTCGGGGCTCGTGGCACACCTGAGTAGCTGGTCCGGGGGTGGATTACACGAGGGTGGCATGAGCTTGTGTGTCCAATTGGTGGCAGCTGAGAAGGCGCCGCCTTACCGAACTATAGCACTGCTCGGGGCTCACAGCAAACCTGAGGAGCTGGTCTGGGGGTGGGTTCCACAAGAGCAGCAGGAGCTTGTGTGTCCAGTCAGTGGAAGCTGAGAAGGTGACACCTTATCGAATTGTAGCACTGCTCGGGGCTCACAGTAGACCTGAGGAGCTGGTCCGGGGTAGGTTCCAAGAAGGCAGCAGGAGCTTGTGTGTCCAGTCGGTGGCAGCTGAGAAGGTGACACCTTATCGAATTGTAGCACTGCTCGGGGCTCACAGTAGACCTGAGGAGCTGGTCCGGGGTAGGTTCCAAGAAGGCAGCAGGAGCTTGTGTGTCCAGTCGGTGGCAGCTGAGAAGGTGCTGCCTTACTGAATTGTAGCACTGCTCAGGTCTCACAGCAGACCTGAGGAGCTGGTCTGGGGGTGGATTACATGAGGGTGGCAGGAGCTTGTGTGTCCAGTCAGCAGTAGCTGAGAAGGTGCCGCCTTACTGAACTTTAGCGCTGCTCAGGGCTCGCAGCAGACCTGAGGAGCTAGTCCGGGGGTGGGTTCCACAAGAGAAGCAGGAGCTTGTGTGTCCAGTCAGTGGTGACTGAGAAGGTGCCACCTTATCAAATTGTAGCACTGCTCAGGGCTCGCAGCAGACATGAGGAGCTGGTCCGGGGGTGGGTTTAATGAGGGTGGCAGGAGCTTGTGCATCCAGTTGGTGGTGGCCAAGAAGGCACCACCTTATCGAATTGTAACGCTGCTCAGGGCTCACAGCAGACCTGAGGAACTGGTCCAGGGGTGGGTTCCACGAGGGTGGTAGGAGCTTGTGTGTCCAGTTGGCGGCAGCTGAGAAGGTGCTGCCCTACCGAATTGTAGCACCGCTCAGAGCTCGCAGCAGACCTAGGGACATCATTTTCTGCTGTATGGCCAGCTTACCTGTTCATGTACCTCAAGCAGACATGACTACCACTGTTTTTTTTTTTGCACAATTGTGTACAAGAAAAGGCCCCTGGTTATCTCCTAGCCCTCATCACACTGTCAAGCAGTGCCTACTTCCTGTGTTAAACAGTAGCATTTGCTTTCTCAGTTCCAAGGAAGAAGAGTAAATCTGGTAGACAGATCTTTGCATTTGCTGCTGTAGACACCTGGAACAAACTCCCTCTCCAGTTGAGGAATGTGTCTAATTTGCAAGTGTTCATGCCTAGTCTTTTCACCCACCCTAAAATTCGGTCTATGTGTTTTGGTCCGGAATCCTTATCAACATTACCTGATCACGATCATGTTGTATAACAATGCTCAAGCTGTCTGCTTGAATTGACTCTGCTTTGTTAGCTTAATTCCTGTTTTGATGTACTTACCATTGCAGTTTGTGTCTTTGTTTTCCTGTTGTGTATATTTTAACCTGCATGTAAGTATTCCTGCTGGACTATGTTAACCTGTTGACTACTACAATGCTCCTTGTGACCCCCATGAAAATGAGATGCTGTCTCTCATGGTGGTTATCGAGGTTGGAGTAATTTCAAATAAATAAATAAATATTTTGGTAGAAAAGCTTCTTACATTTGCAGCACCAAACACCTGAAACAAACTTCCTCTCCAGCTGCGGGATGGCATCAAGTCCAATCTTTCCAGCCACCTTAGACCACCCTGTATTTTTTTTGGTTCAGTATTTTTGTGTGCCCGACCATGATCATATTGTATAACAAAGCTCATGCTTATTTATTTATTTATTTATTTATTGCTGCATCCCCACTTTGTTAGCTTGCATTGATTACTGCTTGGATGTACTTACAGTACCTTTATAGTTTTTCTATGTAACTAATCTTGCTGAACTATGTAAACCTGTTGAGTATTGCTGTGCCTCCCTGGGATCCCCATGAAAACAAGAAACTGCATCTCATGGGTTATCCCAGTTGGAGTAATTTCAAAACAAAGCAATCAATCAATCAATAATTAACGAATACTATTGCTTTACTTAAATAAAGACAAAGCATGAGCCCTTAGTCTTTTGTGGCATATCATGTGTGCTCCCTCCATCATTTCTGTCTCGCCCTTCCCCTTATTGTATTGGGAGACAAGTGGGCTCCGAGGAATGTTAGTCTCATCCAGATACAGTACTCTATTAATGGGGAGTACATTTAGCCTTTGTGTGATCCATCCTTCATACCTCAGCTTCTTGAGCTTTCATTAATCACCCTCAAACAGTAATGGCTGCTGTCAGCTGTTTATAGCTTGTAAGCCACTTTAGAGCAGCAGCAGTAGTTTTTAATCCGCCAAAAAAAAAATCATCATATAGTTTTTTTTTTTTTTGCAGAAATGTATTTTTGGCATCCTAAGATTAATGCTCATATTATTTTCAGTTTTCTCATATATGTTTTAAAACTGCTTTCACAACTAACTTTTTAATTAATGACTTACATCATTAAAGATGGCTGCACACGCATATTTTAAAAATTTCTTCTGCTGAGGTTCCCTGTTGAATGTACTTTCTAGAGCCATAGTGTGGATGTATTAGGATGGTGCTACAACATGTCTCAGGTAATAAACAGTACAACACTGTATCAAGATGTTTATTTTTTTTTTTTTTATGGCAAGCATAAAATGGGAGTGAGAACTTTTAAAAACTTCCAAATCCTGTTTCTTGGTTCAGGAATGAAAGAATATGAAAAGAAAAATGTCTATCATGATATTTTTGACAGACAAGCAGTAATGCTTGGAAAAAAAAATTACATGGTTACTAACAAATACTGCTGTTTTAACCTATACCTTTTATATTTAGATTGTGCATATCTCCTGACTTGTATGATACTCTTTTTTTTATATATAGTAGCAGCCACAGACACTGCCAGCTATTTCCCGAAATTTCTGTGATATTTCCAGAAATATCTCCTTCTTTCTGCATTTCCACAGTAGGGGCAGCAGAGAGAAACTCTTCAGAAATGTCCCAAAATATCTGGAAATAGCTGGCAATGTCTGTGGCCACCACTATTTTGAGTCAGCTTTAACACTTTTTTACAGTTGAAATAATAAAAGGAGCACTTATTTTAATGTAGCTCAGACCAGGTTTTCATCAGCAGTCTCTGTTGTGTTTGAACACCCTTTGTTAAGATCTCCTGTCTTATAACTACAATGAACTAGCATGCAGCAGACACTGTTCCCTGACCCTAATAGACACCAACAGCCAGATTTTCAGTGCCCCTAAAATTGGCACAGGTGTGTGGAAAAACTGCAACAAATGAGGCTTCACTTGCAGAACCACAGTTTTTCCCACATGTGCCATATTTTGAAAGCGGGAGAGACAGTTTATGACTGGCTCCCCGATTTGCAGCTGTTTTTTTGGCACAGCTATGCTGAAATGTTATGTTTGTTGGGACCAGGTGTAACATCTCACACAATGGTGCCTGCCACCCTTGTGGAACCCCGGCTGAAGGTAGTACTCTCCACAGGTGCAGAGAATTCTTTCTGCACCGGTCACTGCGGAATGGGACTTTGTCCCAGGAGGCCCGAAAATCCAGCCCCAAGTGTACAAAAACAGCTGAGAATACTAATAAAAACCTGGTATGTGCCATATTAAAAGGAGCACTGCGTTTATTATATCAAATGTGAAACAAAATGTTAAAGCAGACACAAAATGGAAAGAAAGGCATCTTGCATCTTGCAAGTCATAAGATGGGGGCAATGTAAAACAGAATAAAAAGTATAGAGCCAAATTTTCACTTATAACATGCACTACTGCATTAATATATCAAAAACAATATAGAAACCAAAATGTCTTTGATTTCCATTCTTTGCTTTTATTTCCAGTATCTATGTCATTGCTTGAGAAGTGCTTGAGAATGAAAGGCACTGTATGGATTCTAATTCTGCTCTGTTCTATTTTATTTTATTTTGCCACCATTTCAGAACTAGTGCAGCACAATGCACCAGAGGCCCAATCTGTACATTCAACCGCAACAATCGGCATCACAGCTCCACATTGTAAATTGCACTATATGTTGTGTTACAGATTATATTATATGTTTGACATTTGACACCATTTTCATTGCAACATATGAATAAACCATAACTCATGAGAGGGTTTGCCTTGAGCAATACTGACACACGTGGCAGGTGCACTGTGAGGCACAAGTAGAGGTGAGCAAGCCACAGCAGGCTTGAACCTGGCTTGAGCTTAATGCCTGGCTCAGCTTGGCTTGACCTGTATTAGTAATTGACAGACAAGGTCTAGCCAAGCCAGTTATGCTCAAAGTAAGCATTATTGTCAGTTTGAGCAGTCAGAGTAGTGTCTGAAATGTCCAACTCTTATATATAGAGAATAGCCTGCAGCAGCCATGGCTTGGCTCATATTTTGGCTCATAGAGTCAAGCCAGACACCTGGATTGGCTCTAAGTGAACAATTTCTGGCTTGCCTACCTCTAGGCAGAAGACCACAGGCTGCAAGTCAAATGCCTTCAACCCTTTGGAAAGTGTGTTGATATAGCTTGATGCACACCCTGGAGTGAGTAATTATGCTTATAAAATGGATTCAGTTAAACTGCGATTAAGTAAGAAAAAACATGTTTAGACTTATAAAAATTAAAATGTTTACAAAAATTAGTAATAATATAGTCCTTTCACCTGCTTGAACTTGATGAGCTTTGATTTTGCATTTTGAAATTTTTCTTATTGTGGGTACCACAGTTGTAGTTGATCCACTACCCCCATAGTTATTGTAGTTTTTATAACTACATTTAGATGTAAACTTCTGTTGCTTTTTTTGTCTTCTTCAAATGAAAAATGGATTGTGTACAACCAGGGGCAGTGAGTGAGACAGGAGGAGAGATGAGAGAGACAATTGAGTGACTGAGAGATGTGTCTGTGAGTGCTTGCTGGGAGAGCAAAATATGTGTCTGTTAGCATGAAAGACAGATGGCCACAAGAAAAGATGCTGTGGCTTTCATTGCGGCTCAGATGTATTGTACTACATAGAGTGACAGTTTAGGATGCAACAGCAAGAACAGTCAATGCTTTAGAAGATATTTTTAACAACTATCCTTTATAGATTTCCTTCTGGTCAGATTTCAACTGCAGGGAGAGAGATTTATTGAGACCATGACAGCAGGAATTTTGAACATGCAAGCACATTTTGAATACTTAATACTCCTTCTGTGACAACTATATACATGTTCCAGGTATGTGTCTATATGTGTGTGTGGGAAGACAGGAGGAGAACAGGAATTGGAACATAGAGTTTAATGGAAATCTGTGGGGAATGGGAGGAGGAAGAAAAAATGTTTGCTAGATTATTTTTGAAAAATTGTGAGGGCATATTAATTTGGGATAAGGTTAAGTACAAGGATGACCATGCATTGAGCTATACTGATGCATTGTCATGTAGCAGCTTCCAGCCTGTGTTTTTTTCTGTTTATTATTTACCCAATTTATAACGCAAAATGACACAGTCAAGCAATAATGTTCAGCAAAGAAGCTCTCAACTAATAAATGCCTAGTAACTGGCTCTATGGTGCTGGAGTGGTTCGCTGTTTGGAGAGTGGCTTCTGGTAGTGTTGGTGTGGTAAGGGTGCTGCAGGAGACATGGGTGTCCATGAGCTGGCTGCCCCCCCCCCCCAAGGATTCCAGTGTGGTGTGTTCTCCTGAGGGAGGTGGAAGAGGTAAGGACCAGAAAACTGAAGTTGGTTGACTGGACTGGGAGGCCCTGGGTGACTGCCTCCATGTGCATATTCCATCACTCCACCTGACCAATTGCCGTGGCTTGGAAGTCACCCAGTTTTGCACCCCATAAGCCAAGGTGTGTCTCCCTACCAGTGGCTTTGGAGTGGAGCAGCCGAGCAGGGAGAGAGTGAGACCCCCAGACCTTGGGTTTGAGGGGACACAGGTAGTTGGCATCAAACATGGACCACATGGAAGTGAGTTTAGTAAACAGCAGGAGTGGGTCAATGAGAGGACTAGAATAAATAAACTCCTGTGAGCCAGGGAGCAAAAACAAACAAACAAATAAAAATGCAGTGAAAATGGCAATTTGTTTGCAGTGTAAAACACAGATGAATGTAGGTAACAGTCCAAGTCCAGTCATAAATCAGCGATATTGCCTTATGTTGGAGGGGCCATTAGCACTATAATTCCCCTTGTCCCAGACTGTGAGAGAAAAGAGCAAAATATGTTGTCACTGTTGAGTAGATCAAGCAGAGTGAATATTTTAAAAGGAGTTATTATGAAATAATGATGACCTAGAATTTGACCAATCAAGCTGAAAAATCCTCCACTCTAGATGACTTTGTAATCGTATCTCCCCCCAAACAAACACCCACCCCACAAATATTATTTTAACAAAGGTATTACGGTGGGGGCAGTTTTTTTCCCATCATAGGAATTCAGATGGTTTTGGAGGTACAACATACTGCAGCAGGGTATGAAACTGGCTCTAAGCTGAGAGTCTCCCATTCCAGGTGAAAAATTTCACTGATCAGTTAGGCAATGGCTGCATAAAATGTATCAGTGGCCACTAAAAAAAATATTTTAGCTGATATGACCACTTTCTTTAAGGAATATAGCTTATACAATTTTAGGAAGAGACAGGGGCCCAATTTCAAGTCAACTTATGCCGGCACAAGCCGAGATAAACCAAACCCCTTGGCATAACCTGTGACTTGTGCCAGGCATTACGCCAACCCCAGTTCCAGGAGGTGCCTTGAGCCATGTTGGCTGTGGGCTACACCAACTGCGGGTTATGTCACCCACTGTGCTGCAGCCTGCAACAACATAGCAAAAGGGTGGGTTATGGCAGCAACTGTGCCCTATTCCAAGAGGGCGGCTGCGGTAACTCACTGCCATGATTCCAGAAGCCATACTGGTGGAGTGAACTTAGAGCAGCTCGATGCTGCTCTAAGGGGCATCTGAGAGTGCCAGCCATCGGACGCCCACTCCGCAACACCATGGCAATGGTATCAATTTGCTCCACATGCCCCCACAGACACAGCCATGCATCCCACCCCCCTGAATGTCAGGGACCCACAGGGGTCCATTCTGCATTGTGCCCCCCCAGACTCCTGTGCCACCTGTCCTGCCCCCCCACCCCCGGTGCATGCCATGTTGTTCCAGGTTGGGGGGGCTCTGGGGGCCATCAGTTGCTGGCTGTGACTTGCGACATGCGGGTCTATTACTCCATGCCTGTGCCATTAGCCTTCGCATGGCGCAACCCGCATGTCATAAGTGCAGGGATCCTGCCACTCTTGGAATGTGGCACAGGGTCCCAGGCATAGCGGTAAATGTTGCAACTTGCATACGAAGGCAAGTTGCGACATTCATCCTGGAATCGGACCCCCCATTACTATCACATTGGTTGTGGCAGCTATTCTGCAAATGTTGGTCTAGTGTCCTCCTAGTCACCTAGTAGATGATCTTCACCTCTATTCAGGGGTTAAATTGGGCAGGAGCCCTCAGGAACTTCAGTTCCACCTCCTCTTAGAAAACTATATGATAGTTCCACCACCTGTGTCATATTTCTCCACTGACTACTATTAGAAAACTCCACAGTCTAGAAATGATAATTATACCACCAACAGTATATATGCAGATATAACAATCCCCCCACCAAAACATTTCCAGTTTAATCAGAGTCTCTACTCCAGTGAAGCTTGAAAGCTGAATTAATGGAAAAGAGGAGAAGCAGTTCTGTGACAGTGACTGAATGCTCAGCAGACCAGTCACAGTCTGCCACACTGTGGCAGCACCAAGTCACAATCTGTCAAACTGAAAATGGAAACACTGCACTAAGAAATGGTACTACTTTGCCTCCTCGTCCTGTTGCAGCACACAGAAGGAGAGAGACGAGCAGCCCCTGATGCTGCTTCCATGTTGCTGGCAGTAGACTGTCACCACCCCTTTATAGCTGTCTATAGTGATGTAACTGCCATGAAGGGAGCTGAGGCAATTTTCTCAGTCAGATTCTTCCGAGGCTGTTTGATCCACCCATAAACAAATAACAGAATAAGATAAAACCTGGAGGGATTTGGGGATTATAATGTGCCAGGAGTCATGGGAAATGGAACTGTGCAAACAAAATAAATAAAATGTAAAAACTACGCAGTTTCCCATCTCACTTTCTTGGTTAGGAAGAACATAATCCATGATCCAGACTGGCATTGGTTGGTACTATAAGTCTTTTTTTTTTTTTGATCATTCTATTTGGACTGTTCAGTTTTTACAGAACACAGTACAACATCTAATGCATCACAATAATACCATTTAGAAATGCCCATATCACTTATTGTATACTCATTAGGGCTGTGCAGAAAAAATACAGCTTGGGATGAATACACACAAAAATTGCACTTTTTGCCAGCACAGATATCACTCAAATGTTTGTATTTGTGCTAGACCATATATATTAACATTAGATTTTGTCTGAGGCCATGTGACAATCATATGATGACCATAGCTCATCATACAAATGCATTATTTTATTGATAATTCTGCATACAATATTTCATTGATGCCTGTCAAATCATACATTTTGTGCCATCGTTAACAACAGATGACAAGTCTAAAATGTAAAAAAAAATATTTTTCATCAAGTCTAACATGTATAGGGAGGAAGAGAACTATTTCAGCTTTCAAGTAGAGTACTGTTCCACACATCACTCTTAGTACTGATTGTTAGAAAATCTAATAAACAAAACAGAAAAGGAAAAATTACTGCAGATATAAGACGTGACATCTGAATACTTTTCAAAGTGAGTATTAAATACAGGCAGTACAATAGTTCTTTAAGTAATAAAATGTCAAACTATAACCTAAAAAAACAGCTGGATCTTTTAAGATGTGGACTCTGCTCCTCACCGATGATTTCTTTTGGGAGGGAACCATTGATTGGTTTCTTTTAGTTTTCTCAAAATATAAACATGTTCGTTTAATACTGGGGTCTCCACCATCCACACTCCCCCCAATTTGTTTTTAGATTTTATCTGCCTCAGTTCACATGTCATTCTTTACTGATCTCAATTTGCAGGTCATGCCTGGAAAATGGCTACATGGCCCAGTGAGCTTACCCAGTAAACAAATACTTATAAATCAATCAATCAGTGAATAAAAAATCACAGTTGTGAGACTTCTGGTTTGGCCTCCAACCTATGAGGACATGAAGTACTTCAGCCCCCACCCCAGGAAATTAAATCCATCTCAGTCTTCCCATTCCAAGCCTCAAGCAGTCACAATATCAAAATGAGAGTGGTTATAGGCAAGATTCTGGCTAAAGCAATCTCAAAAAAACTTTTTTTTTAGATTACCTAAAATGGCCAAATGTCACAGAGACCTGAGACTCCAGAGCCAGCAGTAGGAGCCACTCTGTATCAATCACCTCAGGCTATAGCAGTGACAGGATCAAGGATGAAGGGGAGGAAACAATTATCATAACCTCAAAGAGACTGTTTCATGAACTAGACAAGTTTAGTGCCAGATTGGAAAAGGCAGTTGGTAAAACAATGACAGGCCTCACTAAGATCACTCAAAGAATGACAGACCTCAAGGATGGGCTCACTGAGGCCTCAGAGACAATCAAGAAGCATAACTCAGCCCTCTGTTATCTCCTGAAGTGAGAACAAGAGCTCACAAAAAAACGAATGATCTGAAACTCTGCACCTGCAGGGACAGCATATGACTGTACAGCCTCCCGGAGGGAATGGAAACCAGGATGATGGAGGAATTTCTAGAAGCATACCTCAAGAAAATCTTCAGCCTTCCCCAGGATGAACCCATCAATATTGTGCTAACCCAAAGAGCTTTGGCTAAGAGAATGAGCGACCCTATACAAATCCATGGTTAGTCGTGATGAAATTTATGAACTACCAGACTAAAATAAAACTGCTGAATCTAGCCTGGGATAAGAAGGAAATTGTCTTTGGGGATTGAAAATTACATCTCAGTCACAAATTTACTCCTATTACATAGCAAAAGAGAAGGGCTCTGTTGGCCATATGAAAAAATCAAGCCTCCCAAAACATCAAAATGAATCTGCTGACTGTGGCTTTGTTTCAAATCTTTCAGCCAGAGGGTCTACAATTCTTCTGGATACTGACAGAAGCTAAACCAGCCCTGAGAAAGTTGGGAGTCCCTGCAGACCTGTACACACATCACGACGTGGCAGCAGAGCAACTAGCAGTCTAGCCCTATGGAAGAAGATCTCCCAACCATGAAAAAAGAACCACCCATCTACTCCAGCACCTCAACCTAGAGATGTGACTTTGACAGACCCCCCCCCCCACAACAGCTCTCACAGCCAGCACAAATCACAGTCTCCAGATAAATGGATGTGCAAACTTACTGGGCTGATAAGCTGAACTAGCCTTGCTGGAGCAGGCTGAGGACCTCAGGGTGCTCTGTTAGTATCGGCACCATGTGGCAAACTAATATCCTTTCTACTTAATTGAACAATAAATCTCTAACAGTTGTTACCAAAATGTTAATGGCTTTTTGGGGCAGATGTAATTGGGGCAAATCTAAATATCTATTGAGTAGAGGGGGTCAGGCCTGAAAGGTGAGGGTCATTACCTGGGGTGTGATTATGGGTCAAAAAGGCACACTTTGGATTCACCCCCCAAGTTTATTTTGTCAGTGGGCAGCTCTATTTTTAACCCTTGTCATAGTGTCATAGGAGAAGTGGCCAACTGGAATGAAGTTTCAGTTTACAGCAAAGTGGGGGGGGGGGGCATGTGACTGGCTCCCTGGCTAAAATGGAATGCAAAATGAGGGATAAGGGATACAGAGCAACAGCAAAATTGGCTTTTTCAGGTCCTCCTAGACTTCTTTGAACCCTTCCCTTGACCCACAGCAGACACAGTGGCAGCTGGCCTAGACTGGCACAGCTAATACTCAGAAGACTCATAGATAAGCACAGCTTTGGAACTAATGACTGTGACATATTATCATATTATCAGAATTGGTGATGGCCTTGAATGGTTAAGCAGGTAAGATGGAGGGTGGAAAGCACTTGTGACCCTGACACAGGAGTGGTCAGCAGCCCTGTCCTGGCTGATGTACTGGGCTCTCCAATCAACACAGCAAGTTGCAGGCCTACTTCCCCTAGCAATTAGTAAATGCACCAGTATACAGGCTCCTTAATAGACAGGGTCAATTTAAGCAGCCAAACACACAAGGGACTGGTGCTCCATACCCTGTGCCTGGGCAGTGGAGGACAGGGAGGAAGAATTGCATAGCATGGAACCGTGGTTGTACCATAGTGGTGGCATGCTTTGCTTGATCTCTTGTGTGTTTTTACTGAGGATCTGGGGGGCTAGTCAGAGTGACCCACTCCATGAACCTGCACTTAAGTACAGGACAGCAATCACCAGATCATTGTAGAACCTGAGACCAGTTGTGGGGGGAGGGGGGATCGAGCACCACGGCCCAAACTCAAAGGTAATGGGAAATCAGGAGAGGATGATCCACTCAGCAAGTTCAGGCTCCGGGGGTGTAGGACTTTGTCCCAAGGGACTAGACCAGTCACTAGCCCTGATACCCTGGAGGGGTTCTGTTTGGAAAATTGTAAGCTCACATCTTTCACCTGAGGGGGTTGTAGGTGATCAAAGCGGTATTCGAGCAGCCAGGTGAATAATAGTTAAGGAGGGCTGCTCAGGGGTGCATGTTGGGGCAAGGCCTCCACTGAAGGAGCCTCACCCTACTGGACAGGTACCAATGAGCAGGCGGGCAAGGTGGCACAATAACCTTTTGAAGATGACCACTCTTCAGGGAGTAGTTTTCTGTTCATCATTTCAGTTGGTTGCTGTGTTCTTTTTTTTTCCCCCAATTGTTTAACCAGGAGAGACACACTAAGCTGAAAACTTATTTACAGGTGCGACCTGGGAGCACAGGAAAGTTAAGTGACTTGTTCAGGGTCACACAGTATGCAAGTGGGGGCTGTGGGATTCAAACCCAGGTCTCCAGATTTGCAGTTTAGAGCCTTAAACCACTGCACTATACTGCCTCCCATGACACTGTTAATAGAATCACAGGTACTAAGGTATATTTACTATTCAAGATGGCAGCTGGTACAATAGTGATGTGTAATGTCAGGGGTTTAAATAGCCCTATCAAAAGAACAAGGGTACTAAATTGAAAAAACTGAACGCAGAGGCATTTTTCTACAGGAGACTCACCTAACACAGAAGGAGAACATTGAATTGAAATGAGCCAGGGTAGGGGTTGTCTATCACGTCTCCTTTCAAGAACACCCCCATAGAAGAGGTGTGGCAATGTTAATACATAACAATTGCCCCCGGAAGGTAGATGAATACCACCAGGAGCTGACAGGGAGCTTTATTATGCTTACTGGGAAGTATAAGTCTATACCATGTACACTCATAAATGTGTATGCACCTAACAATGACAAAGAAAACTCAGATTTTTAATAGACAGTCATACTGAAGACTGCCCCAAACCCAGGGGATATCTTCGTAGTCACAGGGGATATTAATACAGTCCTGTAACCTAATCTAAATAGGGTAGAGACAGGTCAGACTCACATAGTCAGGCAGCCATATGCTTGAGGAGGGTGACTAGGGAGCTAGGCCTGGTGGAGGCATGGAGATGTGCAAACCCAAAGATTAGAGACACTTGTCGGTCTGTGTCACAAACACACTCAGCAGGTCAGACCCTCTGCTCCCACAGTGCCAACCTCTGAGTGCAGTAATGTGAACTGGTAACAGACAGAGTAACCCTCCTGTCTGCTTTTGGGTCCAAATCACCTTTAGTCTCAAGTTCTGGGGGGATTCAAATTGTGAACCTTATGCTAGCATACCTAATGTGCAGGCTCAGATACGTACCCTCTTCAGGCGATTGCGGTACAATCTTTCACCAGGGGCACCAAGCCAGGCTTCCAAAATGAACCCTTAAAACTCTATAAAAAGACCTTAGGTATATTCTTACCTTTTCCCAGTTTAGTAACACCATGAAGCTGTTGAACAGTTGTCAGACTTAACACTCTATATGTCTCATGCAAAAAGTACTGGCATATACCTCTTTCAAATAATAGGTACTTTACTAAAAGATGATAACAATATGAACAATATAAACACAGAACAATATATCAAAGAGCATACAATCACTTAAAATAACAAGGACAAAGTACAAAACAAAAACTCCTACCACAATACATTTAGACTTTTTCTATCTAATGTATTTCCTCTGAAAGTGCCTTGCAAGTTAGAGAACTTGTTTCTTAAGAGCCCAAAAAGATGTCAAATTTCCCAGTTACAAGGATACATTTCAACTTCATCTCCCCACCCCCTTGGTGAATCATCTAGCTCCTCCTTTTTAGAATAGGAAAAAATACAAACATGATGTCCTATCAGGAGATATAGTAAATAATATGACATCAGCAAAAACTCCACTTCCTAAATATGACTCCTTAATTAAACATTTTCTCTTTGATTTTGAGCAGTTCCTATTCCCAAGGCATACCAAAGGGTTTTACAACTTTTAGAACCATGGTGGTATAAAATGTTCTTCCTATAGGGATCATAAAACTTTATGAGCCCTATATCCTGGCAGCTGGGTCAGTTCTAATTAAGACAGAAAAACAGGAGACCCTTAATTAAGTCTCTCTGGTCTTTTAATTACCTCCTGGTTTCAGGTCACTTGTCATGGTAGCTTCACTGAAACTTGGGGGGGCACCCATAAACACAGGCTGTCTTATGCGAGACAATCACCTACTATGTTTTTAAATTACAAATATCATGCAACAGTCATAACCAGCTAGCCAAGTATCACAGGCTGTGCCTCATCAGGCCTGTTCCAGGCTAGACTTCTTTCTCATTTCAGCAGAATGGCTACACATCCCAGAATGCTCACTAACTAAGCTCAGAACAATATCAGACCACTTGGCAGTGACTATGGCACTATCTCTAGCCCCAAATTAAAAAACATCACCTGGAGACTGAATTTCTCCCACCTTAATTATACAGAATACAGAAATATGGTAAAGGAGTGTTTGAGAGAGTACACTGCCATCAACCCCCCACAACATACACCAGCTGTGATGTGGTGGGATGGTTTAAAGGCTGTAGCTACAGGGAGGACAATCAACTCTGCCTCATGCTGTAAGAAAGAAAAGCAAAAAGAGGCCCATCTCTTTGACCTCAAGGTTGAACACAAGATC
The DNA here is from genome assembly GCA_016271365.2 of Neoceratodus forsteri. NCBI lineage: Eukaryota > Metazoa > Chordata > Ceratodontiformes > Ceratodontidae > Neoceratodus > Neoceratodus forsteri. The sequence goes on along the minus strand of CM028129.1, from coordinate 466,818,450 downwards.
ATTCTTAATGAGGAAGTGAAACAAAAACTAGAAAATTGCAGGGCCAAACTCAGCAAGTCAGTAGATAATGACTGAAGGTACCCTGAGATATTCCAGTCAGAAGTATTATGAGGCAGGTAACAAATCAGGGAAACTACTAGCATGGCACTTCGGGAAGTAATCCACCAGCATGATGGTCCTGTGCATCAGACAGAGGCCCACGCACAACCACTATGAATCTGACCCTTATAAAAATAGCACAGGAATTCACAAAAATTTATAAAAAAAACTATTTACAGGAAAATATTAAAAACCACCAAGAAAAATGTGATGCCTTGTTTAAGAGAATGAAAATCAGCAAACTTACGCAAGAGGCTGTGGAGTCTCAGAAGGCCCCCACATTAATGGAGGAAATCCAGAGCACCCTGGGTGGGCTTAAGTCAGGAAAGACCCTGAACCTGATGGGCTGGCAGCAAAATAATACAAAACCTTTAAAGAGAAGTTCGTCCCCCACCTATGTCGGGTCTTTAGGGCATGTGAGGAGGGAGAGGGGGGACACCCCCAACTTAGCAGTATGCTCAGATCTCCATCATCCCCAAACTGGGTAAGGACCCTACATTATGCGATTTTTATGGGCCCATCCCCTTACTGAATGTGTACCAAAAGGTCTTCACCTCAGTTATATTTAACAGACTCCAGGGCTGTGTGGGGAATCTATTTCACCCTGAACAGGCAGCCTTTATCAATGGGAGATTATTCATGATAATATTAGATGCCTCCTCAATTTAATCCCCTGGCAGCGCAAAGCCCAGAACCCAGCTGTGGCCATATTCATGAATGCCAAGAAAGGGCTTGACCAGGTGGACCGAAGGCTCCTACACAAAACCCTGGGAGGAGATGGGGGATGGGATGAAAATTCTGTGACAGAATTAAATATTTATATGCCTTGCCACAAGCAAATATCAGAGTGAATAGAGTTCTGGCAGGTAGATTCTACCTGACTTGAGGCATAAGACAGAGCTTCCCCTTCTCCCCTCTGCTATTCGTGTTATGTATTGAACCCCTGGCCATAGCGGTGAGGAGAAATACTAATATCAAAGGGTGACTTTAATATTAACTGGCTTGCCCCAGAGGCAAACCAGTTCAAGGATGCTATCCAGGTGATCCACTTCACACAGATCGTAGAAGCCCCCACCCGGACTAACTACTGGACAAGCACTAGCACCCTGCTTGATTGGGTTCTCACCAACCATCCAGAGCACACCTCTAATGCCTCTGTCCTCCCAGACAATATCAGTGACTACTCCCCTGTCACGTTCAACCGGACCAATAAATTCATCAAACCCACTCCCAGAACAGTCACTAATGGAGTCCTCAGACCCACTCAAGCTGACCATCTAAGAGCTGATCTCTGGTATGCCGACTGGTCAGCTGTGTATGGGGCTTCTGATGTGGACAGTGCGTTGGACCACTTCATCCTCCTATTCAATACTATCTGTGATACTCATGCCCCATTAAAAAGTGATAAGTCAAGGGCCATTACAATTCCTGGATGAGCCCTGACATCTTGGGTCTTATGAAAAACTGAGATTTTCTCTGACATATAGCCAGAGCCACAGGGAAGCAGTCAGACATCCTAAAGTACAAACAAGTCAGAAATAGCTGCACCAGGGCCATCCATATAGCCAAGAACCTCTACTACAAGGCTGCCTTGTCCCAACACTGGAATGAAGGCCATAAATTCTGGGCAAATCTTAAAGAAGTTACTGGCAAGGAGCCCAAAACTGATCCTGACATGATCAGTGTAGATGGTTCCCCCATCCTTGACCCCAAAACTATAGCTGACACCTTCAACCTAGCCTTCACGGACCTCAGTCATGTCCTCCCCCCTGATTTCTTTCATCCAGGCAACCCCGTCACAGACACACAGCCCTCTGTGCATCCCCTCTTTTGGTTCAAGGCCATCTCTATTGGGGATGCAAGGAAATACCTCTCGAAGATGCTCGGTAAGGGGAGATTCAGTGGGGACACCCTTGATCTGAAATTAATCTCACTCTCATTGGAAGAAGTCCTGTCCCCACTTACCCAAACCTCAACTTGTCACTACAACTGGCGGTATTCCCTCAAAAATGGAAAGCTGCAATAGTCACTCCCACACACAAGAGTGGGGACCATGCCCTAACAGAGAACTACAGACCCATCTTCTTGCTACCACCACTGTCGAAGGCCCTTGAATGAACAGTTGCCGAGCAAATAGTTGAATACCCTGACAAATACAAACTCCTCTGCCCTGAGCAGCATGGCTTTAGAACTGGGCATAGCACCACCACATCTCTTTTAGAGTTCACGGGTCACATCCACAATTCTCTTGATCGTGGACAACTTTCCAGGGCAATCTTTATCGATCTGACCAAAGCATTCAATACTATTAATCATACCCTCCTAACTGAGCAACTTGCCGCAACGGGCCTGGCCCCTGAGGCAGTTTTGCAGTTCTGCAGCTACCTGAACTGCAGATCCCAGCAAGTTAGAATTGGCTCAACCCTCTCAGATAGCAAGTATGTCTGTCTGGGTGTCCCTCAGGGATCTATACTGGGTTCCCTCCTATTTAGCTTATTCCTGAATAACTTGTTTTTTTTCTCTTTTAGATATTTCCTGAAGAAGACCTAAGGTCGAAACGTAGATTTTTAACTCTATTTTCTATTTTCAGCGTGCATTTAATATAACCATTTTGTTTTGCTTTTATTCCTGAATAGTCTCCCTCAAGCCAGCCAGTGTCACATTCTACTTTATGCTGATGACACAGTTTTCTTCATGCGTGGCTCAAATCCTATTGAACTTGAGCAGCAACTCCAAAATGACTTTACTAATCTTGAGAAGTGGTTCATAGATCATAAATTAATCATGAACTATAAAAAAACTAAAACCATGATGTGCTCCAGCCCCCTAAACAAGCATCGTGACTACCCATTATCAATACGCAATGTTGCTGGGACCTCTCTGGATCTGGTCCAATATTTTAAATACCTTGGGATCACTAGTGACAACTTGTTGTCCTACACTCTCCACATTGACAATATGGCCAAAGCAATCAATAAACGTATTGGGCTGCTCTATCATCATAGGCACAGTCTGACCCCTGAAGCCCTTAAAATAGCCATCTACAGCTCTGTGGGCTATCTATGGCTCTGCCACTGACACTGCCCTCAGGCACTTAAAAACTGCTTTAAATAAAGCCTGCCGGCTAACCATAGGGCAACTAGGCTGACTCATACCTGTGACCTGTATACCAATGCACAATGGCTCCTGCTCAATGTTCAGCTTAAATTCCAAACCTGCCTTTTGGCAGAAAAGGTCAGCTTTGGAACACTTTCGACTGGGGCTAGTCAACTCCTGGTGCCTTGCATTAACCCACAGCACACACATAACTCTGAATGTCAGACCTTCATTACCCCTAAATGTCACACTTTCCAAGGCCAAAGATCTTTTGCACACCGTGCCCCGCTTTGGTTCAACTCCCTTCAGGTGGATTTTGTGCATATGCCTAGACTGGGTGCTTTCAAAGTCCACCTCAAGCAACTCCTGCTAAATGCAGCCCATTGCGACTGTCACCCATAGCTTCGCTTCTCTTTCTCCTTGCTGGTATTCCCTGCTCTTCCCCAGCCCTTCCCCCCTTCCTCCCCTTGCCTTGCCACCCCTTTCCCATTCCCACTCCCTCACCCTACCCCTAATTCTCCCCTTATGCCCCTTTCCACTCCTACCCTCTCACCCTTAACCCCCTCCTCCAACTCCTCTCCTGAGTTTGCTTCTCTTCTCCCCTTCACCTGCTATCCTCATGCCTCCCCTTCCCCCCTGCCAATTTAATTACTCGCAATAACACTTGCTTGTTTTGGCACTTGGGGCTCCTCTTCTCCTCTCCTCTTCTTGCACTTATCTACTGTTTACCCTATTTCCCTGCAGACAATTGATTGGTTTTCTCCATTCAGGCATCATATACTCATAAGTGTTTTGTTAGCCCCCGCTTCCCATAACCTAACTTCCTCTGTAACATGTACTACCCTGTTGTATCTGCTGTATTCACTACCACTGTTATTTATACCACTCTGTTTGTATTGTTGTCATGTCATGGAACCTATGTAAAGAGCTCTGAGCTCAAGTGGTGTTATCCTAGACCTCAATAAATAAATAAATATTAAAAAAGAAACAGGATTTACAAAATATCCCCATATGCTGACTCCTCCATTTTTTCACACCTTTCTGCACACATCAGTGCAAGCTCTGCTAAAGGAACTGCAGCTCCACAGAGAGATCTCAGGATACAAAATAAATTTAGAAAAATCAGAAGCTATCAAGATTGGTGGTTGATGCTCTAGGGAACTCCTGCCCAACTTTCCCTTCAAATAAAAACAACGCAGGTACCTTGTGGTGAGGATAACACCCAACCTATCCTCCTTATTTAGGTTAAACCATGAAAAGCTTTGGGCTAAGATCAAAACAGATATACTGTATCCAGGTGGGAAGTGCTTCCTCTACTGATAGTGAGCAGGCTTGCCACCTCTAAAATTAATATTCTACCTCACTTTTTATCAGGCCACCTGATTGGCATTCCAGAGACATTCTGAAGAAAAACTCAAACTCTCCTCCTGTCATTTATATGGGCAAAGAGTGGACACAGTATTAGCAAAACAATGCTATCTCTACCATGGTATAAAGGTGGCCTGGCAATGCCTAATCTCAGGCTTTACTAATTAGCTGAACAACTAGCTCCCATAGTAACCTGGATAAAGCAAACAAATGGCACATGGTGGAGAGAAATTGAAGCCCAGCAGCACTGCTGTAACCCCCCGTTTGCTCTCCCTCATGTTACTATCACCCCTATAGTGTGGAAGGAGATAACAAACCCATGAGCACAACATACACATAAGATTTCAGCAAAAGCTAGCCTCCTCATATAGACACTGAATGAGATAGGCCCTCTTATGGTTACAATTGAAGACCTCAACTTCACCATATCTCACACTGACCCAGGGTTTTCTAGGTGGAACAGACTACCCCAACCAGGTGTCAGGCATTGGTCAGCAATAAAGCTATTTTTTCTTTCAGAGAAGAAAAAGAGAGATATGGACTAATATAGAGTGACTTCCATAATTATTTACATATAAGACACTACAGCCATGGAGTCCATGATGCACGCTGCTGGTTAGCTGCTTCCCTGAACTGCTCCTGCACCCCTCGATCATTTTATCCCTTTATATTATGATTTTGCTGACTTCAGTATTAATACCCTTTTCTCAGATTTTCCTTTACACTGCTAGCATTGGAGGATTTACTTACCTTGAAGAATATGGAAGCAGAGATGAAGATTGTGCCACCTAAACATATGTCACCAATGCCAGACAAAATCTACTAAATGTCCCAAGGCCCAAGCCACTTATTCGGGACATCCTACTACTACCACAGCGCATTGATGGAAGAAAAATTCATGCAATAATTTCTCCCTTTTAAGGACAAGCTATGGGGGCTTACCTCAGAAGTTAGAGCCCTTCAAACATCAATATAGGATTTAGGCAGGATAGTCAGTGACAATGAAGCAAGGACTAGTTCATTGGCAGACTGGAAAACTTGTGTCAAACCAGAAATTGTTGCTGTCTGACAAAAATTGGCCCAATTAAAATCCAAACTAGAAGATTTGGAAGGCCGAAGTCACAGGAACAACGTTTTGATCATTGGTCTGCCTGAACGAGTGGAAGGGACAAATGTCATTCTGTTTGCCCAAAAGCTATGTACCCAATTTGTCAGTCCACCTCCTAATGGGATGACTAATGTTACAGAATGAGATCACCGCTCTATCAGAGCTATGCCTCAAGACTGTTCCCCTCCTCAGTCATCTGTTTTAAAGTTCCTGAACTACCTGTACAAACAGCATCTTTTAGTGGAAATCAGGGACCTACAAGAAGTCTCCTGGGAAGGGGTTTGTTTGAGGGTAGTTCAAGATCTTCCAGCAACAGTGAGGCAAAGAGAGCAGCCTATTATCCCACTGTGACCAAATTAATTGCAGTGGGCATCCACTTTAAAATGCTATATACCCTGCCTGTTTACAAATCCTACACAATGGCACTTGGAGATCTTCTGACTTGGCTGATCATGCTGCTTCAGAGGTAAAAGTTATATTGCCTAATTTGTTTAAAGAGCGCTGAGGCGAGAGACTTTTTGGGCTGCAGAGTTGACTAAATGCATTTATTAATACATCTTGTGCTGTACTGGGTGAGAGATTCTTTTTGGCTCTTAATCTAGGGCTTCATGCATTGTTTGATATACCCGTGTCTCACAGCATTGGTTCTAAAACTCTAACTTGGACATGATGAGGAAAACTACATACAGTGTTGGGGGCTGGAGTACTCTATTTGATTACTGCTCCAACTCCTTAATGCCCAAGTGCACTATGATTACAAATATTAATGCTGTACGACTTGGTGGACCCATTCATTTTTTACCTCCTCCCTGGTATGTCTGGATAGTGTATTTATCTCCTTGCTGGCATTTTGGAACTCCTGTCAGAACTATGACTTGTGATCTTTGTCGAGCCAGCTACTGGGAGTGCTACTGGTTGGTACAGTTTTGATTTTCTTTTTTCAGGTTTCCTCCAATCGCCTCCTGTTTGGTTTCACAATGTCCTTGGTTATTGGACGTAGATGTCAACATTTCGACATTTCTGCATCTTAGCAAAGAAATGATGTGTATGACTAGCTGCTAGTGCATGGTTACATTTCTTTAATAGCCCGATATAGCGTCCTACAGTTCCTGACTCAGCTTGTTGACGTGGTTTCAGTTTGAACTTTTTTCTGATGTGACAAATATTCAGGCTTCCCATTTTATTCAGTTCTGTTGATTCTACACAATCCTTTTAAAGATTTTGATTTTGAATTCGGCCAACAGATCTCTTCATTAATTGGATCACACTTTTCTTGGTCACAAACTGCATTGCTGGCTCTGAATTTTGTATCTATACTAAATGTTTCCTTTTGGTTTCCTTAGCGGTAATTACTCCTCGAGTAGAGTGATATGCCCTGAAACTAATTTAATTTAGAGGCCAGATTAAAGATGTATTTGGGGGCCTTCCATTAATATATTAATTTGTTTTAACCTTCTTGCCTTATTTCAATTTAATGTCACATACCGTACTATGGACAAAGGTCAATAGACAAGAGTAAAAGGAGAAGAAACCCACTTTTGTTCTCAGGGGAGCGGCAGAAAAAGTAAAGGCCAAGAAACTAGCCTTCAGGAAGTATAAGGTGACACAAAGGAATGAGGACAAGGAAATGTACCAAAAGTATCTGAGAGAGCGGCAAAGGCAGTGAGGAATGCTAAACTGCAAATAGAGGAGACACTAGCTCAGTCGGTGAAAAAGAAGATAAGACATTCTTCAGGTACATTAATGAGAGAAGGAAGGCAAAGGGGGCAGTAGTAAAGCTTAGAGGGGTCAAGGGGGGAGATAGTGGAGAGAGACAGGGAAAAAGCAGTGATCCTGAATGAATATTTATTTTCAGTCTTCACTGTGGAAGTGGATGGGCAGAGCCTGCGTTGGACTTCAAAGGAGCTAAGAATAAGAATTTAAACACCAGTCCACTCACAGAGGAGAGGGTCCTAGAAGAACTGGCAAAGCTAAGGGTGGAAAAAGCCATGGGTCCAGATGGCATACATCCCAGGATCCTAAAGTAACTGAAGACTGAACTGGCAGCCCCTCTGGCAGCCCTGTTCTATGAGTCCTTAGGCACTGGACTGGTCCCAGAGGACTGGAGAAGGGCAAATGTTGTCCCTCTTCACAAGAGTGGTAGTAAAGATGAAGTGAGAGAACTATAGGCCAGTTAGTCTAACCTCTGTAGTCGGAAATATAATCATGGCACTCCTTAAGGAAAGAACAGTGAAACACCTGAAAGCCAAAGGACTGGTGGATCCCAGGCAACATGCGTTCTCTGCAGGACGATCCTGTCAAACTAATCTTGATAGATTTCTTTGACTGGGTGACAAAGGCAGTAGACCAAGGAAGGGGGAAGTAGATATTGTATACCTTGATTTCATCAAAGCGTTTGATATAGTTCCACATAGCAGAGTGGTCAACAAGTTGGGTAGCCTGGGGTTGGGATGTGAGGTGGTGAACTGGATTGGAAACTGGTTAAAGGACAGAAAACAGAGGGTAGTGGTGAATGGAGCCCAATCAGATGAAAGGGAGGTGACCAGTGGGGTACCTCAGGGGTCAGTTCTGGTGTCAGTCCTCTTCAATGTCTTCATCAGTGACATTGCAGATGTGCTGGAGGTTTGCCTGTTTGCAGATGACACTATGACCTGCAACAGGGTGGATACTCCGGAGTGGGTAGAAAGGATGAAAAAAAAGACCTGGAACTGCTGGAGAGATGGTCAGGGGCATGGCAGCTAAAGTTTAATGCAAAGAAGTTCAAAATCATGCATTTGGGGAGCTGTCATGCTGGGGCGAGTTACAAGTTTAATGGGGGAGCTGCTGACAGTAACTAAGGAGGAGAGGGACTTGGGGGTTATAATCACAGATGACTTGAAGGCTGCTAGGCAGATGGCAAAGGCAGTGGAAAAGGCCAGTGTGATGTTGAGGTGTATTGGAAGGGGGAATCACAAGCCAAAGGAGGGAAGTAATAGTTCCATTGTAGAAGACCGTGTTGAGACCTCACCTTAAATATGGTGTACAGTTCTGGAGACCACACTTTTGAAAGGACATTGACAAAATAGAGATGGTGCAGAGGATGCCAACCAAAATGGTGAGGGGATTACATCACAAGCCTTACGCAGAGAGAGTGAGGGACCTCAATTTGTACATGCTGGAACAAAGGAGGGAGAGAGGCGACATGATAGAAACACTCAAGTACCTCAAGGGCATTAACAAGGTGGATGGGGACAACATATTCCAGCTTAATAATAGTGCCAGGACAAGAGGATATAACATGAAACTGAGGGGTGGCCACATAAGGGGAACTGTCAGGAAGTTATTTTTTACAGAAAGGTTGGTGGATGCATGGAATAGCCTGCCCCAGGAGGTGGTGGCAGCCCTTAAAGGGACACTGTCAACCTGTTTTTCATCATATTATTTCTAGTCAAAACCCCACATTTTAGATTGCTTACCCTCACTAAAATTTACTGATGTTGCTGTCTGTTTTGTCAGACTCCTTGTTTAGTAGAACTGAAGTGCATGGTAATGTATATTTACTAACAACCTTGTTTTTGTTTACAATCCTGGTTCTGTTCTTACTGCATGCTTTCAGAGCATTAGAAACACACCCAAACAGTGCAGTCACTCATAAGGCAGTAGCATCTTAAACTCCCACTGCGTCTTGAGGGGCCAGACTGTGTTGTGGGTGTTCCCAAGACCAGGAAAGATGCATTTGGAGCTGATCAAGGAATGTAAACAAACCTGTTTTGGTGTGATAACACCAGTATGTTGGGCAGTCTGTGTTTAACTTTTTTTAAAGAAAATAAGAGTCAGAATCAAACTACCAGCTACATCAACACTCTTTACAGAATGTTGGCAATCATAAAATATGTTTTATAAACTAGGGACACTTTGAGACCTAGGGGGGTTGACAGTGTCCCTTTAAAGTGGTGGGCTTCAAACATGCATGAGACAGAAACAAGGGAATAATAGAGATAGGAAGAAAAAGCTAAAGCCAGTGACCAGACAGGGTCACTGGATGCTTCATTAGGCAGATTAAACGGGCAGACTGGATGGACCTAATGGTCCTTATCTGCTGACAGCATCTATGTATCTATCTATGTACCTATGATTATTTATAGCTGGTCTTAATAGACCTGTTGGAATAGGGTTGGTGAAAAGTGGTAGTTTTGGGGATTGTTGGAGGAGGGGATTTGGTGGTTGTTTTTTTCTTCCTTCTCTTCACGGGTATTAAAATGTCTTGAGTCAGTCGTCTATATTTAAGATCACAGCCTCTCATGACACCTTATTGTATGGGTTTTTAGGTCTCCTGGTTAGTTAATTGATATAGTTAATCTATTAACGTAGAGTAAATAGTGTTATAAATAACTAAGGGTTAGTCTTCTGGTTCAGTGTTAATACTATTTCATACAGTCTTAATTTGATTGGATTGAGGGGAGCAGGATCATGGGAACTAAGCTTGTGAGCAGGTTATCACCATGCACCTGATTGTTTGAATGGGTGGCCAGTCATGATTGGGGTGTTCTGGTATATGGCTTTTTATCTATTCTTTATTGAAAGATTTAACAAATAACACACAATTTCAAGAAAACACAGGAAACAATATATAAAACGTATGCAACTAGCACTACAGTAACTTAACCAAACCCCCTTCTCACAGCACAAATTACTCTCCTTCCCCCCACCCTTAAAGGGAGCTATGTAAACAGAAAAGGGTAAGGCAAATAATTAGGTAAACAATACATATTTCACATTTAAGCTAGGCCTTAAAAATATAAAGAAACCATGTGAAAAGGAAAAGGGAAGCAAGCAGAGGCTACCATAACGAGGGTTATACAATACAGATGTACTGAGTTTTAAAAAGTACCTTAATAGGGGTACAATTGAAAACCTAAGTTTTAGTTGGTAAAATCCCATAATGTAACTAATATGTCTAATAATTTCTTCCAACATTTTGAAAAGAAGGCCAAATTGTTGTGGAAATAAATCATATGGATCAAAGTTAAGTTTTGTTTTAGTTGGGCTATCCATCTGTTAAAGGTAGGAACTGACTGATCTTTCCAATATTTCAGTAACAGCTGTGAAGTTGTGGTCCCCACAAGAACCAAAATAGATTTGTCAACCAAAGTTGTACCAGCTGAGAACTCCCCCAAGTTGCAGTTATTAAGGCTGAAGTCATAAAATTGGATTATTTTATCAAGAATGTTACATTTTATTTTTTTGTCAAAGATTTTGAATATACTGACGTGACCATAGCATATGGTCTAAGGAACCTACTTTTATCTTGCATTTATGACACAAGTTAGATTGTATTAGACCCATTTTAAACAGCCTTTGGGGAGATAAATATGTACTATGAAGAGTTTTATACCTAATAAGTCTTAGGTTATCCAGAGGAATTAACTTATAAATATTTTTCCAAAGGTTTCACCCAGTCTAAAGGGTGTGTCAAGTAGTTGTCTCAAAACTGAGATTTGAGAGGACTATCTTCTGATTTTAAACTTGAGAGATATTTATAAAGACCTGAAATTGAATGAGGTATTTTGATCACATCCATCCAGTCTGATATAATATTAACATCATATATAAGAGACGTTGAGTTCCCAAAATGAGTTTGTAATTTAAGTTTTAACAAGAGATAATTTAAAAAATATTTTTAGACCAATTGAACTCTTTAGAAATGTCAGAAAGGAACACGTTAAACCTTTAACTAATAAAGTGTTAACGCATTGATTAGTCAAACCAGGTAAAATGCTGTAAGTGATAGTTTTCCCATGCAAATGAAAATTTGGATTGTATAAAATCGGTTGGAATATACTTTGAGCTATAGTTATATTAAAATACTTGCAAATTTGATTATGTATTTTGAGAGAAGTTCCAACCACAGTATTCTTAAGGGGTTTGGGGATAATTTTAAATGAACTGTATAAAATAGCTTCTGGGGTAATCTTATGTTATCTTGATTAACTCTTTTTCTAATGGTACCCACCCAGGAACATATGAAGAAGACTATGCTTCTGCAAGTATCCATTTCATGTATTTATTTATATGTGAGGCCATATAGTAAAACAAAATATGTGGGACCCCCTGACTCCCTAAATATTTAGGGAACATAAGTTTATTTAAAGCAATCCTAGGAGTTGCAATCAACCACATAAAGTTATTTATCAATGAGTGTAGTTTGGAGAACCATTTAAGTGGAAGAAAAATGTTAAGCATATTAAATGGAAAAAATAACCTTGGAAAGATGTTCATTTTTGTAATACTGTTCTAACCTGAAGGGTGATGGGTAAATTCATCCATCTTTTCAAATCTTGAGAGTTGTTTTATTTATTTATTTATTTCTAGGAAGTGCCTTTGAGCCAAAGGCTCTTTTACAGAGGTTCCACGTCGTAGTAATACATGGGCATAACATCATTTACAATGGTTACAAGTACATAAGCAGAGACAAGGAGATTCCATGCCTAGAAAGACATGAGTGCATCAGGTTACAGAGGTTACATAATCACAATAACAGGGAGTACATAAATAAAACTATACAGACACATAATTTAAAGCAGGCTAGGTTGACAGGTTGTTATGTGAGCAACTTGAGAATCTGCAGGATATATATGGAATCAGGTAGGGAACAGAGGATGATATAGTCTGTAAAATAATTAACTAAAACTATATGCAAGGAGGTGAGAACTTGATGGGCAGCAGTTCTTTTGTTTTAAGTGCTAAAGAGTGCAGTCATAAAGGAGGGCTATACTCACTGGGGGGGAAGTGCTGTGGTGGGGACCTGGAGCCTACTAGGGGAGTGTTAGTTAGCAAGAACAGAGGAGAGGCAAGGGTGCAGGTTAGAATGAGTTTAGCAGAAAAGAGGAGGGAAGAGTGTGGGGGAGTTCACGTCTGGATAGTTGGTTCTAAATTTTGTTTTATTAATTGGGTTTTATATTTTGATAACTGAATACCAAGATATTTGACCCCCAACGTGTTCCAAGAGAAGCCTAAGTTAGTAATCTCCTCTTTACAGAGGCAATTCACTGAAGGCATTACACTGGTTTTATCCTTGTTTAATTTATAATTGGAGACCCGACTATATTCTTCAGTGACTTTCAGGGTAGCTTTAATTGAATTTAATGGATCTGCAACATGAAAAAGAATGTCATACACAAAGGCAGACAATTTAAACTGAAATTCTGAAATAGAAATACCTTTAGTATCTGCATTTGAGTTAAAATAAAATATAAGAGGTTCTAAATAAAAGTTGAATAGGGTGGGAGATAATGGACAACTCAGCCTAGTGTCTTGGTACAATTTAAAGGGTTCAGATATCTGATTGCTACAAATTATTCTAGCTATTGGGTTTGAATATAATATTTTTATTCAACTAATGAATTTTGGGGGGAAACAACATTTTCTTAAAGTGGCAAATAAAAAATTATGGTGTACTCTGTCAAAGGCTTTTTTCTGCATCCAGAGACACTAAAGCAAAAGAAACATTAGTATCTCTGGATGTGGAAAGAATGTGAAAGATTTTGCTAAGATGATCTGAAGCTTGCCTGTTTGGCATAAAACCAGCTTAATCATAACGGATCAATCTTTGCCAATCTTTTTTATTCTTTGGGCCACAATGTATTTTAAAATTTTTGTGTCATAGTTAATTAAAGAGATCCAGTGATAATTATTGACTTTCCTTTTTGATTTATTAAGTTTCAGAAGCAGAATTATGTGAGCTTCCAGAAGAGATTTATTCAAAATACCCTCTGCTTAGATAAAATCGAATATTTGTTTCAATATAGGGATCAAAGGGTTCTTAAATATTTTGTAAAAATTGGATGTAAGGTCATCCAGCCCCAGGGCTTTATTTATAACAAAATTGTTGATGGCCTCATTGATTTCATTAAAATCAATTGGAGCGGTTAAGTGTAGAGATTTTAAATCGCTAATGTGAGGACATACAACATTTTTTAAATAGTTTTCTATCATATCCACTGAAGGCAGATTCTCTATAGGACCATACAAGTTTGAGTAATAGTTATAAAACTCTTGTAAAATGCCTTTATACTCTGTTAACACTCTGTTTAGAGTTTCTGAGATTATGGATTCTGTATGTCTAGATTTATCTATTTTTTTAATTCTTTGAGCATGAAGCTTACTAGACTTATTCCATAGGCCTGCATAGGAAGCATTAGACCTAATAATGAGGAGCTTCACTTGTTCTTTGGAATTAAATCTTAATTCTTCATTTAGAGCTTGAATTTCTTTAGATTATTGTGGAGTCAGTGAATCTGGATTTTTTTATTGCTAGAACTTTTAGTCTATCAGTTATAATTTTAACTTGTTCCTCTTTTTGTTTGTTTTTTATATTTTGCTCCAAATCTAATAAACTCTCACCTTAAATAACATTTAAGCTAGGCCCGAATAAGGTCTTTTTTGTAACAGAATGTGCATTGTGTTTCCAGAATACCTGGATAGCCTCTATAATATAGTTAATTATGGATTCCTGTATTAATAAATTAAGGTTAGTTTTCCAGGAAAAGTGTTTTTTTTGTAAGGAATACCAATTTTGAGAATACAGCTTACTATAGAATGATCAGACAAAGTCCTCGGTAGGATGTGTGGGTCCTGGATTACGGGAAGTAATGTGGTTGAAATAAGAAAGTAATCAATTCTCAATAAGGAATTGTAGGTCTGGGCTGGCCCAGTGGTGCTGAGGGTTGAGGTGCTGGATGCCACACCTCATGTCACACTGGTGACCCATGTTTGGATATGAGCCTGGGTTGTCATGGATCAGTAGGGGAGGATAGGATTGAGCATCTGGAGGAATGTTCTCCTATCCTGGGGAGGGATGTGGGTTTTCATCACTCTGCAGTGGCCCCTGGGGACACCCAGAGGCACTGCTAGAGTCAGTTCAACAGAGGGAGGAATGCAGCAGATGTCAGCACATCATTGCACATCTGCACTCCTGGGGAATAATCAGAGGAAAAAACAGCAGCATCACTCATGGCAGCTTGATGGCCATAACTTCCTGAGCACGGTGGCTGCCCAGGGGTGACCTGACATGCTTGTATTGAATCCTAGCTTGGTGCAGAGACTGGTGGGGCCCTCTCATGGGTACAGCAGCATATGCCAGCTGGTTGTGTGGGGCACCCTGGGGGTCATCGGAGGAAGCAGAGCAGTGGCTGGATGTAGGGCAGAGTGGTGGCTGCACAGGATGATAAATAAAGTGGAGATAAAAAAAAGGAATTGTGGGTCTGGGAATAGAAGGTGAATAGTTTTTGATCCAGAAAATACACTCTCTGTGGATCAGACAAGCTCAATAACTCCTTTAGATCCTGCAAAACTTTAATATCAATCAAAAACTTGTAACTTGATGAGTTGGATTTGTCTAGTTGAGGATCCAGTGGAGGGTTCCAATCACCACCTAAAATAAAATAATAATTGCGATATTCAGCTAATATCATGGTTAACTTTGTATACAACGTCAGGGATCCATTGCTTGAGCCATATACAGATCCCAAGACATTGTTTGACAAATCTCCCCTATTGCTAAAACATAACTCGCTTCTTGGTCCTGAATCAGTTTAGAGAACTGAAAATCCACTAATGAATCTAATAATATTGCCACTTCTGATTCTGCTGTATATTTATCTGCTCCAAATACTGACTTGAAATTAAAACATTTTAAATAGTCAATTTCAGAACCTAGTAAATGTGTTTCTTGTAGAAAGACCATATCAAAACCCAATGTTTTTATATAATTAATCTGAAAGGGTTATGATCTTTTTGTTTTTGACCGTAACCCTTTCACATTCTAGGTAGCTAGCTTAAGATTTACGACACTCATAATAGCAAATTGAGTTGAAACTATAAATCCTAAAAAGGTAGCTCTCAATAAACCTTAGGTTTACAGTAAAATATAGTGCTCCTACAAAGTCCCTAATTACCCTTAAACCCAAATATATAAAAATGTTATTGTCATTAGAGAGTAGTACAAACAAATTAGTAATTACTATGAAGCTGTCCCCCAGTTCCAAGGATTGACCACCTCCAATCTACTAAGTTAGTGATTCACTCTGCCATAGCGCCCTAATCAACACCTAACAATATTAATTAAGTAAACACCATAACCAGAGTTAACATACAAATTATTTTGCAGTATGCAACTCCAAAAAGAGAAAAAAGGAAAAAACAATCCAATATATTAACTTCCTACCTATAGTAGATGTGAATCAATTAAATGTACCTAAATCCCTCAGAGAACCATTAGTAAAAGAGAGAATATTGAATTTTTAAAGTTACATTTTAGTTATGAATACACTGACCCAGTGCACATACAGAACGTCCCCCGTTATAAATCAAGAGACCTGAAAGATAAGAGCTTCAAACTAAATTACAAACAGAAGCCCTATGTTTGAACCCGAACCCTGTCAATATTAACATTGAAACCTAACTTTAAACTGAAGTAAAATTAAAGCAACAAGGGGGACTGTGCATAGAGGGGCAGCAAACCCAATCCACTAAACATGTTTTATAAGATGCCCCCTTATAAACTGCAATTTTCAAAGGGAAATAAAAGGATTCGCACCTCTGGTGTGTCTTCTGGGAGGAATGTCTGTCTTAGGATTTGCTACAATAGCATTTTAGTTTTGATTTGTTCCAATATATTTGAAAAAGAGAAACGTGGTAGCAGTGTTAGCCCAGTCAACAATGTAGAGAAATAAAGCAAACAAATATGTTGCAGGTGATACCTTTTATTGGACTAACAAAAGTATTTCTGAGACTAGCTTTCAAGAGACAAAACTGTCTTCCTCAGGTCAAAGTGGAAACAGCTGAACAGCATGACAGATATAGAGGTTGGATGTGGATTCAAGACATAAACAAGCAGTTTACACATCAAGCATTACAGCCAATTCACACTCCTTACAAACAGGAAGACTATCATCGGAGTGTGTCAGTTGAAGAGCTCAACGTGTAAGATCAAAGGGCAGCTTCAATTTAGTCTGGCGCTGGACTATCAATTATCGTTTGTAAAAAATCAAGACAGGAAAAAATATATATCATTATCTTTAGAAGGTACCTGTTAAAAGAGCCAAAGGGTGCTGATGTGAGGGTTTAAAAAGAAACTCTGAAGCACTGTTTTAAGTATAATCACTGGTAATGTGCTAAAAAAAAATCTTTATTAAGTCCTTTTTCTTTAGTGTCAAAATATTGTATCATTTTTAGTTCAAATATTTGCCGTTCCTGACTATTTTTGAAGTTATCTTTTAACACTCTGACAGTAAAAGCACGGCTACAGTGGTCTGATTTTGAGAAATGTTCCCCTAGTGGTGTATTTTCATTTTTATGGGTAACTGTGAATCTGTGGTGATTCATTTTTGTTTTGAGTTCCCGTCCAGTTTCACCAATATACTGCAGCAGCCTTCCTCACATTTTCTACATTGTATCATATATACTACATTGCTAGAAGAACAGGTCAGTTTTGGATTTTAAATGTTTTTCCATTATGAATGACACATGTCTCAGGAGATATGTATACATGTTACAGTGAGGTGCTTTCGCAGGTTTGTACCTTTGTCGCCAAGCTGGAGCTTTGTGGGAAGTTTGCTTCACACAAGTTTCTGCTTAAGGTGTGGTGGTTGGTGGAAGGCAAGCACTGGTGAAGTGGGAAATATATATTTTTAGAGTCTCACCTTCAGACAGTAGTGGCCATAGATCTTTAATTATTTACGTAGTTTTCCAGTTCTGGGTTGTAGATTACTACCAGAAATGTGCAATCAGATGTTCTCTGTGGCTTGTACCTTAGTAGTTCTTCCCTAGGCCTACAGAGTGCAGAATGGACATTCCTGTCGATGCTGGTTTTATATCCCTTCTGCCTGAAAGGTTCTTTAAGTGTACTAAGATGTCAGTCCCTGTCATCTTGGTTTGAACAAATGCAGTGGTACCAGATGGCCTGGCTGTGCACAATGGATATTTTGGTATGTGAGGGATGGCAGCTGGTGCTGTGAAGGTAACTGCATCTGTCTGTAGGTTTTCTGTACGCATATGTTTGCAGTGTTCCATTTTTTAGTGCGATGGTGATATCCAGGAAATGCACACACTTTGAGTAATTTATTTGGAATTTAATGGAAGGATGGAATTTACTGAAGCTGTCAAAATGTATTTTAAGTTTTCCTCTCCTGCTATTATATCATAAAGATATCATCAATATATTGATAATATTTTAATGGCTTATGATGTTGTGTGCTAAGGAATCTTTCTTCTAGATATGCCATGAAGAGGTTGGCATACTGTGGTGCCATCCTGGTGCCCATAGCCATCCCCATATTTTGAAGGTAAATATCAGTGTTGAAGCTGAAATAATTGTGTGTAAGGATGTATTCCATAGGTTTGGCTATCACATTTGGTGGATATTTGCTGTCTGTGGTGACTTTTTGCAGGTATTCCTAGCATGCTATTATGCCATCTCTGTGAGGGATGTTGCTGTATAAGGATTCAACATACATTGTGACCAAAACAGTGTCAGGTGACAACTGGTCAATACTGTGTAATTTGTTTAAAACATCTATAGTATCCTGTATGAAGCTGCTTGTGTTTTGTACCAGTGGTTTGAATATACCTTCTATGAGTCCAGAACTCCCCGCCATTAATGTGCCAATTCCTGCTATAACTGGTCTGTTGGGATTTCCAGATTTCTGAATTTTAGGTAACACATAGACAACTATATAGACAGTTTTAGATACAGGGTACAATCACATATCTCCAGCAAAAAGAGAAAAATTTTATGCAACCTCTCACCATTGGAACAAAAAGCAATTGGCAACCTACAAAACAATAAAAGTACCACCATTAAACCTGCTGATGGGGGGGGGGAGGGTACAGCTGTGATCATGGGTACCAACAACTACATACAGGAAGGCTACAGGCAACTTTTGGACAACACCTACTACAGGAAGCTGACCTCAGGCCCCACAAAGAAATTCATTAAAGAATTAAAACAACTAATTAGCACATTTCCAGAACATACACATAATGAAATGGAAAATCTGATACCAACAAGGCCAGCACTAGGAACCTTCTACATGTTACCAAAAATTTCACAAATCTGGAAACCCAGGCAGACCAATGATATCAGGATATGGGACATTAACTGATGGGATTTCTGGACTCATAGAAGGTATATTCAAACCAGTGGTGTAAAACATAAACAGCTTCATAGAGGATACTACAGACTTTTTTAACAAACTGCACAGTATTGACTAGTAACCACCTGACACTGTTTTGGTCATAATGGATGCTGAATCCTTATACAGCAACATCCCTCACAGAGATGGCATAATCTCATGCAATGAATACCTGTGAAAAGTCACCACAGACAGCAAATATCCACCGGATGTGATAGCCAAACCTGTGGAATACATCCTTACACACAATTATTTCAGCTTCAGCACTGATATTTACCTTCAAAATATGGGGATGGCCATGGGCACTAGGATGGCACCACAGTACACCAACCTCTTCATGGCAGATCTAGAAGAAAGATTCCTTAGCACACAACATCATAAGCCAATAAAATATTATCAATATATTGATGATATATGTATGATATGACAACAGGAGAGGAAAACTTAAAAATTTTTTTGACAGCTTCAGTAAATTCCATCCTTCCATTAAATTCCAAATAAATTACTCAAAGTGTGTGCATTTCCTGGATACCACCGTCACACTTAAAAATGAAACACTGCAAACATCAGTGTACAGTAAACCTACAGACAGATGCAGTTACCTTCACAGCTCAAGCTACCATCCCGCACATACCGAAACATCCATTATACACAGCCAAGACATCTGGTACCACCGCATTTGTTCAAACCAAGACGACACAGACAGATATCTTAGTATACTAAAAGAATCTTTCAGGCAGAAGGGATATAAAACTAGCAGCATTGACAAGAATATCCATTCGGTACTCTCTAAGCCTAGACAATAACTACTAAGGTACAAGCCACAGAGAACATCTGATCACACACCTCTGGTAGTATCGTACACCACAGAACTGGAAACGCTACAGGAAATAATTTAAGATCTACAGCCACTACTGTCTGAAGATGAGACTCTAAAAAATATATTTCCCACTCCACCAGTGCTTGTCTTCTGCCAACCACTGAACCTGAAGCAGAAACTTGTGCGAAGCAAACGTCTCACTGAGCTCCAGCTAGCAACAAAGGTAAAACCATGCAAAGCACCTCACTGCAAACTATATACACATATCTCTCCTGAGACATGTGTCATTCATAATGGAAAAACATTTAAAATCCCAATCTCATACCTGTTCTTCTAGCAACATAGTATATATGATACAATGTAGAAAATGTGAGAAAGGCTGCTATATTGGTGAAATTGGACAGGAACTCAAAACAAGAATGCATCACCACAGATTCACGGTTACCCATAAAAACGAAAATACACCAGTAGGGGAACATTTCTCAAAATCAGACCATTCCATCAGTAATTTTACTGTCAGGGTGTTAAAAGGTAACTTCAAAAACAGTCAGGAATGGTAAACATTTGAACTAAAAATGATACAATATTTTGACACTAAAGAAAAAGGACTTAATAAAGATGTTGGTCTTTTAGCACATTACCAGTGATTATGCTTAAAACAGTGCTTCAGAGTTTATTTTTAAACCCTCACGTCAGTACCCTCTGGCTCTTTTAACAGGTATCTGCTAAAGACAATGGTATGTATTTTTTTTTCCTCTCTTAATTTTTTACAAATGTTAATTGATGGTCGAGAGCCAGACTAAAATGAAGCTGTCTTTTGATCTTACAAGTAGAGCTCTTCAACCGACACACCTCAATGACAATTAGAGTCTTCCTGTTTGTAAGGAGTGTGAATTGGCTGTAATGCTTTGATGTGTAAACTGCTAATCTATGTCTTGAATTCACATCCAACCTCTGTATCTGTCATGTTGTTCAGTTGTTTCCACTTTGACCTGAGGAAGAGAGTTTTATCTCTTGAAAGCTAGTCTCAGAAATACTTTTGTTAGTCCAATAAAAGGTATCACCTGCAACATATTTGTTGTTTTTTTTCTCTACATTCCAATATATTTTAAACAGACCATATGAGAGGACCTGGGACCATGGATAAAGCCCTGTTTTAATGGGACAGCACCATCCCAATTGTGCTTCTTATAGGTTCAGGTTTTTCTTATTTAATGGAAAATGAACCTTTGAAACTCCATAATTTATTCTTTTCACAATAAATTAGCTGGCCCAATATAGACCCTGATGTGGAAAGTTAAAAGTAGCTCAGTCTGGCCCACTGGTGTAGGGGCAGGGTGCCGACCTGCGATGTCGGTGACCTGAGTTTGGGAACAGATCCAGGATGTCGGACAGCTGGCAGGGGGGAGAAGGATTGAGCATCCAATGACTGCTCTCCTTCTCTAGGGGGGAGGGTGGTAGAGTGTTTGGCGCTTTATGAACACCTAGCGGAGGCTGGGTGTATCTCATGCACTGATGTCAATACATCTGTGGGCAAGGTGGGATACTGGCAATCATTGCACGTCCCCTCCCCTGTACACCGGGGAAAACAGTGCTACCTGACACTTAGATGAAACCTGCCCCTCTGCTTCAATTAGCTCCCAGGCCAGATCCTCAACCCATCCTGTTGATTGTGGCACTTAGGGCTGGTGCCTCAACCCCACCCTGGGGGGGTAAGCCAGGGGTTACCGGGGAGTCATGGCCAATGTGGGAGTGGGAGCAGTGGGGTCCATGACTGGGATGAGGTACCAGCAATAAGCAAGTGCAATAAAGTATAGTAAATTAAAAAAAAGTTATTAGCAGCTCTAAAATGGTCCCTAAATTAACTGGAGAGAAAGAATGTGATGATTTACTAGGTGAAATTTCATATAGGCATAAGTTCACTGTGCAAAAACCTTAAGTATAGTAACAAGCTGGTATACTCTGACTGCTTAGTAAGGATCTAAATATATAAAATTGAATAAATGCAGCAGACCATGATTCCTTCCCAGAGTGATGTACCTATTAATAAAATACTAGCAAACGCCTCCATGTATGATTTAAAGGCCCATATTTAGCGAGGTGCTGTTATTAAAAACAAAAATACGTTTTTTTGTTTTTTTTTTATAATCTGAAGACTTGTATTTACCCTTCATTTTTCAAAATAGCAGCAACAGAGGGACCCATAGTTTATTGTAAAAACTGAATAAAATTTCTACCAACCCTATTTAATGGGCTTCAGGCAGATATATTATTTAGCTACAAACCATTAGTTAACATTACTTCTCTAGGGTAGGAAGAAATAGGCTGTTGGTTAAATAGGATCTGCAGCTTATTCTCTAGGTAGGGAAATGGGCAGACTAGGTGGGCCAAGCGGTCCTTATCTTCCATCAAAATCTATGTTTCTATGTACGCACAATCCCATTTAGACATCCATTCTAAAAACCAAACCGACACTGTCAGATCTCCCATATAGATGTTATCAATATCAAAAACTAAAATTCTCGGGCTCAAAAATAGAGGTAAAAAACTTAAAACTACTACAACCCTTTCAATTTCTAATTGGAACTACAGTAGTTACTATAACTGACCTTAAAATAAGAAAACCTCCACCTGCTACAGCAAATTACAGCTTTCTGCCTTTAAGAGATTATAAAAACCTATAAGGATTATGCTTACATAATATACATTCCATCAGGCTCAAACAGAACAAAGTGGCGTAGGGTTTAGCACAAAAGAGATATCTAGTGTACAAAGTCAGAATAGATGTTAGAGTTGTTGTTCTTATAAAATGTCATTCTACACACTAATTAACGAGCCCCAAACAGTACTGTTGTTGTTATCAGTTCTATTTCTTATTCTTCTTGTCTTTAAGCCTGCTGATATTAATAAACCTCTAAACTACCAAGTAGTGAAACCCTTACATTCTGATAATCCATCCAATTACTTCCACTTGTAAACCATAAGCCCAGAAAGCCCGAATATTGAACCATTGGCCCATTTATAAAATCACACCTACGGTTTAGTAACTTCCATTAATAAAGTAAAAGATCAGATTAAAATTCCCTTAATGTGTGTGGATAATGATTAAATACATAATTGACATAGAGCAAGATTACCTTTCTAGCTAAAATGAAGTATGCTCATAAATATGAATACGTTTTATGCGAGGGTTGAGCATGAGCCGGGGAAAAAACAGAAACTTGATATTTACTCATCGGAACTATCTATCTTGTCCCTTACCCAAACAAAAGAAATATTACCTCTGCAAATCCAGTACTAGAATTCATGTTGCTTACATCAAGGACCCCCATTGCGGGTGCAATATATATCTGATTTGCACTTAACCCATTAATTTGGAGCCCTTATCTAAGTTGAAAACTAACAACTGCATCTAAAACATAGAAACACAGAAACATAGAAGTTGACGGCAGATAAGGACCACTAGACTCGTCCAGTCTGCCCATTATTTCTACCTTATGAATGCGCCATAGACATTTACTCTGTCAATGTCCTATTTATTCATATTCATCTGTATTGCTCCCTTATTCCTAACCCATGCCTTTTTGAAGCCCTGCACTGTATTCATATCCACCACTTCCTGAGGTAGGCCGTTTCATGCATCCACCACCCTTTCTGTGAAAAAGAACTTCCTCACATTATCCCTTAATCAGCCTTCCTATAATCTCATGTTGTGTCCTCTTGTCCTGCTGTTTTTCTTATAGTGAAACATGTTAGATTATTTCACCTTGTTAATGCCCTTAAGGGAACATTGATTAACCAGGAGTAGTAGACTAAGCCGAAGTTTGTTTCCAGATGTGAACTGGGAGCACAAGGAAGTTAAGTGACTTGCTCAGGATCACACAGTATGCACCTAGGCAGCTGTGGGATTCAAATCCAGGTCTCCAGATCTGCAACTCAGAGCCTTAATCCACTGTACTAGACTGCCTCCTTAAGATGTTTGAATGTTTTGATCATATCACCTCTCTCCTTCCTTTGCTCTAGGGTATACATATTGAGCTCCGTTAATCTGTCGTCATATGTTTGCTGATGAAGTCCCTGCACCATTTTGGTTGCCCTTCTCTGGACTGCCTCCATTTTGTTAATGTCCTTCTGCAGGTGCAGCCTCCAGTACTGTACGCAGTACTCCAGATGGGGCCTAACCAGTGTCATGTAAAGAGGGATTATTACCTCCCTCTTATGACTTGAGATACCTCTACTAATACACCCCAACATCCCTCTAGCCTTACCTACTACTTTAGTGGTCTGCTTGGATGATTTCAGGTCCTCTGTGATGATGATGCCCAAGTCTCTTTTTTCCCTTGTAATTGCCAGCAACTCCCCTCCTAATCTAAAGGTAGCTTCAGGGTTTCTCTTCCATATGTGCATGATCTTGCACTTCTTTGCCTTAAACCCCAGTTGCCACACTTCAGATAATTTTGCCAGTTTTTCCAGATATCTTCTCATCCTGCCCACCCCATCTGGATCATCTACTCTGTTGAAGATCTTGGTGTCATCTGCAAACAGGCACACCTTACACTCCAGTCCATCTGCAATGTCACTGATAAAGATATTGAAGAGGATTGGCCCTAGAACTGATCCCTGAGGTACTCCACTTGTGACTTACATCTCTTCTGACTATACCGTTTACCACATCTCTCTGTTTTCTACCTTCCTACCAGTTTGCCACCCAGTTGACTAACTTCTGACCCACCCCAGGCCTACCCAGCTTATTAATCAAGCTTCTGTGTTGAACAGTATCAAAAGTTTTGCTGAAGTCAAGGTAGGTGACATCAGCAGCACTCCCTTCATCCACCACTCTGGTTACCAGTCAAATAAATCTATGAGATTAGTCTGATAGGACTTTCCTCTTGTAAACCCATGTTGACTTGGATCCTGTGTGCCTACAGATTCCAGGTGTTGCACTATCCTTTCCTTAAGGAGTGCCTCCATAATCTTGCCCACTACTGAGGTCAGACTGGCTGATCTGTAGTTTTCTGCCCACTGCCTGCTGTCACTCTTGTGGATTGGGATCACATGAGCCCTTATCCAATGTTGTGGGACCTCTCCTGTACTCAGATACTCACTAAACAGTTCTGATAATGGCTCTGCTATTTCCACCCTGAGCTCCTTTAGTACCCTGAGATGTATGCCATCAGGTCCTATTGCCTTGTCCACCCTGAGCTTAACAAGCTCTTGTAGGACTCTTTCTTTTGTGGAGGGACTTGTGCACACCTCCCGCCCCTCTGGGCCCATGGTGCTGAGCTGTGGGCCCTGCCCTATCTTCTCCTCAATAAATACTGAGCAGAAGTATCTATTTAGGATATATGCTTTTCCTTGGTACTCCTCCACACACTCCCCCTTATCCTCTTTGATCATAGCAATACCCCCTCTGGACTTTTTTCTTTCACTAATGTATCTATTGAAAGTCTTGTCCCCTTCGTTTACTGTTCGTGCTAGTGTTTCCTCAGTTGGGGCCTTTACCTGCCTTACTGCCTTCCCTGCTTCCCTTAGGGAAGTTTGGTATGCCTCCCTATCTTTGTCCCACTGCATTCCCTTATATTTCCTGAAGGCCAACCTTTTGGCTTTGATCTTTTCTGCTACTGTTTTGAGAACCAAAGTGGTTTCCTCCTTTTTTTGCTCTTGCTTTTCTTCCTAACACAATGGGATGTTGCTTCAAATATTGACCATGACAAAGACAGAATCTTAAACACTATCAAATAGTTATTAAAAACAGATTTGAACCAGCAGTTTCTATAGAAAGTATTCAACCAAATTGCAACGCAAAAGGTCTTATTTACCTTCTAGAATTTTCCACCTGATTTAACACCCTAACTCCCATGTAATACTGATTACCTTAATGCTAATTATTAAGATGCTTCAAGCAATAATTTTTAAAAGGATTGACTTCTTGAATTATATAATACCACCCATACCATTCCTAAAGAAATTAAATTACTGTAGTAAGAAAATTCTGCAGATAGTTACGAAGAGGAACTCCAATCACCTTTGCCCCATATATGAAAATAATAGTACAACCATAGTTAAAGAGCATACATCAACCATAAAGTTTTACAACAAATTGAGTATATCCTACATTGCTTACTTGTAACAGAGGACAACAACTAAATGTTAAAGTATTAGAACATTACAGTATGCATATAAAGTTCAGTTTTTTTAATTAAGTCTGGTAGTAAGGTTTTCAACTGTGACTGTGCGTACTCCACAATATCAAGAAAAATTGTTTTTCTATCTCTGAAAATAGACAACTTTGCCATGTAGATCATTTTAAACCTAATCACCGCTTTAATCAGTTTGTTTACAACAAGATTAAAGGCTCTTCTTTTATTTTGAACCTCATGTGGTAGATCTTGAGATATACAGATTTTGGCACCATCCCAGGACAAATTTGCTGATTCTGTTTTGTCTTTTTTAAATATGAACTCTGTCTAGGTAATTCAGGAAGCATATTATAAAAGGCTGGGGAGATTCACTTTCATCAGGGGAGGTCTAGGGGCCCTATGTGCCCTTTCTATAACATATGAATATATGAAGATCCGTTCGGTGATGGGCCAGCTATGTTCTCACATTAAGTTTGAGAAAAGTGAAGAGGGTTTGCACCTTCTAATAACTCAGGTAGGTTGTAAATTACAATATTATTTATTCTAGACCTGCTCTCCAAGTCTTCTAACTTTTGTTCAAGCTTTTTAATTCTTTGATGAGCAGAGGGCCTCTCAACAGCTACTTTAACTCACCAGTCCTCCATTGAAGAGATGCGTACCTCAGCATCTGAAAGCCTCAAGAAAACGTTATCTACTGAATTACGTGTGACCTTAGTTCCTCCATGAGCATTGCAGCTGCTTCTTTTATTTCCTGGGAGGGAGGATTGGTGTTTAGGTATTGGGTTATATGGCGTAAAAATGGATTGCTGGTTCCTCTATAAGTGTGTTTATAGTAGGACTCCTAGTCTCATCCTTTTTTATGTTTATTTAGTATGTGTAACTTTGACACATATGCTTCATGGAATGTAAAGGGTGCTCTCTCCAGGTTAAAAAGGTATCAAATCATTAAACATTTGAAACGATTACACTGTGATATGATATTTCTGCAAGAAACACACTTATTATCTTCTGAAGGTTTACCGTTTCGTAGAAATGGGATTGGCCAGGTTTTTGCCGCTGGTAGTACTACCAACTCGGGGGCGGGGGGCAATTTTAACTTTAAAACTGGTTAGCTTCCAGTGTGCACAGAGTATCGAAGACCCACAGGGTCATTATATTTTTTGTTAAGGGTGTCCTTGATCATAGATTACTGCAGCTCGCTATACTTTGGGCTTCTGGGGGTTGATATCCGCCGCTTTCAGCTGGTGCAGAACTCTGTAGCCCGGTTTTTGGTGGAATCTTGTCATATTACACCGGTGCTGTGGGAACTGCACTGGCTACCAGTCCAGTGGTGGATCACCTTCAAAGTCAGATTACTGATTTATAAAGGCCTGCTCGAACTGGGCCCTGCCTACCTGAAAGAGCTCCTGACCCCTTACCACCCTGTGAGACCGCTCCGCTCAACTGACGAGGGATTGCTAGAGATTCCGAGGGTGACTTTAAAATATTCTGGGGCCCGCGCGTTTGTGTTCATTTCCTCTTCCCTCTGGAATTCTCTACCCCATCGGATTAGGGAGTGCACAACCGTGGGGAGTTTTAAACAGGCTTTAAAATCTTTTCTCTGGGTCAAAGCTTATGGCTGTGTGGACTGCTGATTTGTATTGTTGTTTATGATGATGACTCTGTTTTATGTTTTTTTATTATCTTATTGTACTGTGCCTTGATATGTGAAAGGCGCACAACAAATAAAGTATTAATATGATTATTATTATTATTATGAGGTTTTGTTAGGCAGTATCTATGGTCAAACTATAGAAACCCCCTCCTTCTTTGTGGACTTAGCCACTCTCTTAGCTCCATTCACTACTTTGCCGCTTATAATTGGGAGAGATTGGAATGTCTCATTCTCACCTGAATTAGATAGGACTGGTAGGAGGTCTTTGGGTCTCTCCCATGCTCAACACTCTTTGCATGACATGATCAATAACCTAGGATTGTGTGATCCCTTGTGCATTTTGTACCCACATGCAAAGGAATATACCTTTTATTCCTCAGTGCAAGGCTTATATTCTTATAACTGTTACATTCTGTCAAGTCAGAATGGTATGGATGGGGTGCTGGGCAGTGGTATAACCCCACAGGTTCTCTCAAATCATTCCCTGGTCTGGTTGAAGCATAGGTTGACATCTGAAACTGAACAATCAGTTGCTAAAGGAATATTTTTTAGTGGGTAGAATTAGAGAACTTATTTTAGATTTTTTCTCTCATAATACTGACTCCACTCAAAAAAGGGAACTTGAACAGTGTGCTTTTAAGTGCTTTATTAGGGGCAAGTTTATTCACCTAGCCACTAATAGGAAATGTATGAGGGAATCAGAGGTCTCTGCAATTTTAATCTATATCAAAATATGTAAAAGAATCTAAGCCCTAAGTCTTCCGAAAAATACCCTCTTGAACAGTTATCTTTAAAGGATAAATATGCCGAATATCTGCATGAGCAAGCTCAGTATACTATTTTTTGAACTCATTCTACTTATGTAGACCAAGGTGAGAAGGCAAGGCTTCTTCTGGCATTGCACCTCTGGCACCAAGAGGCATCCTGTATAATCTCATCTATTAAATCTAGAAGTGATAATTTGGTTAAAACATCCTCTAGAGATATTGCCCATGAATTTGAAATGTTTTGCAAGTCCTTAAATGGGCCCCGTCTGATCCTCCTGTAGTCTCAGAATTGACAACATATCTGACGGGGGTCCTTCTTCCTACATTAATGGCTTCCCAACAAGAATATTTGCTTCAACCACTAACACAGCAGAAAATGTTTGCTGCTATCAAAGCTTTACTATTGGACAGAGTGCCAGGGCTTGATGGTCTTTCCCCTAATTTTTATAACGTTTTTGCCCTAGAACTTGTTCCCATTCTGCATCATTTCTTTTTATCTATATACTATCCCAGTATTTCAGACAATACCATTCTGGAAGCCCTCATAATTTTGTTATTCAAACCTGGTAAATCTTCTGATGTTCCAAATTATCATCCTAAGTCCCTTATGAATTATGATATTAAGATATTGGCCAAAGTACTAGCTTCCAGGATATGTACTGTCTGGTCTGGCTTATTAGCAGTGAACAAGTTGGCTTTATGCCATCCTGCTCCTCATCTGACCATTTTCATAAGTTGGCTAATATTTTTTCTGCATCCAAGGACTCCGGGATTCCTGTGGCATTGGTTTTCCTGGATACGGAAAAAGCTTTTGACAGGGTTAACTGGACTTTCTTGTATGCTACGTTGGAAGCATTCGGTTTCCCATCTGGCTTTGTCTAATGGATTAAAATATCATAATCCTGCCCTGTGCCAACATTTACAGTTATGGGGTTCTATCCATTTCTTTTCCACTGTTTTCTTGGACCCGAAAATGCTTTCCCTAGTCCCCCCTGTTATTTAACTTCTACTTGGAGCCCTTATTATGGAACCTTAAGAACAATCCTGAACTGACTGGCATACAAGTGGGGGCACATAATTTACAATGATTAGCATATGCTGATGATATTCTTTTATATGTATCTAATCCTGAAATATCTATCGCAGTGGCCGTGACCACAATTCAGGATTTTTGATGTCTTTTTAATTATAAACTTAATCTAAGTAAAATGGAAGTTATGCCACTAAACACTGTGGTTTTTAAAACAAATGTGTTGGACTTAGGTTTCTCTTGGGCTCCAAAGCAACTTGAATACTTGGGCATTTTTCTGTCAAGAAGTATGCCACAGCTTAAGACTCTTAATTTAGATGCTCTGGTCTCTAAATTACAACAGGATTTGAAATAAATAAATAGGGTTGACAACATTAAGAGGATAAAAGAGCTGATAGCCAAATTGAGGCTCACTGCAGAGAAACATTCAAAATTATGGGCCAGGTGGGACTCCAAAAATGTCTGGGACTTGAATGCCAGCTTGAAGGGAGAAGATTAATAGACAGTACAGGGGGTCCAAACATCTGACACAGTACCAGAAGCACCCTTAAGATTATTCTCCTCCTACTTAATACCATTTGCATTTTTTGCACAATGCATTTAAAACATGAGAAGCAGTGTCAAGTTTGTTCTGCCACAGTTGGCATCAAAGTTGACTGTTTTCCTGGTTGCAAAGTTATAACTCTTGAGAGGGAAGTCATACAGAACAGAAGAAATATGGTAAATGATTGAGTTACAAGTGACTGGATCACACTGAAGGTCTGATTCTGCTTTATATTGAGAATCTGTTATGAAATCAAACACATATTTACATATCTATGTACATTTTTGTTAACTCTGTAATAACATGATGCCATGGCTTTCAATGACCTGTTTTCTCAGAATAAAGCTGAGTTTAAGAAAAAAAACAAGATCCCAATTGTTAGCTAAGCATAAGATTACCTGTAGCATAGTACTGTAAGTAGCATAGCATTACACATACAGTACACACTACAAAAGCTCTTAGTCCTTCACTTACATAATTTCTGTTAATTTCCAATTTCCCCTTATTCTCCATCTCCTATACCAACAATCAGGGTTGCCATGGCTATACTCTTCCTGAAGCCTGAAAAGGGACTGTGCAGCTGCCTCCACAGCTGATGCTAAAGTCATTCTCTGGTTAATCAGCATGGGGTTCTGGTTGACCCTCCTTCCCTGGGAACAAAGCATCTAATTACAACTCACTATTCATATCCATAGCTGCAGGATGGCATTCAGTGGCACAGACTCCTACATGTACACTTTGTATGACTTTCATTGAAAAATGGATTTTGTGTGTTAATATCACAGTTATACATTTTGCTGAATGAAATATCATGGGCTACACATCATGGAACAAAACAAAGCCGGGACAAAACAATGCAGCACAAAACTTTGTGCAGCCTGCATGGAGCATGGCAGAGCTTCCCATCTGTGGGCACAAACTGAGGCAATAAATGTTGGTGCACCCAGGCTTCAGAGACCCACTACCACCATATGTATGTTGCTGTCCATGACGGCAGTGTGGGGCAGTATGGTGGTTTCGGTGTCTGTTGTGGGACATTGCACATGCACTTGTAACACAGGGTTGACTCTGGGGCTGCAGCTCAGAGGGGGGATGATGTTACTGATGTGGAGCACCATGGAGCATAACACAGGCAGCAGGACCCCCAGACTGGATGTGGATGAGGTAGGTGGCCTCCTACAGTGCTGCTCTGCAGGCAGGGGCACCATGGGCATGGGTAGCAGTGTCCTGGTTAGGGAGGGCTGACTGTCAGATGGGCATATACAGTACAGAGGCTGTGGGTGGGCCTACATTCCTGGGGCTCACCAGGCACTCGGGGGGTCTGGCAGCATTTTCAGCCACAGAGGGCTGACACCGGGTTCTATGGCTATGGCCATGATGTCCCCTGTGCTGTTTCTACTGTACCTGCTTCCTGGATAGCTCCTGATTGCCTGTCTTCTGGTGGCTTTCTGCAGCTGTTGGTGCAGCATCACAGTGACATTGCAGCTGTTGTCCGCTGGTTGGTGTGGCACTGCCATCACTGTTGTAATATTCCAGTGTCATGCCAACTGGGTGTTGCACCATGTCTACTGCTATTGCCATCCTTCTGTGCCACCTTTTCAGATTGGGCCCGATGGGGTCTGGCAGTACACCTTGGGCTAGGCACATATAGTATTGTGGCCCACGATATTTTGTGCATGTGGTGAAATCGACCATGATGTGCTGCCTATGATATATTGCCCAGCTTTATTTTGCGGGCGATATTAATGCACAGAAGTATAAAATGCCTAGCCAATACAGAGACACACTGTGTCTAGACATTTTGGCTCAGTACCATCCCATCATATATTCTGGACTGCCATGGCTATGGATCTGGAATGTTATTTTCCCAAGCACTGCATATGGTGTGCATTAGGGCAGTTTTCAAAGGGGCTGCATCAGTCTGGATGTGAAAGGATACAATATACTGTACATTTGACAGATGCTGGTGGTTCAAGCTTAGGTCTGAGTATCCTTCAGTGGATGCAGAGGGCCAGGGACTAAGTTGGCTAGACTATTTTAAAATAGTTTAGCCAAGTCCTTTATGCTAAATGAATCCTGCACAAAAATAGAGTTTTATCAATCAATCAGATTTCGACGCATGATGCTGTAAATCTGTTTTGAAAATCAAGCTTGCTGCTTTCCCACCAAGTTAAAACAACAGCTCTGCTAACTCAGACCAGCGATTTCTATTGTATTCTTTCTACCTCAGTTCTCCTAACATTACCCTGTTACAGCCCTTAACACCTCCCTAAATTAATATGCAGAAGGCCAAGCAAAAGTCAAAAACTCTACATTGGGTGCCACTGTCAATATATGAACAAACACACAATAAAAGGAAATAGTTGCTTTTTCTAGCACCTTTCATACAAATTGGGCTACCACCATTACCTCAGAGGATGCCAAGAAAGAGGAGTGGTTGGACCAAGGTGGGCTCAGTGAGGGAGAGGGTGGTGGAACAGAGGTGCATCCCTCCAGTTGAACCTCTCCACAATTCTTATGCTGTTCTGGCAAAGAGTGGTACCTCTATGGAGGCAGCTGCAGTGGAGACCAAGAAGGATGCTGGGAACCTCCACAAAGGAGACCCACAGGAGAGTGGCACGAGACCCCAAAGGGAAAAGAAAAAACTCCTGGTGGGGGACTCGATCATTAGGGATAGAAGTGGGGGAGGAAGGGGATAGGGAGGTAAGGTGCCTGCCTGTCACCATGGCTTGGAGGGACAGGAAGTGAATCCTCAGGATCACGGGAGCAGCTGCACAAGGGAGGGAGCTGGATGTCATTGTCCACCTAGGGACAAATGACCTGGCTGTGAATGGGATCAGAGCAGGGCAAGAGGAGTTTGTGGAGTTGGGGAGAGGCCTTAGACAAGTAACATGTATGGTAACCTTCTCGGAGGTACTGCCTGTCTATGGCAAGGATGATGCTAGGGTATCCTGCACCATGGGATTCAATGAATGGTTGAAACACTGGTGTGGAGCTCAGGGATTTGGCATCATTGGGGACTGGGGACTGGGGAGCCACCTGGAGGGATGCAGGCTTATACTGGAGCAATGGTCTGCTTCTGTCCAGGGGTGAGAACCAGGATCCTAGGTGACAGGTTAAAATGCTTCATTGGCAAGCATTTAAACTAGCCAAGTGGGAACAGAACTAAGGTCATTCACTTCTAGATGTAGGTGAAGTGAAAAATCTCTACAGTTTGTGCAGTGTGTAGTATAGTGCAAAAATTTGCATAGTGAAATTCATGCAATTGCTTAAATTTTGCTATACAGATTGCTGCACTACAAACACACTATGCACCTTAGGGCATATTTTACCATGCAAAGTGATGCACTTGGCATCAAAAATTCACCACAAAGTTCAAATTGTGTCAATTCATGTAGTAAAAATTCACACAAGTGTGGCAAATGGCATTGCAGGCACCACAGAAATGCTATGCTAAGCATGCCATGGCTGAATTTGCTGCAATTCGCACATGAATTTTAAATTCTCAACTCTCCTACCAACATCAAAGAAGAGTCTATGATAATAATGCTGCAGAGGCCACTCTTACAGTTGTAAGAGTGGTCTCACATGCATTTTAAGGTAGGCGAACCCAAGCCAATGGTGAGTAGTTCTGGCACCCTAAGAATGCATGTGAGAAAACTATTACAGCTGTGAGAACTCTTACAGTCATAAGAGTGTCCTCAATGATTCTAGTAATATATTATTATACCTAGAAAAATACCATTTGATGACAGAAGGACAAAACTGCTCTTTATATATTACCTCACCCCATCGACCATAGAAATATAGAATTTGACAGCAGAAGGAGACTGAAGGTCTATCAAGTCTACCGTATTGCACAAGGTCAATCATCAATATTCAAAAATTGAAAAACCTCCCCCGAACATGCTAATTTGCAGGGCAACTGCATATGAGACACTTTTTAACTTTTTACAGAATAACAGTCTCAGACAGGGAAAAGGAGTGCTCTGATTGGTGCAGAGTGCTCCCTTGAGCTATATTCTGTGAATACCCTAACAAGCAGTGCTGATACCCAAAGTACCTGCTATTCTCGATCATAACTTCCATGAATGAGTTCACTACTATTGTCGATTGAGCTCTTCCCTCTTATGCTCCTTAACTTTGAAAATGTGTTTCCATCAGACATCAATCTTCATATTATGCATGCTGGAGTTGCCTCGACAGGACAGTTAGTTTTACCTTAGTTTAATTTTGAAACTATAAGACTAAAGACTCCCGAAACAGCTTTGGGATTTGCTAGTGTGATATATTCTATTATATTTGTGTTCACTAAGCACTGCAGTTCCCCTGGTCTTTTTGAGTCTCATCTGAAGACCTACTTATTCAACCATGCTTTTAATTAAACTTCCACCCTGTTTTATTTAAAAGTATATCCAATGTGAACTGCCTTATTAAAATAAAACTAAACTAGAAGCTGACAGGTGAACCCCACAGTGGGAAAGCAGGGTGGTAATGAAAAGGAACCTTCCTTCTGATGAGAGACTTCTGTGATACATGATCTGTTCCCAAGATAGTGAATTTGGTCAGGCCACTAGGGGGTAATTTCCCTGCTGTTCTTAAAGATGTTAAATGGAGTTACACAAAGCAACTGCAGCTATGATGCAAACAGGGATGTTTTAGCTATTAAATCCATAAATGCAAAGATTAAATGTACTCAACAGCTTACAATTACAAGCTCATTACAGAACAGGCTCCATTCCCCCACCAAGTCTAAGCATGGGAACATGATATTACCTTCATTAGGGTGATCCAGCCACTTTTTGGACAAAGCTCCCTGCCAAAGGGTAGGCCAACCATCAATGTCAGATTTGGCAATCTGCTGTTTTTCATGTGAAAAAGAGAAAACACTCACAATGAAGTATCCTACTTCTCACGTGAAAAAGAGAAAACACTCACACTTAAGCATTTCAAATCTTCTGTGCAATGTTTTTTTCAGCGCAGCTAACTGTAACTTAGAATTCGTAAAGGGATATTACTTACACTTTTTTGTTCTAACTAGAAATTTACAGTAAGTATCTATTTCAGCTCCACCCTGTGCTGTTTATTCTGAATTAATTTGCTCTGTCCCTTTTTATGTTGGCTTGCAAAAGTGCAAGCAACATCTTGTACTAGTAGCACATTTCAGAGGTGTGTCAGTGTTGGCGAATGCAGGGCACACTTTAGTAGGGGCGTCCCTCATTCACCAATTAGCCAGCATGCTAGCACTGGCACACACATTATGCAAAGTGGACAAAACTTGTAAGAAAAGTGCTGCTGCAATCAGAGACAAGCTCGTCATGCAGCGGCACAGATGACACGCCTCCTGATGTGCTTTTCCTGGTGAAACGCTGCATATCAAGTCTGCAGACAAAAAAAACAAACAAGGTACAGTAAGACTTTTAAGACAAAAGCTCCAACAGCAATAAGTTTGGTTTCAATTTGTTGATATTTAGCATGGCAGCTGCTGTATTGCCAAGTGTTGTGAGGAGTTAGACTGAGAGCATGTTTGCGCTAAAATTCACATTGCACAAACTAAAAATATTTTCATACAAGGTACAGCTGCACAGCGGTACACTGAAAGGTTCCTGGAAGTGCTAGTAGACTGCTAGTTCTTGATTTCCTTCCAGAGTTACCATTAAAAAAACGTTTTGTATTCGTCACTCAAAAACAGATACACTCTTTTCTGCGCTGGTGGATTGTGAACTAAACTGCTGTTGATCACAACCACACAAGAGGCACTGCATGAAAACGAAATGAAGAAAACACTTTTAAATGTGTACAGCTCCTTTCTTCATGTGAGGGACTAACGATTAAATACTATAACTTTAAGGAGCTTGCTCTCTTCTCACCTGACTGGTGCTTACGAGAAACTAGGCTAACTCTGTCAAAGTTGCACTACCAGACAGTGCTATCTGAGCAGCTCCTCAACCTCCCTCCTTCTTGCCCATTAGCTGGTTAGGCACCCAGTTTTGCACAGCAGTTGGTTTCTGCTTCCAATTTCCACAAGCCCATTATAGCTCAGGCCAAAGTCCCTGTCTCGTTGAAAAATGGGAAAACGTTTTCTGAGGAAGGCATTGAGTTCCATAGTGCCAGGTTTACACACATCTGCTGTTTTTTTTTCTTTACTTCTGACATTACAAGATGCAGTACCTCTGTGGGTTGCACCGCATGCCACACTGATTTATTAAATTGTCAAAGGTAGTTGAGCAAGTAATGGGTCGGGTAGAATTAAAAGAAAAGTTGCAGCCCTCCAGCTTAGTCAAATCAGCAACACAATCCCTGATACCCGACATTTATCTGTTGCATAGCAACTGAGAAGCGCAACATATCGATGACAGGGACTTAAGTTTCATCTTCCTAACAACTGCTGAATGGGTTCTTCTTGAAACAGAGCAGTGGGGGTTGTTACAGTCTATGTCGGCTTGCTGCATTCTCAGGTGCTGGAGCACGTTGGGGGTGGGGAATGGGTTTGTGGTGTTGCACTGGCGCAGGTACTGCAGTGGTTCAATAATCTATACACTCGCTCACCGCTCCACCAAAATGCCGGAGTGCTAGAAAACTATAGCTGAAAGTCAGTCAGTAAACCAGGAAGTTGGCATGCCAACAATGGATACTTCACAGACAGACCTAGGAAATCATACACACTATTTCCATATTAAATCATTCTGTTGCTTAGGGCATTAGGGTGGATGGACTGGGTCTGGAACACAAGCATCCACTCAAATTCCCATTCTGGTCTGCTAGTGGATCCATGTCTGTACAGGCTGCAGGAAGTGAAGGGATGTAGACGTTTTCTATGACGTTCATATATCATCGTCCAAATGCTTCTTCAAAGATTTTGCACTGGCTGTTATCGGTAGGCTTTCCCAGCCCTCCCTATCAGTGCAGAGGCTGCAGGTGCTTCTGCTTGTTCATCGGGCTCCATGAGAGATCTGGAGGCTGGTTGGAGGGGACACCTAAGCGCTATTGCAACCTGTCGGTATCCTAGGCTGTTCCCCAACCACTGACAATCTGCATGACATGCATCCTTCTGTGGATTGGTCCCACGCCTACTCCCCTCTTGCCCAACCTCATAGCAATGTGAGCTGGTGGGATCAGGTGCGGAGGGGACATACATCCCCTATAGTGTACGGTGGAATGCGGTTGTGTATGGAAATCCATAGATAACAAAAAGTTGTTCTGCTGCTGTAATGATGTCCTCACTAACACAGAATGACTTTCATTCTGCGTTAGTGATGCCATCATAATGCAAGGGACTACAGCAGGCATTGTGATTCATCTCTTGCCTTGTGAGATTGGTGCACAAGTGTGCTGGCCAGTGACAGTTGTGAATCGAGAGTGTCAGCAGAACTGATTAAAACTGGAACAGTGAATTTTTTTTCTGTTTTTCAGTCACCATACACTATATAGAACAGTGTATGGTTACCCATACACTACTCGCCTATTCTTACACTTCGTAGCTACAATGCTGACTTGGAGACCTCTCAAGTTTTGCTCTTGCGGTCATCAGTTGGCATTGTATCCACTCGGTGGAAGAATAGCCTTGTAGTGTATGGTTACCCATACACTATCCTATATGTTGTAGATCCCATGGTATGCCCCAGTGGTGCACATCATGCACTTAAGTTTCACTCTGTGGCTTTTCCTGGCCCTCCACACATGTGCAGGGACTGGGAACATTTTAAGGATCAGGCCATGTGGCTGCTGCAGATGCGAGACATGAGGCTCTGGTACATTATGAATATATATTCTAAGAAACCTGTTTTTCTTGTTTTAGTGTTTAGCTAAATTATAACAATGCAGTATATTTGAAAACCTTCCTAACTTATTTTAATATTCTATGGGTTGAAAGCTCTTCTGGCATGACAGTAAGCCAGGTGAAGTGTTCAGGTTTGCTCTTGAATGCCACCCTGGCATGGTTTATGCCTACATTATGTGCCAGAAAAGGGTTGTAGACTGTTCAGTCTTAGTTCGGCATGTTGGCATAGCCAAATCCTTGGCAGGTAGGGAACCTGGCTGTATTTATTAAAAGAAAAAAAAATAATTTGACAATAATTTGCATATACTGAGTCAGTGAGCCTGAATTGGGGGTTGGGGGGGTGGATGCTATGGATGTAATATTTTAAAATCTATATTTATTAAAAAAAACACATAACTGTTATTCTTATTTTGAGTCATGAATCAGAAGCTACTGACACCACTTCATGCACTCAGACTCAAAGAAAAATAACAGTTCAATTTATTTATTTTTTTACAGCACTTGGAGGTAACTTTCCAAACTTTCATTACTGTCCAAAAGCCCTAATCAGGCATGTTTGTAGTGGCTGGGAAAAGCTGTGGCTTTTCCACTGTTTTCCATTAAATACATACAGATGCCACTATTTTGAAATGTTAGGTGGACTGTATTTATTTAAAAAAAAATAATTTCACTGTTGTTTTTATTTCTACTTAGTGTGCATGGAGGGATGTGTGCTTTGATGTAGGGAGTTGAACTGTGTGTATTAAAAAATAAGAACGTCTTTGTTTTTATTTTGCGTCACTGTCCATGAAAGGGTGAAATGTGCACTACACCACTGTTGCTGAAGGGGGTCTCGGGATCGCTTGGACTGTATTGATTAAAGAACTAGAATTTTACTTTTGTGTCCTTTCCAGACAGTGCCATGAAGGAGGGTGCTTAGCTCTGGATCATTATTGCTGAGGGGCTCAGGATCCCTGTTGGGGTGGGTGTGTGTGTGTGTGGGGTGTGTGTGTGGGGGTGTGTGTGTGTGTGTGTGTGTGTGGAAAGGAGGGGGTGCTCAGGTTTGATATCTTGCTTTGCAAATCAGTAGTGTTGCTGAAAATATTTAAACATAGTATAGTGCCTTGTGTCTCATCTGCAGCAGCCTGAATGTGGAGCATGTGAAGTCCAACTCAGACACACTTGCACTAAGATCATGAGGCAGAAAGCTGCTGGTCTGCAGAGCAGGACATCATTCCAGAGTACACACTCCTGTTTCTTGCACATCAGCAGCAGTTCAGAGCCCTCCAGCACCAGGGATTCAGAGCGCAAGCACTCCTCCATTTCAGGCACACTGACTAGAAATGGCACCAAGGTAAAAGTCATTTTTCTTTTTTTTTAATCAGTCTTACCAGAGAGAAGCAATCAAGTGCCTCCCCCCACCCCAACCACACACACACAGACATGACTACAGCAATCCAGAACACATGCACACTGACTGGAAATAAGTCAAGTCAGATTATTTTTTTAATTAAAAGTTCTCTACCTTTTGCAATTACAAAGATGCTAACATGCTAAAATATAACTGTACCATCAACAACTCATTTTCGGCATGCCAGTCTCTCTGTCTCTCTCTCTCTCTCTCTCTCTCTCTCTCTCAGTAGAGCAGTGTGCCATTATGCCAGAGCAGAAACTGAATATGTCTCCCCACCTCATCTCGTGGTTGGAGCCCATGGCCACATGATGCTCTGCTGAGATGCAGGCATGTTGGCAGATCAGAAAAATGTTCATTTGTGGTCTGATGTGCTGCTCTGTCAAGATGTAGGCCTGATAGAAAGGGGATGGAGAGGGATCAGTTGTAGTTTGGCATGTCAGCAGCATGCCCGAAAGGTGGATAATAGAATAGCATTGTTAATAAGTGAAGGGTTTTCTTTTTTTCCTCTATTGGCAGGCTGTGTCTCTTCCTGGACCAATTGCAGCTCTGACACCTGGCATCTTGTTGGTTTACATCTCCTCCCATGTCTGCCCATGACTTAACCCCACTCCCCATCGTGGGTGTGGCAGGGCCTCAACTACTGCATCATGGATGTGGTTCTCTGGGAGGGCTGCCACATTGCCAGTGTGGAACCTGTGGGAGAGCAGTCCATCATTGTACCCTGGGCCTGCCATTTTCCTCCTGTTTTTCCTCCCTTCCCTGAGATGCTGACCAGGGGTGTGATGTAAGCATGCAGACCAGCGTGTGGTGCATGTCAATCATTGGCATTTCTCCCTCCCACCTTACCCACTAAGCTGCTTCTGAGTGCACTGCCAGCTGTGGTCACTCAGGTGGCAGCAGCACCCCAGAGCAGGCTGCCCTCCCTTCACGGAGGAGGAAAAGAGCATCCTCTGGGCTGCTTGATGCTCCTCCCCCTGGCCAGCCCCAAATGACTTGGGCTCACTTCTGAATCAG
The DNA here is from genome assembly GCA_016271365.2 of Neoceratodus forsteri. NCBI lineage: Eukaryota > Metazoa > Chordata > Ceratodontiformes > Ceratodontidae > Neoceratodus > Neoceratodus forsteri. Next base: position 466,778,465 of record CM028129.1, on the reverse strand, counting down.
GGTCATCGGGGTAGCAAGCAGTAGTGCTAGAGCTGTGCTGATGGGCCAGCTGAAATGCACAGAGTCTGACTTCTCTGTTTTGTTGTTGCTGCCAGTGCGCAGGAATGGTGGTGGTGGTAGTGGTGGGGGACTCCAGATTGCAAGTCATCAAAATACAGTGCAATTAATTGTGTTTGTAATTTGTATACACTAATTAGTTTTATTTATTTATTTCAAAAGTTTTGAAAGGAAAATTCAAACTGAGCTAATAACTACGTACTTCCTGATGTGTCGAGGGGGGGGTGCCGATACAGAAGATCAATAACTGTGCAATAAGTGTAATAAATTAACATTTGTGCAATAGGTAAATACCAGGTGCACAGACACACAATACAATAAGGAACATTAGGTTTAATAAAACTGCAAATGTGTAAATGGCATTATAAAGTAGAGTAAGAACAATACTGTAACTGTAAATGGGGAGGGTCGGTATGGCGTGGAATCCACTACTGCAAATTCGAAGTGTTGGGAGAGCAGTCACTGGAGGGTGGTGGACAGCAGCTCATGACACAGGATCAGGAGCACTTGCAGGAGTGTGTTATGAAGTCACTGAGGCAAGACCTGAGGGAGTAGAGAGAGGAGGCAGAGGGGATGGTCAGGAAAAGGGAGGAACAGATTAAAAGAAATTAAAGGATAAGGCAGCTAGCTTGATCTGCAGTGTATTTCATTTGAGGAAGGGAAATGGAATGAAAGTAAGTGCTGAGAAAAGAGTATTGAGTGGTGGGGAGATGAGAGGAGAGAGGCACGGTATGAGGGAAGGGAGCCAAGTCTGACTTTGGAGTTAAAGCAAGCACAATGGTCGAGCCGCCTGGCATCAAGGGAGGTGAGAGAGAGGGAGAGGAGGCAGGAGTACAGGGAACAGTGGTGGGTGTGAGGAGGACAGTATAAGGCAATGTGGAAAAAAGAGTGTGCCCAGTCCAGCTAGGGTGGACTTGGGAGCGACACTGAATATAATGTCACAATAATTGAAAATAGGGAATATCAGGGAGACACTGTCTGTGGCAGAAAGTAAGACACTTACTTTCTTCCTGTAAAGTGCACCATGTTTAGAGTGGAGCTTCTGGTGGATGGCTTCCACATATATTGAGAAATCGAGGTGACAGTCCAACCAAACCTCGAAGTATTAAAAGGAGGAGACATCCTCAATCACTCTGCCAATAAGGGTACAGAAGGAGGGGGAGAGGAGTTAGACTGGCAAGCCTCTACCTGGTGTCAAAGGTCACTGAGACCATTTTCTTGGCTAAATAGACAGCTAATTTGCTAGAAACCAGCACTGGATCATTGCAAACATATCAAAGGCTATTCACGTTGAAGGGAAGGTATTATGTTTTTTTACGTACCTCATGAGTTACACCCTGGAGGGCATTATGTTTTTTTTTTTTTTTTTTTGTATTTTTTCTTTTTGTCCCTGTTTTCTCCCTGCACCTGGGACCCTGGCACGTATGCCTGCTTGCGTGGAGGCACATGCCAGGTACCAGCTCGGCCCCTTCCGCCACATCCCTGGTGATCATCGCCACCCCTTCCTGCCTATGCTTCCCACCAGACCTCCACCCAGTGGAAGCGGAGCTACGGGGGCAGACGACCACCCCGGGAGAGGAGAGCTGTCTAGTAGCTGCTCAATCCCCCCCATGCTGGCTCCCCGATGACCCAAGGTCTTTCCCGAATCCAGGTCACCAGCAAAGCATGAGGTAAAGCACCCAGCGCCTCAGCCTTCAGTGCCACTGGGCAAACCATTATGTTTTTTTCACATAACTCATGAGTTACACCCCTTTGTCTAAGTACAAAGGGGGGTATCAGCTTTTCACCTGACCTTTTGCACAGATCATTGTAACAGCTCAAACAAAGGGGAAGACCTTGTTAATTATGGCACTGACATGCTACAAAGCCATAATGTGCTGTACACAGTGTTTCCATAGCACCCCCACCACCCATTACACAAGGCACAAAGACCCCATGACCACAAGAAGTACTTAAAGCACTTTTACAATGGTTCACTGCCTTGTAAGCCAGAAGATGCATTCTTTTTGGAAGTTAATCTTTTTTATTGACATAACTTTTATAAACATACATCTATACTTCAATATTCCATATATTGCAGATGACATCAAAATGTACAAAGGAAGGCATTGTTGTTGATATATGGTTCTGTTAAAGAATCAGTGTTCAAGGACATGAGACCAGTAGGTTTTTCCCACAGTATGTAAAGGGTGCCCATCTTTATATGACAGAGTATTAGCTAACAAAAAGATAACATTGAACTAGTCATAATAAACAACATATTTCATGCAATAGAAGTACAAAAACTGTGGCACTCACACCCACACTATATACTGGACACCGGAGCTTTCAGAAGGCAAACTTTAATTTTCAAAATGCTACGTCAGACAGTCTGACATGTTTCGGATTACATAAGTCCTTTATCAAAGGCTTTTTCTGAAACACGTCAGGCTGTCTGATGTAGCTTTTAAAACTTTAAAGTTTACCTTCTTGAAGCTCCAGTGTCCAGTATATAGTGTGGGTGCGAGTACCACAGTTTTTGTACTACTATTTATGTTTCTCTGGACGAGCACCACAATCCTTGTGCACACTCTCTTTACTTGTGATATTTCATACAATATAACTTCAAGAACTCAGAGGTAACATAATTATGTGAAGACGGTAAGTATACACAGGTAATATAGTGAACTACATAGAACCCTAGTTAGAATGAGACCAATAGTCTGGGTGTAGAGAAAGCAGGAAGGTCAGCCTTTTCCTTTCCTGGGCACTAGAGATTGACAGTGCATAACCAGCAGGCTTGACATTTCGACAGGGAGTCCATGCTAAATGGGAGAGTGAGTCAAGGGTAGCTACCTGTGAGAAGGTGGATATCAACTCTTGGTGTGAGGCTAGTTTCTGCAATCACCACCTACAGAGAAGAAGCATTTTGGCCTGGATACTTACATACTTAGTAATGCCAGCCACCTGTGGCCAGTAGTTGTTATGGGTGGAACTGCAAATGTGATCTCTAATTTTAGAAGCGACACTGAACATGGTACTACAGTGGCTAGTACATCAGTGCACAGGTTGCAAACCTTCTCCCAGAGGGCTTGAATGGCTGGGCTTTGCCAGAGGATATGGAATAGGTCACCACCAGGTTCTCCACATCTCCTGGATTTATCTGTGGGTGACAGAGTTAGCTGCTGTAGCACTGATGGGGTTCTGTACCAGGAATGTGGAATTTTATTCTGGATGAGTCTACTACATGCATCCTTGAAGGTTGAGGAACGAAGGGAGAGAGGGGACATGATAGGAACTTTCAAGTACCTCAAGAGAATCAACAAAGTCCAAGAGGGTAGCATCTTTCAGAAAAAGAGATTTCAAGAACAAGGGGACACAATTTGAAGGTAGAGGGGGGACGGCTCAGGGACTATGTGAGGAAGTATTTATTCACAGAGAGGGTAGTGGATGCATGGAACAGCCTTACTGAGGAGGTTGTGGGGTCTAAAACTGTGGGAGAATTCAAGAATGCATGGGACAGACATAAGACAATTCTTGTGGGGGGTAGGAAGAAATAGGCTGTTGGTTAACTAGAATCTGCAGCCTATCATGTAGGTAGGGAAATGGGCAGACTAGTTGGGCCAAGCGGTCCTTATCTGCCATCAAAGTCTATGTTTCTATGTTAAAGCTTGTTTAAATCCCTCTATGGTCATGCACTCCCGTAACTGACGGGGTAGAGAATTCCAAAGGGTTTGGGCTGCATACATAAATGCCCAGGCCCCAGAAGATTTCAAACACACCTCTGAAATCTCTAACAACCCCTCATCAGCTGAGCGGAGTGATCATCCAGGGCAGTTAGGGCAGAAGCTCTTTCAAGTAGTCCAGGCCCAGTCTGTATAGGGCTTTAAAAGTCAAAAGATTGACTTCAACGGTGATTCGCCACTGTATCGGCAGCCAGTGCAGTCCACGCAGGACCGGCGAAATATGACAGGAATGGGAAGTTCCTGCCAAAAACTGGGCCACTGTGTTCTGCACCAGCTGCAAGCAGTGGATTTCCACCCCAGGTAGCCCTAGGTAGAGGGAGTTGCAGTAATCCAAGCACAAGGACACAAAGGCGTGGACCAGCGCAGGAAGATCGCCGGATGGAACAAGATGCTTAATCCTGGAGATATTCCTCAGATGGTAAAAAGAGGACTTGACGATGGCTGACAACTGCGAAAGCAGAGTCATCCCTTCGTCAAAGATTACCCCCAGGTTTCGCACCTGTTCAGAGATTGGGAGTGATAAGTCCACAAGAAAAAGCCCTGAGGGCGAATCTACCCCCGGCCCCCCCATCTGGTGTGCTGGGTCCACAACCAGCACCTCAGTCTTTTCCGAGTTCAACTTCAGCCAACTCAAATCCATCCACTCCTGGATTTCTGTGCGGCAGCTGTTAAAGACTGAGAGAGCTCCATCCTGTTCAGGTGCAAAAGAAAGGTAGAGCTGGGTATCATCAGCATAGCAGTGAAACCTCAGCCCACACCTTCTTACAATGTCTCCAAGGGGCAGCATATACACTGCAAACAACATGGGGGACAACACTGAGCTCTGAGGGACCCTACAAGACAGAGGAACTGGGTCCGAGGAATAAACCCCAGACACCACTCTCTGAGTTCTTCCAGTGAGGAAAGATGTAAGCCACCTGAGGACTGCACCAGACAGTCCACAGATGAACCTCAGGTGACTGAGCAGGACCCCATGGTCCACAGTGTCAAATGCTGATGAGAGATCTAGAAGAACCAAGATGGAGTGGTTTTTCCGATCTCTAGCCATCAGGAGATCACTGAGCACCCGAACCAGCACTGTCTCAGTACTATGCCTCTTTCAAAAACTGGACTGGAGGGGTTCATAGATGTCATGGATGGTCAAATGGTTCTCCAGCTGTACGGCTACTACTTTCTCAATAACCTTCCCTAAAAAGGGAAGGTTTGAGATTGGTCTGTAGTTTGCATGGCAGTCTGGGTCCAAAGAAGCTTTCTTCAAGAGGGGTGTTACCACTGCCTCCTTCAGGGAGCTTGGAAACTCACCTGTTTCCAAGGAGCACCAGACTATCCATGCTAGGACCGGACTGATGGAATCAATGCAACCCAAGATCAGGGAAGTTGGTCCTGGATCCAAACTACAGCACATTGGGTGCGCATCCTGGACAATCCACATGACATCCATGAACTCCGGTCAGTCGAAGGTATTCCAGGAAAGCTGAGAGGTAGTGGCCTTGTGCCGATCCAAAGCAATGCCCATAGATTGTGCTGGTTGGAGTACCACTCTGATGTCAGCCACCTTAGTCGTAAAGCATCGAGCAAGTTCCTTGCATTCTACTTGCGAAAAGGCTTTTCGGACTTGTAGACAGGCTGGGTTGCACAGTCTGTCCACAGTTCAAAAAAGCTGAACTGGTCGATTCTGAGTGGCTGCAATCTCCCTGGCCAAGAATTCTGCCTTTTTACTGGTGATTGTAGATTGATAGGCTTTTTTTTTTTCCCCTCGTAGTTCTCTTCTCTTCAGGAGCCACCTACGGCCTTTTCAGCCCTCGACACTACCTGGTGACCAGTGCAGCTCATCCCCATGGAGCTGCTGTGGCTGTACCTCCAGGCGGGTATGGGGTGGGGACCACACCCCAATGCAACTGTCTTCATCGGGATGCTGTCTCTGGGCAGGTAGGGGCATTGAGGGTCGGGGCCTGGTGCTCCATCTACTGGGAGGCTGCGAGGTGTTTTTCCAGTGTTCTCGCGATGTACCGTGTCCCCTGATGTCAAGGTGCTAGAGCGCCAGTGTCTGGCACATCACCCCCCTGTTAAGCGTCGGGCTTGTTGTACCTCAGATCTCCACCCAGGGTCAGACAAGAGCCGAGCTCTGGTTCCCTCCTCCCCCCGGAGAGGATGAGCAGCCCCTGGGATACTCAAGCCCTCCCCCCCCGGCCGGCCCTCCAGCTCCCAGGTTCATTCCCGAACCCAGGTTGCTGGCATCACAAGTGGAAATACAACTGCTGCACCGGTGGACTGGCCCCAGATTGATAGGCTTGATAATGGTCCATCAATCTAAGGCGGTCGGCATCAAGGGTGGATTTCCACCAGCAACGCTCTAACCTTTGTCCTAGTTGCTGCATCTCCCTCAAAGTCAAATCAAACCATGGGAACTGAGGGCAAAGGGAAAGAGGACAAATGCAGACAGGAGCAATGACATCTAGGGCCACCAAAATGGCCAAATAATAGACTGTCACTAGGGCCTGTGGGTCACTGTTTGCTACTAGGAGGAGCGATAGGTCAAGTACCACCACCAGGCCTTCAGAGCCAACATCTCATAAAGGGCGATACCTGACCATCTCCACGGGGTAGGCCTGGGAAGAGGGGCTCTAAAACTGAACCCCACAGTATAATGATGAGACCATCCAGCTGGTTCCACCCCCAAATCAGAGGCTTCTATCCCCAGGCGGAAGACTAAGTCAAGAGAGTGACCATGTTTATGGGGAGCAGTGGTAACTATCTGTGTGAGGCCCAGAGATGTCATCAACTGGAGGAAATGTTGTTCAAATTGCGAGAGTTCATCATCGACCCAGGCATTGAAGTCGCCCAGGACCATCATCCTGGATGACTCAAACACCATGTCGACGACAAAGTCCGCCACTCCCTGAAGGAACCGCTTGTCATCCCTGGATGGATGGTAGATAAGGGCAATCCTACAACCTACACCTGCTACCACAGTACACTCAAATGACTCAGTCTCCTTAACTGATACACTCATGAGGTTTTGTTCAGTCTTGAAACAGACCGCAACCCCCCCTCCCCATGATCCAATCTAGGGCGGTGAATCATCGAGTACCCAGCTGTAGTTAGAGCCTCCAATATGGGGTAGAGTTCTCATCCAGCCAGGTCTAATGCAAGCCAGGTCCACTGTTCCTACAAGATCTGCAATAATTGCAGTCTTGTTTTTAATGGACCTGGCATTGCACAGCATCACTCAAGTTGAATGAACCTCCAGGGCCGCCTGAACCACCTGACCACCAAAATTGGTAGTGCCCTTGGGTAAGGAAACCAGACATGGCAGACCACAATCTTGGTTCCATTTCACCCCAGGGCATCTTTTAGATCTTACAACCCCAATACAGTGGCCCTGCTCATTCATCCTCCACTGTTCACACACCCCACGTCCTCTCCCCCCTAGGGGAATACCCAGTGCCCTACAGCGCAACTGCAATGGGGGGAAGGGGCAGAGGGCATGGAGAGCAGAGGGTGACTAGCGCATAACAATGGGGGCAGGCTTCCAACACATTCTGGTGACCAATATATCAAAACAACTCTCCCTTAACTAAACCAACTATATTCCTAAAACAAATGTACAAAGATAATATTAAAATAAAATAAAACAAGGTTAAACAAAAATACAAACCCTCAACTCTCACTTGAGGGAAAATAAATAACCCTCAAACACCATTCCCTATAATAAAATAAATAAATGACCCTCAAACACACCTCACCTATAATAAAATTCTAAAATAAATTAAAAATATGAACAACTTAAAGTCTTGGGTAGGAATAGATCTTCTTGAAGAGAGTTCGGTCATAAATGAATAATAAGCCTTCTTAATACCGTAAATTAAACTAGAATGCAAAAAAGTAAAACAAACAGAAATGAAAAAAGTCTCTAGCTCCCTAAAGTCCTCTCTCTGCCTCAAGAGATGAACAGGCCAATACTAAGCTAACTATATAAAATAAATAAAATATGGCATCACAGCCATTAAGTCCAGAGCAGCAGATTAAATGGAGCAAAATCAGTCAGAGTTGGCTGATAAATCTTCAACACTGTAACTTAGAAGAAATATCAGGAGAAATTCAGTTTTCCAAACCCCAATGGTCCTCTCACCACCAGCAGAGACTGAAAACCCTCAGGAGCTCACACCTTCTGGACAGACAGAGAAAAGTATCTTGATGATTTCTCCCAATGAAATAAATCCAAATATTTCACAGACACTCTCACTGCCTGGGTTTGGAAAACAACCTACGGCACTGTCACTGCCTTTTTAACTAAATAAAGTAAAAGGTCTGACCATAAATTAGAATCAGAGGGGGGTCCAAAAAGTCCTCTTCTGTGAATCAGTTGCTCTGAAGCCAGGAGTGGGCCCCGAAAAAATAAACAGGCAGTCAGCCTAGATCTATGGCTACTGTTCTGGGTCCCTGTCTGAACCCACCAACCAGTAGGTCCTACAGGGAATCCCTAGGGATCTACTGTCCCAGCTTCCAGCTGAACTAATATCTGACTTTTTATTTTTGTACAAATCATCATTGCAATGAAAGAATAAAATGATAATTGTCACAAAGGTGCTTTTTATGCACTAGATCTATAAGTATGCCTTAAAATTGTATCCTGGTATCTGAGCCTGTGCACAATTGGTGTCAGAAGTGGGATACCAGTTGAATGTCCAAGTAAACCCGGGGGAGTTCAGTTTGGGGTGTCAGACCAGGCACCACATGATATGGGTGGCACAGTGCAGGGTGCCAGAGCAAAGGATGTGGATCAAGAATGGAAACAGTGGCCTGGGTGAGGCAACGCGAGACCAGAAGATGGACCAGAAGAGCCTGATACACTGGATGAATGATTGCTGGCTGGATGCTGAGCACCATTGGAAAGCAGCAGAGTGGAAGTACCTCAAGCTGAGGATCCAGATGGAAAATGCCAAGGATGTACCGAGAGGGGAAGGGCCTGAGATTTTGGGACCAGAGAAAGCCCCGATGGAGTGCTTCAAGTCAGACTTTCCTATCTTGCCCATGTTTCAGGGAATGTACTGGCTGGATGGTGTTGGAGATAAGACATCACAGAAGTCCCCAGGTAGGACTGCTCTTGTAAACTTAGGGGTGAAAAGTGAGACTCCATTCAACAGAGAAGAGGCTCTAATGGCTGAAGGGACTCATGTACCAATAAATGTTGTTAACCCTGAGCAGAAATCTGAATTTAGTAACCCAAGTATAGCGTGGGGAAGGTTACAGGTGGGTGACCCAGACATAGCCAATTTGGCGTCATAGATTAACAATCAGGAAGATGGTAGGGGTACTAGTCTGCATAAAGTAAAACCCTTGTGGTGAGTTGAATACAAACAGGGGACCCACTATCATGTTAAGCCTAACCCCCAGACAAAAAGGTTATGTGCAAGGAAAGTGGTGCCTATCGCATACAGGGAGGTGGTAATTAAGAACGTCTGCTCCATCCAATCCAAACCGTTGCAAACTAAGAAAGTGCTGACGGAGCTGACCTCAGCTTTCTTCTAGCCAGGTATGTACCGCCAGATAGTTGAGTACGTAGAAAGCAGGTGTGTAAGACAAAGTGTATGTGCCAGATGCATGGGAGGTAATACCAGCAAATAGGAGGGCCGAAGAAGTTGGTAACCATGGGAAAAGGGAATGAACCGCTACATGTTAGGAGGTACAAGGCAGGATACACATGGAGTACAACTATGGGTAAAAAAAATCTCTGAGAACAATAGGGTTGAGGTGGAATAGGGTAACCTCTTGAGGAATTCAATAGCTGAGGTAAATATTGTACACTATTGATATATGTTGCCTGGCCTCATGCGTAGCATGGATAAATGTGAATGCAAATATGGAATGCTGATAATACAGTCCTGTGATGTTAATGTATAGGTACATTAAGGAAGCTAGTTATGGTAGTGCAAATGTACAGTAAGGATACTGAATGTTAGCCCCAGGGTAAAGACAGATTAGGAAAAGTTTGAAATGATAACTTGTACTGCGCAAATCTGTTTGAGGGACCCTGGGGTGGAGCTTATGGATGAGGGAGGTCAATAGCTCCATCCCCTTCCAGAAAGGTGGGAAAGTGGATTGGTATACAATGTACATTTTGTTTTTCCTTCTATGCTGCAGCAATCTTTCTTTACTAATTTTTTCAAATATCTTCTAACGTCCAATGAGTTGGCCACTTTTAGTCACTTTCCCTTTTTCTATTGATCTATCTACACTTTTTGATCTGTATCTATATTTTCTTTTTCTAAAGTTTAATGAAGAGGTTTATGACGTACCTCTGTTGATAAAGAGTGTGATATAATTTTGAAACAGAATAAGTGGACCTTAAAGGCTGACATCCAACATCTTGGGCTTACATGGATAAAAGATAAAATGAGATATCTGGGCATATATTTATCACCATCTAACTCTAGAATGAAGCAATATAATTTAGACCAGCTAATAACATGAATCAAGACTGACCTGAATCATTGGGCCTTGCTTCCTATTTCCTTATGGGGGCGAATTAATATTATTAAAATGAATATTTTACCTCGGTTGTTATATCCCCTTCAATTGTGCCACCAATATTTACCCAAGACCTGGTTCAACCAGGTTCATGGTCTTATATCTAAATTTATTTGGAGACATAAAACCCCTCGTAGGGCATTGTTTAAGTTACAGAGACTGAGGGAGTTGGGTGGCCTACAAGTTCCCAACATATATCTCTATTACCTTGCCATTAACTGCCTAGTTGTCTCGCAATGACTGCTCTCTGTACCGAATCTAACGTCGGAAACCTATGTCCCATTGTGGTTACAGATAGAGAGGTCGCTCTGTACCTCAGGTGGTACAGATATCAGGGTACTACCATACCTCCCTTCTAATATGATCCCAGGACAGCTTAAAAGTACTCCCATTATAAGAACCCTTCATACCCATAAGCAATTAAATAATATTATAAGAGAGTCCATGGAGAAAGATACTTCACAGTACATCTTGGGTAACCCCAGCTTCAAAATTGGAGGGAAGATTATCAATCGTACGTTTTGGGCAGGTGGAATAGGGAAAACGGTTATAGACCTAACAATGAACCACAGATTATTAACATTCCCAGAGATAATGGCTAAATATAATCTTCCTGTTACTTTCTGTTTTAAGTATCTCCAGATCTCCCAGGTCTTATTAAGGCACTTTGGTAATGGTTTATGGGATCATTATCTGACTGGACCTATTCTCAGTACGTTACAAACAAGGCCTACTTCCCATTTAATTTCCTTTTATTATAAAGAATTACAAAAAAGAGTTACAGAACTAGAAGGTACTCCCCACTACACATGGGACAGGATAGTCCCCCATCTCCGAGGGTTCCCGCCAATGGTCGCAAATTTGGAAAAGACTATATAAGGATATTAGGTGGGACCGTTACAGGTTGCTTCAATTTCAGATAATACAGGATCTATATTATACCCCTGTAAAACTTTGTAAAATGGGTAAGCTTCAGGTGGACCGATGTACTAGATGTGGGAAGCAACGGGGTACACTGTTTCACATTCTGTGGGAATGTGACAAAGCATCCCCTCTCTGGGAAAGTATTTGCTCTAAACTTAACCCATTACTGGGTTTACAAAATGCCTTCCAACCAGAGATTTGTATTCTAGGGGATTCAGTAAATACCCTCATTGGGAATCAAAGGAAACATATGACGTTAATCTCCTTATGTGCTAAGAAAGTAATACTGCGTCAATGGCTAGACCAGTAGATCCTCACATATACAGAACGGCATCGTGAAATTCTCTTTGCTTTGCAAGCAGAATACACCATAGCTAGCATCTCCAAAAATAGTAAAAAAATATCAAAAGATTTGGGCCCCTCTGCATACCCTACTTTGTACTTAACATCCCTCATATCAGTATTGTTGTACATACCCTGAAATGTGGAGGAGTAAAGTTTGAGACAAGTGGTAGCTCCTACTTGCTCTCTTTACCTCCCCTTGGTTTCCATTTTCTTGTTCTTTTTTTTTCCTTTTTCCTGATGGTGAAGGGTAGTGGGGGTGGGGGGGGAGGGGGGGAGGAAGATAGGTGATCTTTTCTGGTTGCATGTTTCCTTCTACACCACCAGTTTCCTAACAGCAACTTAATTTACCTCCCTTCATAAGGCGCTAGATTTTAGGAACAGACATAATAAAAGGATAATGGATCTAAGTGGTTGCTGTACAGCATTATGTCATGCTATGCAATGGTGTTTTGGATTTGTATGTTGTACGATAAACTCAATAAAGCTTACTAAATATGAAAAAAAGAAAAAATTATTTTGAAATAGGTACTGCAAGTACTTAGGTAAAAGGGGAAAATTATGTATTGTGTATGAAAAATGATGTTATGTGGACAATATGTTGGTTAAACATAGATGTTTACTACGTTTAACTGGAGGATGACTGCTCCAGGATTAATGAATGGGTAGTTTTGTATTGTGATGCTTCTCATCCTTACAAGAATGATTTATGAGACTCTGGGGTGGAACTCTATGGTGAAGGTGGGCCGGAGCTCCACCATACCTTCTTTGGGTTGGTATGCCTCTATCAGACAACCATCAGATGGTTGCCCTCTTAGGTAGGGAGGTATGTGACAGGATGACCTCTGTCAGGGGAAGGTGGCCTGGTGGAAGGACAAAGGTCCCTGTTAGACCTCTTGCCTTAATTTTATAACAACAGGAAATATAAAGGTGCATTCAGGGCATGTAAAATGTTGTTTGGGTGGAACATACCAGAAGCAGCAGTTGAACAATTGATGTCTAGTTATATGATTTCTCTGTACACTGCATCACAGCAGGTTTTGGTTTAAAAAAATGAAAAGTGCATTTGCTTTGCACTAATGAGGAAGTGCAGGTTGTTCTAGTTAAAATAGAACTCTGAGGCCAAACATGTACAGAGAGGTAAAATTGTTTTGAATAAAGAATGCACTTACCCCTTAAGTTCTCTCTCTCTGTCCTGCTGCAGGGTTTAATTGAAATGAGTGAAGCAAGACTAGCAAAGTGCCAGCTTCGATGTTTTGGTCCCACTCCATGTCTCTGGGTTATTTCTGGTGCCTTTTGCATAGACAAATCCCTGGGCAAAGGGAAGGGGAGTCTAAACGGAAGGATCCTGCATCGGAGTAAAATGATGCTCCAAAGCCCCAGACTACAGTGGCACAAAGTGGCACTGAGGCAATCCTGAAACAGAGCAGCTTGCCCTATATCAGAGGAACTACTGCATGGTGTGGTTTAAAAACAAGATTTAATAAAATAAAGGAAGCACAACACTCACTACAGCATGTTATTCTGTTGGAGCAGGAGCAGCTCCAAAAGCAGCAGGATTCACCGCATTGTGTGGTGCAAGATTAAAAAGATAAAGAAACTGAGGAGCAAAGACATGCTCCATAGTCTCCTAGGAAAATGGGTCACAAAGACTAAAATAAAAGAAGAAGACAGAGCTTTGTTTTTGTTTCTTTTAAGGCGATGTGTCACAGCAGGAGTGAGCGACTGGCATGGGGACAATTTAGTTATTTTGACCACCACTCCCTGCCAAAAACAAGTTCTCTCACAAAAAGGATAAAGACCTTTAGGAAATGAGAGAAGAGAGAGCTGTTTGTAATGTGAAATAGGAGCGTGCTTGCTCCTAGCTCTCTCTCTCTCACTCTCCGTGCTATGTCTCAGATCCAAGCAGGGCATTATGTCAAGCGCCTCGCTTATAATTATAGCATTATTCATGCAGAAGCGTTTACATGTACAGGGACAGGGAAGTCCCTAAAGTAAGAAAAGAAGTAATTTCATATAAAGAATGGGTTGCCACTGTCTAAATACAGCTATCTACAAGGCAGCCAGAAATAGGCCCAAATGAAAAGGCTAGCCAACGGGCTACAAATTCAGCCTTCGGGAGGGGAAAACAAATAAGTAAGAGAAAGTATTCCAGAGAAACAGGAGCCTCCAGAATTAAATAAATGCTAAAGGAGGATAAGGCCCTAATATGGGGCATAGAGTGTTGAAGACACATGAAAAGAATAAAAGGACGCCAAATATATTTTCACTTGTTGGACTGCAGGAGTATTCTACAGGACTGACAGCCCATGGTCTGTCTGTTTATGTATGAACTGTAATGGGTGATGTCACTACCAAGGGGAAGCGCTTGGCCCTATTAAGACTAATTAACCCTGCAGAAGTTGTTCTATGCCTTCAATTCAAGGCTGTGCTATATTATATATCCTGTTACGTGTAGATATACTTCATGATTGGGGATGCTGATTTAGTGTAAAAAGATAACCTAAAATATGTTATCTTGCAAATTAAGAAAAGGGGGCAGATCACATGATTTGTGATGCCACGAATCACCTCCCAAGAATGTATAAAGTCCATCACTAGGGGCTTAAGTGAGAGAGGGATGAGTCAGTCTAGCACTGACTGTGAGAGAGGAGGGTCAGTTCGACCTAACTGACTGAAAGGAAGGGTGCCATTGCTGGGCATCATATTGGCCTTTCTAAGGCAATTGAAGTTGGAGTGATCTGTGGAAGAGAGTATGAACTAATACCTGACTTTTTATTTTTGTACAAATCATCGTTTTAATGAAAGAATAAAATAAGTGTCACAAAGGTGCTTTTTATGCACTAGATCTATGAGTCTGCCTTATAATTGTATCCTGGTATCCGAGCCTATCCACACATACCCTAATCAACTGGGTGTTGACCGCTCACCCCCACTGTGTCATAAACTCTTGTATTGTCCCCGATGTACTCAGTGATCATCTTATGGTCTACTGTGTGTGCAAAATTCACCGTCCCAAGTCCCCTCCAGTCATTCTCAACTTTCATTCCTTCTGCTCCTTAGATCTACCCTCACTACAATATGACCTGTCCAGCATCGACTGGATCCCAATTACCTCTGCCACCTCTGTCAACTCAGCCTTGTCCTTTTTTAGCTCACAGTTCCTGAAAGTATGGGACCAGCATGCACCGTTTAGAAATGTAAGGGTATGTGGGAATTACCTTTCCTGGGTACTGCAGAGCTCATAGTGTGCCAACATGCAAGAGACCAAGCCTGGGCTGTGTATAAAACTTCTGGTACCCCCGATCTTCAATGCTATTGCTCCCTCAACGCTTGTGCCAAGGTCATTTGCCTCACTATGGTGGAGTACTTCCAATCCTCCTTCCAAGCAAACATCAATAATCCATCCAAATTCTTGAAGGTTATCCATGCTCTGTTCTCCCCCACCTCTTTCCTATTCCTCATGTCCTGTCCTAAAAATCGGCACCTAGAAAATTGACAACACTCCCTCCATGGCCACAGAATTCAACAATCATTTCACTATCTATGCCTCCTCCCTTCTTGGGTCTGTTCCCTGCCCTACCCCCAGGGACTCCACTGTTCCCCCCCTTTGCCTCCTCCTCCATCCTCAAGTCCCTTTCTGCACCATGATTTTCTTTCAAGTCCATTCACCTGGATGACACCCTGTGCTTATTACTTGCCCTGAATCCACTTAAGGGCAAAAGCTCTGACGGCCTTGATCCCAAGCTACCTCACCTTTCTGCTTAATTAATAGCCTATCCACGAACTAATCTTCTGAACCTCTCCTTTCTACATGCTGCTGTTCCTGATGCTTGGAAGTCTGCCACTGTGATCCCTCTACCTAAAGGTGGGGACACTTCCAACCCTTGCAACATCTGCCCCATCTCTCTCTTCTCCCCACTCTGGCTAAACCTCAGGAGTATCTGGCCCTGAAACAAATCTCCTTCTTCCTTGACTCCTCCTCCTCCTGTTTTTTCACTCCTTTCCAATCTGAATTCTGTAAAGACCACTCCACCACCTCCTCCCTCCTATGGCTCACTGGCTCTATTCTCCCAGGCATGGATCAGGGATGCATCATCTCTGCCATCTTTGTCGACTTGGCCAAAGCCTTTAACACTGTCTCTCACTCCCTTCTCCTCAGCAAGCTGACTGCAGCCAGCCTCTCTGATTCAGCCACCAGCTGGTTCCCGTCCTACCTTGTAGGCTGGTCTCAGTCAGTCAGCATAGGCAATTCCCTCTCCCCTCCACTCCCAATCAACACAGGTGTCCCCCAAGGCTCAGTACTTGGTCCTATATTATTTTCAGTCTTCCTAAATGATCTTCCTAATGCTTGCACATCTTCATGTATCCACATGTACGTAGTCAATACTGTGTTGTTCTCCTCCGGGAACTCCCCATCCGAGGTGGCCACAAGCCTTCAGCTGGACTTTAACAATGTCCCACACTGGTTTAATGCAAACTAACTCATTATGAACATAAAAAAAAAAAGTTTCTATGACCTTTGGCTCCAGACAAAAACTGGACAGGCTCTATTCCACCCCCACCTTCCACACCCTTTCTGGCTCAACACTGGACAATGTAGCCACATTCAAGTACCTTGGCCTATGGCTAGACAAACAGCTGGACTTCAGGATACATATTGATGCCATCCACAAAAATTACTCCCTATACTCAGTGCTCTGTACAGACACCACAGCTACTTGCCACAGCAAGCCAGGAGAGATATCATCCAAAAGATGATTCTGCCAGTCCTCAACTTTGGGAACATTGTCTACAGCTCCATCCCCAAAACCACCATATCCAGACTGGACACTCTCTTCAATTTCTTCTGCCACTTCATACTTGGCTGCCCACCATATACTGATCACTGTGACCTTTATTCATCACTATCCTTCCCCTCACTCCATGCCAGGTGCCTATCTTACATCACCAATTTAGTAGGGCAGTTCTGGCATGGTTCTCTGCCACCCTATCTGTCCTCCCTCCTATCGACCTCCCTCCCCTCCTGCTATACCCTCCACTCCTCCACACATAGAACTCTTGCCCTCCTATTATGGCACACCTCCTCTGGCCGCGCCACCTTCTCATACAGTATAAGTTCCCCGATATCTGGAACTCCCTCCCATTAGAAATGCACTCTGCTCAATCCCACCACTCATTCTCACTCCTCCTCCTTAAGCATACTGTTCATCACTGTAACTGCACCTAAAACCTTCCTATGCCTATTAATTTCTCATCGCTACCCTCCTTTCCCCCCATGCTTTCCATCTCCAGTTCTAGGCTACCACTAGCAGGCCCCTACTCCCACTTCTCCCCCCCATCCCTCCCCACCTCCGATTTGCCGAGCCCTGTCCTCTTGCAGGGTTCTCAGCATCCTGAAGGGGTATAGTTTCTGGCTTGCCTCTCTTCCTCCTTCCCCACTTCTCCCCTCAGTCCCCCTCACCTCCTATCTGCCTGATCCTGTCCCTTGTTGGGTTCTCTGCATCCTGAAGGGGTATAGATCCTGGCTAACCACTCTTCCTCCCTCCTTCCCTCCCCTCTGACCTGTTCTATCCCCCTTTACGCCCCCTTCCATCACCTTCTAACTTGCCAGGTCCCATCCCCTTGCAGGGTTCTCAGCATCCTGAAGGGGTTTAGCTCCTGGCTTGCCTCTCTTCCTCCCCCCTTCCCTCTGCTGCTCTGTTTTTCCCCCTCTGCTCTCACCCCTTCTATCACCTCCTATCTGCCAGGTCCTGTCCCCTTGCAGGGTTCTCAGCATCCTGAAGAGCTATAGTTCCTGGCTTGCCTCTTCTCCCCTTATTCCTTCCCTCTCTCCCACCCTGTCTTCACCCCTCCAACTTGTGTTATAACTGCCTTCGTTTAGACCTAAACTAGCACTTAGTAACCCGGTGCTCAGCCTGCTACTTCTGGCACCTCTAGGTTCACTCCATCTTCTGCCTATAGCTCTAGCGGGTTGCCTGCTCTTGGTTTTATCACTATGTATGTCCTAACTACCTATAGTTTTCGCTTACCCATATATGTCTCTTCCTATGTAAGTTCCTTTAGTTTAGTTACTCTACCACACTTTTTCTATGATACTGTCTTTTGTCTTTGATCGAAAAGTACGGTATTTAGACTACACTTCATGTTTTGAATGGCACTTTATGCATTTTTATTGTTATGTTTTTGCCTGCTCTTCACTTTATGTATCTGAATTGTATCTGAACTGCACTGTAATGTATTTTATATTGTTATGTTTTTGCCGGTTCTCCCAATTTTTTGTAACCCCTCATCCCAGGATGCTTCTGGAAATGAGCTGTTCACAGCGCATGTTGTCTTTCCTGTTGAAACCTTTTCAAATAAATAAATAAATTACTGTGTTGTTTTGTATATTTCTAGGGTATAGGATAGGGAAAGGGAAAGGATAAAGGAGAAATTATTTAACCAGGAAAGGCACACTAAGCCAGAGCTTGTTTCCAGGTGTGACCTGGGAGCACAAGGAAGTTAAGTGACTTGCTCAGGATCAGACAGTATGCAAGTGGGGGCTGGTGGGATTCAAACCCAGATCTCCTGGTTTGCATCATAGTGCTCTTAACCACTATGCTACACTGCCTCCTAGGGTATAGGCACTGAGTATTTTCACTTCTGTCACCAAAGTACTGTTTAGTTTCCCAGGTGAAGCTCTTCTGTACCGTATGTGCAAGGCAAGCCACCCAAGGTGTTGGCACTAACCCAAAGTCCACTCTTGGACATGGAGCCATCTACTGAAAGATAAAACACACTACACTGTAGAGTATCTTTGAGTCAGGCTTAGACCAATTTTACTGGTAGTGGTTAAACAATTACACATGCAAATGTCTTGAATATACTTTTCCACAGTCCCACCGTGTGTGGAGTGTCCCTTATTTTATCATTCAAAAGCTCTATGTCCTAAATGGAGAATGTGCTCTTTCACACTGTACACTAAAATCTTCTTTTAATCCTCTTTGATCAGTTAACAGAAAATATAATGAACATGGAACAAAAAGCATGTGCTCCCACAGTACTTTGAGCTCTGTAAAGTATGAAAATGTGTCCTACATTTTGACCCAGTTTTTCATAATTGGCCCACATTTGGGGTATTGAACTGTAATAAAGTACAGCTCTCTCTCAAAGGTGCTGATCTACATAAGGTACAAATGGCAAACAAGGATACCGAGTATACACTAAGTTCAGCCAAACTAATATTTTGTGTGCAAAAAGAGACAATGCAGGTCAGTAACCAATATGTAACACCTATGAATAGGATTCTTCAAAGGGACCCCAAACAAGAATACAGTGCACACACCAAATTCAAACTAATATTAATGTGCAAAATGAGAAATCGCAGGTCAGCAACACTTATAAATCACCTACGAATAGACTTCTTCGGGGGGACCCCATGAAGAAGTTTATTCATAGATGATACATAGTGAATGCTGACCTGCATTGTCTCATTTTGAACATTAAATATTAGTTTGACTGAGCCAGGTGTGTGTGCTGTATTCTTGTTTGTCAAGGTTGGGAGGTGTGGTTTTGAAATACAGTCTCTAGAACCTGATCATGTCTTTCATGTAACTTTTTATAGAAGCATAAGGCCTTTAGGTTAGAGCACTGAGCTATGAAAGTTCCAGCAGGACTGGGTGTGATATCCCCAGTTGCCACTTGCATACTGCAAGTCATTTACTCTCCCTGTACTCTTAAGTTGCACCCAGAAATATGTATTGGCTTAGTGTGCCTTTCCTGGCCAAAAAAAGCTGTATACTGTTTTTTTTGTGTCCTTTTTGGTTCTACTGTTTAGAAACTATATAGTTCAGGGGAGTCTTTCTTTACTTGAACCAGTTCAGTCGGTTAATGACTGTTTTAATGCCACCTGACTAGACAGTGTAGCTTGTGCACAGTTGTTCTGTAATGTGGCTGCTGGCAGACCCCTGAGCTGAACCTGCCAAACTCACAGTGCCTGTGACCCAAGTCAAGAATGAACAGAAGGTGATATTCTCTTAGGGATAGACAGTTTGTCAACTACACTGTATCCTGATTCTGTTACAGACCCTGAACATTTTCTAAAACATTCTTATTTACTCTGATTTGTCAAAAAAGAGAAATGTTTTGAACTGAACAGGGAAGGGATCACTGGCAATCCAGACTTGCTAAAAGGAACAGACTGGGTGAAATCAGAGTCAAGTCACAAACAGTTCTAATTTTTAGAGTTGAGTTACTATAAAATGGCTGGACCGGGCGGTCCAATCTTTCACAGAATTCTCACCCTTCTTTTTGTTCAACAAATGACTGAAGAGGAAAAATAAAAGTCACCAGGAGCATCAGACCCTGCAAGTTGAAAAGCATAACCACGTCTATGTTTTGAAACCTTAAATGACCATGGTTTTCACACTGGGAAGGGGGCATTGCTAGGTTTACCTTACAGAACTCTTGCAAGAATGTTGTGAAGTGACCTTTAAGACTGGTGGCCTAACAGTGCACTGATTTCCCTCTTTTTATCTCTCTGGTTGCTGTTTGACTGTTTCTAGCCACAGCATGGGATTGTGCTCTATGACATTATTACTTCTCAGAGATTATCTGCAGATGAAATAAAGTCATATCCCTCAAAGTTCAAAATATGCAGCTTTTCCTTATGAGCCATATGGAGCATGGGAGCAATTCTTCCTTTGTGAATCTGAAATGGGAAACATTTTACTGCAAGGACTTTGTAAAAAGTTATTCAACTTGCTGGCAAAGATCTATAATTCTCAGAGTGGGAGGGGAAGGCATGTGAGGAAAGACAATGAGATCTTCAAATAGAGCATAATGTGGAAAGAAAACAAGCATGGCGTTCCACTGATTGGAGCTCATTGACTACAGTATGGATTTCGTTGATGAGACTGCAGGACAAGGCTTACAAATACTTCCAGGAGGTCCTTGAGGCCAGCTGACTTCATTTCCCAGAAAGTCCCTTTGTCCTTATCCTTTGTCTCTAAAAGAGTTTTGGCCATGACTTTGGTCTTTTTTCAGTAACTTCAGACAGAAAAGAGTAAGATCACTACCAAATGAAAAAAAGAAGCAGCAGCAGAAAAACAGATAATTACTCTCTCAGAGCTAATGATTTTGTGTGACTGATGGGTTTTTAATGGCCAGTATCCATGCAACCAATGATTAAATAATATTCCTACGATATTTACGCTACAGTATCCTTTCTAGTGGATTCCTTTTTTTTGGGGGGTTGGAATAATCATGTTGCATTTTAGATGCAGAGAATCAGAGGATGGAAAATTATTGCTAAATAATGAAATCACAGCATTAGGCATTTTCACATTAATCATATGCGGGGGAGAATTGGGCACACTAATCACAAGTCTAGTATTTCATTGTAGCAATATGGATAAATGACTCTTAGTACTGCACTTGCACAGGGCTGCATAGGGACCTGAGTGTTATAGGGAAGCAGTGTAACATAATGGCTAGAGTGTAGAGCTATAAGCCTTGAAACCTACTATTGCCACTTATTGTCTCTCCTTGAGGAAGTCTGCTAGCCTCCCTCTGCTTAAAATTCTCTTACAATGTACTTAGCTGCTGGAGCTGTCATAGCACGGTGCTGAGTTAAAACATTTAAAATCTATGGGACCAAAGACTCCTGAAACAACTGAGACTACTTAATGCCCATAAGGTTTCCTTAACCTCATCTACCCGCTGTGCATGCCAATTGCCCACTGTCAACTGCCTGAAATGCTTAGGAATAGGTTAGACCAAAGGTGATAAATAAAGCCAACTTTTTACTCTTCCTTTACAATCATCATAGACAAATCCTGTCATTTGGTGCTGTCTTTAGGCTGTGCTGACCTGTAATGTATCCTGTTAATATCCTACAAACAGCCTTTCAATATATGAAATTATTGTCTCTTTCTTCAGTAAATGTCAAACCAATGTGAATACCAATTGAAGCATTCTGCCATCTGCTCCAACTGGTTATTATCTCACCATTAATATCAGCATTTCGCTGTTCCTTTTAAGGTACAACAGTTGTCTATTTTCTTCTTCTCATTTACGTACTGTGTCTGAAAGAAAAAATTCTTGCGAATTTTCTTCTGTTTTCAGGTTGTGTGGATCCATTCTTCCGTGAAACGCCTTAGTGCTTCAAGATTTCAAATATCTCTTCATCAGGAAGGGGGCTAACAAAGAAGTATCTGGAACCTCAAAACACTAGGGTGATTAAACCTACTCTGGTCATTTAACATTTTTGCAGACTGCCCTTTTTGCACTTTAAATTGCACTGTATGTCAGTTTGGTATGATGTACTATAGTTCCTGTAAAAGCCATCAAAAATACTTGAAAGTGTCAATTGACTTTTTATGTTGGCTCCCGCTTGTGCGTCAGTCAACATATTGCAGTAGTAGTAGTAGATTTGGAGGTGTGGTCACTGTGGGCAAATGCAGGGCACGCATTAGGAGGTGCGTCCCTCATTCCCCAATAAGACAGCATGCAGGCACCACACCAGCAATGCGTAATGTGGTGAGCACATCTAAGAAAAGGTCCACTGCAATGAGAGCCAAGCTCTTCATGCAGCGGCACCTCCCGACGTGCCTTTCCTGGTGAAGCATTGTAGTAAACATGGTGGAAGTCACTGCCACCAAAGCCTGCTACAATACTGATTTCAGGGGTGCCCAATCCCCCTGTTGGCATGCCCTGACCCAGTTCATATGCCAACGGGGAGCCCACTCCCCATCAGCATAATGCCCCCCACCATTTGTGCCGAGGGGTGCCCAACTCCTCGGCTTCGCCCCCCCTTCGGTATATGCCGACGGGGGTGACCAATCCCCCATTGATTAACCTCTGCCAAACACTCTGGTGGCATGCTGGGAACCCACCCCAGAATGCCAAATGCCCCTGTAAAAAAAATAAAAAGACTCGTAATGTTTTTCTTTTAACCTGTAAAACAAGAAAACGGTCCCTCACGGTCTGTCCTGCTCCCTCCCCCAACCTGCGTTCACCGTCTGCAGACCCTGCCTCCCCACACACACCCTCACCCCATACTTACCTCCAGAGTCCGGCGCGATGACCTTCGGTGGACCGGGAACACTTCTGCACTCTTCAAAGCCGACCGCGAACTGAAGAAATGCCGGTAAGCTGTATAGTGGCATAAATAGAGTTTTTTCAACTTTGGTGCATATATCGGACATTTTTTGGAATTTTTGCAACAAAGTTTCAACATGGGGTTATTGGGGACCCTCCTCATTAATTCAATCACTTTCATGGCATTATTAGGTTCTGAAAGGTGATTTCACGGTCACTGCATGGAATCACCTTTTGGGACTAATTAATGAAATGACAGTGCCACTGTTCATGAGGTGGGCTCTCAAAAAGCCTTAGTTGCAAATGTGGTGAAAAAATCCAAAAAATGACTGTTTTACGAGTGTGCATTGTGCAGTTTCCACGCACGCTTATAACTTCGTGAATTTGTAATATTTTCACTCCAGATTTTCAACATTGGCATTTTTCCACACCTCCTTATGAACAGTATAGCTGTCATGTTACATATACTGGCCGAAATGTGTTTTCGCACTTCCTGCACAGAATAGCACAGTCGCTGTGCAAAATCAGTTTTTGGGACAGTTTGAGAAAATGACAGTGACACTGTTCATGAGCAGAGATCCTAAAATATGTAATTGAAAATCTGGTGATGAAAGTCCATACAATGACTGTGTTACTAGCATGTATTGCGCAGTTTCCACGCACCCTTGTAACTTCGCAAAGCTGCAATATTTTCATGCCAGATTTCCAACACTGGCATTTTTCACACCTCCTTATGAACAGTACAGCTGTCATTTTTCACATCCTGCCCAAAATGTGTTTTCGCACCTGTGGCACAGAATAGCGTGGTCGTTGGGGGAAATCAACTTTTGGGACAGATAAACAAAATCACCATGCCACTGTTCATGAGGGGAGGTCCCAAAATGCCTATGTTGAAAATGTGTCTCTTCAGGGTGGGGGTGAGGTTGGCGTCAGTTCAATACTTCACTGCCATTCCTATTATGCATCTCTAACTCCTGCACTACTGATGCCAATGCCAGCGAGACAACATTCTGCATTGACAAATGTTTGTTTATATTTGCTTGTGGGCATGCACAAAGCGAACATATTGGTGGTGCTTGGGCAATGTAGGAAGCTCTGGAGGTGTGTATTGCATAAGCCAATGGATGTAGAAATGCAGTAGGCTTGGTACTCAAAAGCCAGTGTGGAAAAGGATGATGATGACAGTGTTCAGTTGGCTGATGGGGGTAAACTTTGTGTAGTTCAAAGTATGTAGTCCCACCAATCACACTGGTTTTCCACCCATTAGCCTGCTAACAGACAACATCAGCCTCTAAAGATTAACATCAAGACTCACAGGCCCAGATATTCAGACTGCGCCTTGCAGTGGCGCAAGCCTGGGCGCAGTGCAATTGGGCTGCCCCGGGGCCAGGACCAGGCGATATTCAACTGTGATGCACCATGGAGCAGCACCACTGAATATGGCAAGGTCGGTGCACATACTGCGCATGGCACAGTGGCACTGCGCCAGCACAAGCCACAGAGAGGGGGCAGGGGATGCGCCAGTGCAAGTGCAGTTGCGCTCGGTGTGTCACCCATGACATACAGCCAGAGGCATGCAAATGAGGCCATAAGATATGAAAGGTGCAAATGGGGACATTTGCATGTCCTTATGGCTCCATTTGCATGCGTTGCACAGGGTAGCTCTGTGAAATGTGCCTGATGCCCTGTCTAGCTGTTGTCATTGGGGGTGGGTCCCTGATGGGCTTTTGTAAGCCCTTCTCCTCCAGTAAGATGGATCGTGGGCATCTGTAATATTACAAAAGTACCTGGTGGTCTAGTGGTTCCCACCCCATATGCCTGATCATGGGCATCTGTAATAGTACAATGATTACCTGGCAGTCTAGTGGGTCCCTCCCCGTATGCCCAATCATGGGCATCTGGGATATTGAACAAATTACCTGGTGGTCTAGTGGTCCTCTCCCCATATGCCTGATCACAGGCTGTTGTAATACAAAGTCTAACCTGGTGGTCTAGTGGTACCCCTCCCACCCACCCACAGAGGATGCCCAGCCACCCAGCACCCCCCATCATTGGCGGGCAGCAGCACCCACCCACATACCACCTGCCACCCGAGAATGATAGTGTTCAGTATGATCTGTATGCCTATTGGTCCACAGTGTGGACCAATGAGCTATGAACTAATATATACTACAGGAAATTCAGTGTTGAGGTTGAAAGCCCTAAGGACGCCCGCCCACACCCCCAACCGGCATTGAGGTGCGCTATGTTGCTGGCTCTAAATTCTCACCCCATCAGATGTGCGAATAAGCAGAGGTATAGGAGAATGGGGTGAGAGTTATGACCGACAACCCCAACACGCACCCCGATGCCGGTTGGGGGTGTGGGCGGGGTGTCCAAGGGGGGCTTTCAACCCTAACACTGAATTTCCTCACTTTTGTCGCTGTGGAATAACCCTAACTAATGCATTAAACAGAGTTTTTTGCCTCTAATTTCCCTTCTTTTTGAGAATAATAATGAGAAATAGTGAATGTAATGTAGCAGCAGGAGCACGGGGCCCCACCATGTGATGTCTTGTTACATAGTAACACGGTGCCCACCAACGCAAATGGTAATGCGCATGGTGAGGCATAGCAAAACACAAAGATAAACAGTACTGTAGACACAAATGGTTAAAATAATGCAAACACAAGTGCAAATGAAAATGCAAAGGGTAGCGCACATGGTGCCATAAACGGGAACAGTAAGTGAAAAGGGTATGGAACCACAAGCAGAAGCGGTAAGGGTAACAGTAATGTAAGCTCACAGGCTGTTTTTCCCCAAAAGCTGCATAGAGAAAGACAGTGAGTAGAAAAAATGAATGCATAATAATGGGTCTCGGAGCAGAAAATGAGGAGTTGGAATACTAAATTGCTTATATCTCAGGAACCATACGACATAGAAAAAAAATGTAAAAGTCATATGATTTATGACTTTTCTGGCTAGTTTTGTACTTATCCGCATTAGTTGAGCATTTTTCTGACAAAAAGTCCTGTATCTTGCATCGTTTCCGAGATACGGGCCCTGAAAGGCACGGTAAATGCCGTAATGTAATCCTATGGGGAAAAAAGAGAAGTTCAGAGTGCCATAACTTTGGCTCCCTGTAATATTTTTTCACCAAATCACTGAAAGACACATCTGTGGGATGTTGGCTTTCTTCTCTCCAAAGTTCAGCCCAAAAGACCAAACCATTATTTTGTAGCAGGGCGACAAAGGATTCCTGTAATTCATGTATTATTATCCTATGGGAAAAAGCATCAAATTTGGAGCTCTGTAACTTTGCCACCCTGTAATATGTTTTCACCAAAATACTGACAAGCACATCTGTGAGATGTTGGCTGTGTTCCTTTCAAATTTCAGCCCAAAAGACCAAACTGTTCTTTTGCAGCAGGGTGGCAAACATTGCTGTCATTTTCCCACAGCCTGGAAAAGTACTGTCGAACTTTGTGAAAGCTTTTGCAAATTCATGCGACACTGTCGCAAATACGAAAGTACTTTGCGAAAGTACTTTTTCCAGAAATTTGAAAAACATATTTCTGGGGTGTTTTACTCCAAAATAAAGACATGCCTAGTATCCTCAGGGTCTGACTAGGTGAATACAAAAAGAATTAGGTTGCTAGAGGGTCCCAAATTTAAATGCCAAGCATTTTTCTGATGACCAACTGAAAACAAAATGACAGATTTGCGACAATAAAAGGGCCATTTGCAAAAGTAAAAACTGCATTTGCGACACTGTCGAACTTTTTGTTAACTTTTCCTAGTGACATATAATGGGAAATTGTTATTTGAATAACTTTTGAACCGTTTAGTATTTTTTCATGAAATCTTCAAAAGGCACATCGGGGACTCCAGCCGCACGTTCCCTGAAGATTTCGGACCAGTCGCACAAACCGTGCGACCTGTACAGATGAGCAAAGAATTCCAAAAAAGCATAAATGCACATGCAGATCATGCTTAATAACTCCGCAGCCGTATATCTGAATAGTACGGAAGCTGGCTGATCCCAAGATGTATGGTTCTTGATTGTGTATTCCAAATTACAGGCAAATCTGTTGAACGGTTGCAAAGTTATTAAGGTGCAAAATTTTAGGTTTAACATGTAAATGGCTCCTTATCCCTAACTATGGTAGCACTACTGTGCTACTATATATATATATATATATATATATATTATATCCTTAATTCTTATAAACCATATGGGTTATGAAAACATTATTAGTAAATAAAATGTTTACAAAAGTTTCAGTAATGAAATGAGGAGCTGGTCATACGTCTATGGTGAAAGATGATAGCTCTACAAGTGTAATAGTACTTGGTATACATAAGCATTTTATGCAAATGTGATAATTAGTATCAAACCGTTTTTAATCTCCTGGAATAATAAATGGTGAAGCTCTAGAGGCTTATATCATAGACAGATGGCCAATACATCATTTTGTAGTTGGGATATTAAAAAAAGAATATTAATTGTTATTTCATGACAAATATTGTTTAGAAGAAATGATTATTTGTTTGAAATTAACTTTAAATTATTCTTTTTCTTTTAATATCTATTGCAGTTTCAGGATTGTAACAGAAATAACACCTTCAAAAGTATGAACTATGGTGAAACAACACATATAGTCAGTAAGCCAGTGAACTAAAGAACAATTTATCCACTGGTACTTCTCTAACACTTTTAATGTTTGAGATCTTATGGTTTTTGTTTGTTTGTTTGTTTGTTTGTTTGTTTGTTTGCCTTGTCAGATCTATTGATGCACAGTGGCTTGATATGATATTCTGTATGCATGTGTAACCTTACTACTTGGCATTTTTTTTTTTTTTTTTGCAGTTCTAGTAGAGACAGTAATTTTCCTTTTTTGTATGTGTTTCTCCCTACAGGTGATTTGTGAGTGTAGTCAATGCTGCTTTTCATGTGTGACCTCGCTATTTTTATGGCTTGGACCAGTGGATTCAGCTCCTGATGCCTTTTGTTTTTCCAGATGAGAAATGGCAGATTTAATTAATACATACTGGCCCAGATATTCAAAAGGGTTGCGATAAGCGCAGCAGTGTTGCACCATGTGCAACCCACTGATGCGCCCGGCATGATATTCAAAAGGGAAAAGTGAATGGCACAAATCCCGATGTGCAGGAGCGCATCAGTAATGTGTGCAGGCGCAGGTAGGGGGGGCATGCCCATGCATACCCTGCACAGCCCAATATTCAGCCCGGGATGAGCAGAGCCATACATGAGCAACCCCTACCTGTGCCAGCACAAAGTTGATCCAAAAAAAATGGAACAACTGATGGCCACCCACAGGTGAGCTGCCACATTGCAGGGTGCAACACGGCAACTGCCACCTGTGGGTGGCCACCCAAGCTCTGGCTGCACCTGGCGGTGCCCCCCCCATGCCTGATCATGGGCATTTAAAAAAAAAAAATCTGTCCAATATGCCTGGTGATCCAGTGGACCAGCCCGCCCAATCACGGGCTAAGTACATAAATAGGAATTATCAATATCCCTGGTGGTCCAGTGGACTGCTGTCTGCCCAATCCTGGGCACTGTAAAAAAAAGAGAAGAAGTGCTTCCAATATCCCTGGTGGTCCAGTGGACCGCTATCTGCCTGATCGCAGGCATTTGTAAAAAATATGTCCAATATCCTGGTGTCTGGGGTACCTTCCCACCCGCCCACTGAGCCCCACCACCCCCGCCTCCTCCCCGCCGCCAAGAATTGTAGCACCTTATCGCTGCCCACTGCCCGCTAACCGACACTGCCGGTAGGGCTGTATGACTATTGGTCCACAGCATGAGCCAATGGGCATGCAGCCCATACCGATTACATATTCCAGATATGTGAATGATCCCATTCACATATCTGGAATGTGTAGTATGGTATGGACTGCACACCCATTGTCTTACGCTGTGGACTGATGGGCATATAGCCCTATTGACGGTGTCAATCGGTGGGCGTGGGCAGCAGGTGGTGGGGCTGCCCACCGCTGACCAGGGGCGGGCAGTGGGCTCAGTGGGTGGTGGAGGGGGGTACCTTAGACCACCAGGGATATTGGTTTTTTTCTTTTTACAAATGCCCGACATCGGGCAGATAGCGGTCCATTGGATCACCAGGGATATTGGAAGCACTTCTCTTTTTTTACAAATGCCTGTGATCAGACAGATAGTGGTCTACTGTACCACCAGGGATATTGGAAGCACTTCTTCTCTTTTTTTACAAATGCCCATGATCGGGCAGATAGCGGTCCTCTGGACCACCAGGGATATTGGACATAGTTCTATTCTTACTACAAATGCCCGCGATTGGGCTGTGGAGCACATTGCCGGCTGCAGGGGTCATTGGTTCCTGACGGCTGCTGCCTGGCAGGGCACCAGGCGTAAGTCGTCAAGGATCGGCGCACCTGCATGGAAATGGGGTCATAGTGACATGCAAATGGCCCCATTTGTGCCTTGCATACATTATGGCCCCATTTGCATGTCAAGTTTTGAATATCACGGTTGCTGTGCATAGCGCAATGGAACTTGCGCTAGCGCATCCCCATGCTCCACTCTGGCCACTTGCACTGGCGCAGTGCCACTGCATCATGCACACTGCGGGTGGCCAGAGTGCGATATTCAACGCTGCTGAGCCATGGTGCAGCTCCATTGAATATCGCTCAGTCCACACCCTTGCGCAGCCAAGTTGAGCTGCGCCCAAGTTTGCGCCACAGCCTGGCGCAGTTTGAATATCTGGGCCCTTGTACTTAGAAATAATTACAAAAATTCCTGCTTAAAGTATACAATAGATCTTTCTTATAAATGCAATTGTAAGGAGTAATTATTAGGACATGAAAAATATATAGGCTGGATTGTAACCAAGAAAAATTGATTTGAGTACTCATAGACTCAAGTAATAGTGCCACATAGTATTCATTGTCTATTTGTTTATTTGCTTGGGTGTTTTCCTGCTTTTGTATTGCGTTACAAGGTTATTGGTACACAAAATGTCCTTAATAATATGGAAATATGGAATTAGAATCAATCTGAGACCATTTAATTTGAACTTTGGCAAATTTAAAATCGAGCGATCTGATTGGCTGTTACCATGAACTTTATAATTTTTCTGAATTTTTTACCTAGACATGTTGTCAATGTTAATATGATTATAGTAATTTGTTTTTATCTTTGTATTAGCTGTTTAAATCACTGGTTTTCATGTTTTTGTAACCAGACATTTTGATTGGTTGATACATGTGAATTTGAATCTGTTTGGTATAAAAGGAGAGTCATGTATGCACGGACCATCCCCCTGATGAAGGCTTAATTGTCAAAGTGCCTGGGACCTTGCACTTAACTGTTTTGCCACTACTAACCTTTGTTGTCACTTTTGGAATATTAACCAGCAATTTTGTATCAGCAATCTGGGCTTTGTGGTATTTTTGACCACCTTTGCTGGAGGGTTAGCAGTCCTCCTGGCTCTGGAGTTCATGGTGGTGTTTTGTTTTTTGTTGTTTATTTAGGGCATGCAGCTCTCACCCACACCCTGCCCTACTTTGCAGTGTTGTGCTTTTGGTCCATTTGCTGGTAGAAAGAGTGAATAGTGTCCAAAAGTTCTTACTTCCTCATCTAATTCTATTTCACAGATTGCAGAAGCACTTCCAACCAATCATAGAACTTCATTCATTTGTGCTTGAGGTACTCTCATTTCTGAAGAAGTACAGTATGTCACACATGGAGCTGCTGTAATGTGCTTCTTGCTGACTGCTTACACCATTAATATTCAGAGGAAAGCTGGCTTCGATGCCAAGGAAGATGGCCGCTTGATCCTCTAGCTCAGTCCCCAGCTACGCTAATCCATCCATATAGGCTGCCATTCAGAGGAATATTAATCTTCCAAAGTATGGGCGAGCACTAATAGTTTACATCTAACAGGTTAACATGGGAATTATTGCATTCCAGACTTGGTAAATTGCTCTAGCGCCAGTCCCACTGTGACCCGGGCACTCTCAGTGCAGGTCTGTGGCTGCTACTAGGCCTATGAGACCCCCCTGCTAAGAGGACACTGAAGCGGACCTCCCTTATCCTGCCTGAGGATAGCGGTGGCCTACCTGAAGCCTTAGGGTTTTGTCAACTATATCACGCTGTACCAACAAATTGCAAACACCTTTAACTATGGCATGGCATCCACCAAGCATCCTTCAGCTAGGTCTGCTAATTTGCCTACGGATCCCTCCTCTTCCCAGATAGATATCGGCAGCTCACTACAACACATAGCCCCCCTCCTAGAGACATTACTATAAAGGGTCAATACC